>JARHVA010002433.1:1910000-2322500 GCA_037957365.1 Torreya grandis | reverse complement strand
CATTACAAAAGTAAGGCAATATTCTAGATGTGTCCAAGCAAGGTCCAATCTCCCTTAGGCCATAAACTTCACATCCAAACTCCAATTTGGATCTAATTAAATGTGTTTGAAATATAATTTGATACATAAAATTTTTATTCAAATATCCATGGTGAAAATATTTCATTTTGAACTTAAAAATTCAAGGGGGGAAATCACAGTTGTAGAAATATGACAAAGTTTATAGATTTCAAGTTGTGCAAAATTGTCAAGTCACTTTTATAAGTTGTAAAAATTAGAAATTACACTTTTAAAACTTGTTTGAATTTCGAAATGAAATTTTATAATTCATGTAAATAGGTCATTGGACTTTTACAAGTGCAAATTTTTCAACACACTTTTACATGTTTCAAGTCATGCAAAATCATCAATGCACTTTTACAAGTCATGCAAATTACTCATCACACTTTTTAAAGTTGTTCAAATTCATCAATGTAATTTTTCAAGTTTTAAGTCATGAAAAAACATCAAATCACTTTTATAATTCATGCGAATTGGTCATTGTACTTTTTTAAGTTATGGAAATTATTCAACAGACTTTTTAAGGTTTCAAATCATTCAAAAACATCAAACCACTTTCATAAGTCATGAAAATTGGCCATTAAACTTTTGAAAGTTTTTAAAATATCTCAATACCCATTTTTATGTTTTAATTTATACAATTCAATGCATTTTTATAAGTTTTAGTCTGTGAAAATTTGTTAACATTCTTTTTAAAGTCCCTAAAAAAGGGGGAAAAAGGTGGTTACACACTGTAACCACCCATTTCAACATATAAATACAAGGTTGGGGCTCATTTTTAAAGGTTATTGATAGTTTAAATTTTTACTATACATTTTTTAAAGAGGAGTTTATATTTTCAACCCAAAATCAATCAACATAAGGATATTTTGAAAACTATGTGTTCAAGATTTATTTGTAGATTATGTATGTATATGTTGTCTACATGTATTCAGATCTTTGATTTCAAAGTGTTAATGTAATTGTTGTAAAATCCTTAGAATTCAAAATTTCCATTATAGTTAGTCTTCTTTGAATCTACATTTTCTTCATTTTGGTGAAACCTTGGTGGACTAATATAGTAATTAATTATCTTTTACAAGGAAACAAAAAGTGATTATCATATTCTATTATCAGTTATAAGCAACTATTTTGGTTTATGTTGTTTTTTCTTATGGACATATATATGTATTTCCTATCCATTTAATGAGAAATCTTTACAATATTACAATCTCAAATTTTGAGTCATTCTAGTGAGTTTTTATGTTTAGCTAACTAGAGTTGTCCTTCATTCCTAGGATCATTTTAACAACTTCTATGTTTAACTATCCAAGATAATCCCATTATCCCTTCCTCCTTTCCTTTGAAATTTTAACCCTCTTTTAAATAATTCCCATCATTTCCCTTTTTGTTACCTCTTCATACTTTTTGGGTAAAATTATGAACCCCCTATAAATAATAGTTTTGCTATAAATAGTTGTAAATAGATATTTTCATGGTTTTCATTTTAGGTTTTCAATAAAGGTAGCTCTGCATTATAATAGGAAAGGGAATATAGCCCCATATTTGTCAATATGACATGAGGTATTTATCCCCATGCTATTGATTGAAAGTCCACATTTGTCTCCTTGATAATTTTTTCATCCAACATATTCTTATAATAATTCTAGTTATATTATTGGTTGAAGGCTAGAAACAACCATAATAGTAGTTGTAGCCACCACCACCACTGTAAGGTCCTTTTAAAATCAAATATGGTAGGTGGAGATAATGTAAGAGGGGATAAGATAAGATGTGATGGACACAACATAGGTAAGGATGATATCAAAATGAAATATGATGAGAAGTGGGATCCAAATTAGCATGAATATAATCTATGTAATATAGTTATTTACTTATTTTCTAGTTTATTTATCACTTTACCTTTATTTTGACATAGAAATTTATTGGTTTTATTAGTATGGTTGAGGAGATAATTCCCATTTTATTTCTCTAATTATAAATATATCTATAGGATGGAGAAATATGATTAGATATACTCTAGTAAACCTCTTTTAGGTAGGGAATAGATTGAATCAAGACTAGTGACTGGTGGACATGGGACTACCTAGATGTTTATGCTAAAAGGATTAATTTTTCCCCTTAACCAACTTTGTAAATGATTTCAACTTGTAGTAAATGGGTAAAAGTGAAATAGGATATACGTAAAATGGTGAAAATAGAAAAAAAAATGTCAAAAATTTGCAAGGACTAGTAATTTGGCCTAATCTTTGCGATAAATGGGAAATTGTACTTTTTAAAAAACCTATAAAACACTAACTTTATTAACTTTGTCTAGAAGTGGTTAGTGAATACAAAGTTGGTTAAGGGGAAAAATTAATCCTTTTAGCATAAACATCTAGATAACCCCCCCCCCCACCCCCTTTTGACACTTTTGAATTTGAATAAGATTTTTTCTTTGTTTTTTATGACCTCTTACATTTAGCCTCATGTAACTAGGAAGACACAAGGGCTAAACACTAAAGACTAGATGTTGGTAAGTAAGGGCATCTCACCACAATGTTAGCCCTAAATAACTAGTGAGATATGAGGGATCATCACTGAGGATTAGTAAAGGGAAAGAGATGTCAAATTTATTTTATTTTCATGATATTTTAAAACTTTAACAAGTGTATGTGTATATATATTAATTTAAATTTTTAGGGTTATGGAGTTTAAGCTCCAAGTTATTAAAGGGGTTGAGTATAGTAAATTAGGGTAGAAATATGAAATAAATACAACCAATTATTAATAGAATTAACCTAGTTTGACATTTATAAAAATAACAATAAATGATGTAAACAAGTTTTAACTAGAAATTGACTGAGACAAAATATCTAGAGGCTAAAAACAAAGATAGGAGGTAATTTGAGTGTCATAGATAGGATCCAAGTGTTAAAACACTTATTAAATAGTAGTTCCCTAACTAAATAGTAAAACCAATGGTTATAGTGTCATATGTTTGGTGCTAGTGTCCTCTATGCAAAACTATTTTAAGATTTTAGGTTCACCTATGTCTAAGTCTACCAAGCTTGATCTTGTGTGCATGATTTATGATTCCCTATATATGACCTACTTTTATTAATTTTACATAAAAAACCTAGACCTCCATGTAGTTAAGGTATACAATTGGAAAAAGTATTAAAGTGTGATATTAATTGGGTAGGCTAGACATCCTCAACACCCTACTGTGATGAGAGTTGCCTACATACCAATACTATGAGGAGGGATCAAACATAATGTACTTCTCCACCTAAGTGTTGGTGAAAGTAAAAGTGAAGCTAGTATGAAATTTGTATTTAGTGTTTTGAGTGTGCTTGAGATTGGAAATTTGAGTAATCTGAGCTTAATAATGTTGTAAATGGATATGTGTAAAAGAAGTGTAGAATATGGATTGATAACCTTGATTGTGTACAACTTGTTTTGAGTTAATTTGTGTTATTGAACCTCATTTTTGTCTACTAAATAATGGGATAAAACTCATGGATATATAGTGTTCTAGTGCTTGTGTAGGTCTAAAAATAGGTCTAAACTAACCCTAGGTGTTATTTTGAAAATATATCTATTGGTTGCCGAGGTGGGGAAAGGAAAATAACACCCAAACTAGGATAGTAGTTCCATTTGTGCTACTATCAAAATTATGACACTAGTGTCTAGGTGGTAGAACCTAAGGTAATAAAGGGTAAAATGATAAAGTGAGGGTTTGGGACTACTTTAGGGATGTGTGTGGTCCACACGAAGGTTGGATAAATGTATGAATAGAACCTAAGATAGGTCTAGGTCTAAGTTATGGATGGGTGGTCTCAAATGACACTCTTAGCACTCAACTACCATTTTTATATGTTTGCCCCCAAACATTGGCCCCATACAACTAGTAAGATGTAAGGGCTCAGCTTTGAGGACTAAGATAAGAAAATAGGGATATTTTTTGATCATGATATTTATTTTACTTAGAGGGAAATGTAAAATTAGATTATGTCATAGACAAGCTTCTAGACTATGCTATAGACTAGAGTTTTTCTAAGCTTTGAAAGAAGTATATGAGGAATAAGGCATATTGTGCTCATGATAAGTAGTAAAATAACCTATGTTATCTTAATTATAAGGATGTTTTTAATGTGAATATGGTAATAAGGAAAATGAAATGGAATGTTATGCTACAATCTAAAATTTTATGTCATGTGAACTCGTAGCTAAAAAACCACTAAACAAAACATTCAATATGAAAAACAACACAAACAATGGAAATGAAAATATGGAAATGTGAAATGTAATGAATATATGTAATAAAATTTGAGGTGTAAATAGTTCAAAGGCTCAACAAAATCCTTAGCTTCTAAAGTACACAACTAATAGGATCCATTATTGAAGTGTTTAGCCACTAGATATGGGCCCAACCAATTGGGATTAAAATTATGACCTTGAACCTTATTATTATCTATTCTATTTTCAAGTCTTAAGACAAGGTATCATTCTTGTATAGATCAGTCATGAAATTTTTTATTAAATATTTGACATGTGATCTATGTAAGCAACATGATTTTGTGTGACCTCAAGTTAGTGTTCATCTAAGATCTCTAACTATTCTTGTCATGTATTTATATACTCTTCATATTTGAGGCAACTTTGGATAGTTACATGTAGGGTAGGTATCTACAAATCCATAAGCAGAATAAATTTAGATCTAAAGATAAGATAATGTAGGGTTTCCCCCATGGGTGTACAAATACTCATTATATAAGTCCATAATGTAAAGTATATATGAAGGTGCCAATCTATTTTAATGTCTTTGAGTGTTTTTAATATGATTTAATTTAGATTCTTAAATTGTGATCTCATCTTGGATATTAGATTTTGGATACTAAATAGAAGTCATGTGGTGGGAGATAGAAAATTTATTACATAATTCATACATTTAAATATTTTTAAAAGGGAACCCATTATCTGTGATGATGACCTATGGGATCCCAAATCTACAAATGATCTGATTTAAGATCTAATTTATATTTATAGATCCAATAATAGTTATCATAGGCATAACCTCTATCTACTTAGTAAAATATTTAGTTTATGTAATAATGAATTGATGGCCATATGAATAAGTAGGAGAGAGATTAGCAACTAAGTCTAACCCCTAAGTAGAGAATGACCATTTAGTAATAGTGGGCTAAAGTACATAATGAAGGATGTGAATATCATGAAAAAAGTCTTGACACTTATTTCATTTACTTACATAATTTAGGGCTTCATGTTTAATAGTGGGTCAAAAGTCTCCCATCTTATGGATTTTATGAGCATTTGCATGGCAACCACAGTGTTCACCAAAAAATTCACTGTGACTAAAAATTACCTTTTTTAACTCCTCTTGATCGACACATATTAGTAACATGCCATAAATAGATTTAAAATAGAGAACCTATTCAAGGATGGCATATTTAGATGTTATTATGTGAAGGTGACACCCTAATTGATAATTGGTGCCCTTGTGATAACTATGATCAATTAAATATTTTATGATGTCATTATACCAAGGAAATGAGATTATCACATGTTTATTTATATAATATATCAATTTGGCATGAAAATTAGTATTGATGAGATCATCTTCTAAAGGGGAATCTACTAACCAATTAATAATAATTTATCCCTTATTGGAATTTTGGTTTCCTTAGGTGATTCTAAATTTGCTCAAAAGCATGATGAAATACTAAGCCTTATATGAGATGGCTGGTTGTGTCACAAATTTTCATAAGGCCTCAAACTTCATTATGACCCTTTTTTTATTGGTGAAATAAGTAATGTCATAACCACTTGGTTATGAACACAATGGTGAAACAATTTTTTTTGATTGTGTATATTGAGTCTCATAATCAATGAGAGTGTAGATAATAAAGTAGATGGATTTATCTCTATTATCATCATCCTCTTGGGTAAATATACAAGCAATAGATACCTTAGTTTCCATTTTTTAAACTATGAGGGTTTTATCAAGCTTAGGTACCATGAATGTTGGGGGACGCATAGTAAAAATTCATCCTGATAATCCTTTGTCCAAGTCAAACCATTATATATTTTGATCAAGTTATTAATAGGTTAAATTACATAAGTAAGATCAAGAATAAGCATACAAATATCCCCTAACATCCTTAGGAATAATTTGATTCCTAGCACATCACTAAGGGGTAATATGTCTAAGATATCATGAATTTTGGTTGGATTAATGTAAATTACACACTAAGAGATATTGTAACCAATGAGTTTTCCAATTGTGAATCTAATCACACTTTTTTAATATTAAGGGTGACTCCATACTCAATGAGACACATGAGGATGATACATAGGACCTTTAAGTGCTTGATTATTTTTATTACCTTTCCAAGAATATCATCAATGTAAACATCTACTAACTTCTGGCTAAGATTGTGTAAAATATGGGTCATAGCTATTTGATATGTTAACCCATTATTTTTAAGTCCAAAAGGTATGAATACATATAAAAAGGTACCCCATAGTTAGTAAAGGATATTTTGATTTGATCTTTTTCTAAAATTTGAAGTTTATTATATCCATAGAATCCATCAATGAGGGAGAGAAAATAGTAACATATGATAGCATCAATGATAACATAGATGGAGAGAAGATGGAAATCATCATTATGACATGATTTATTTATATCACATAAGTCAATGCATATCCTATTTTTTCCATTTTTTTGAGAATATGGATGATATTAGACATCCATTTAGAATAGTCTAAAGGTTTTATGAAACCTCATTTGAGGATTTTGATGACCTCTTCTTTTACCAATAGTAAAAACTTGGTTTTTAGTTCTATAATATTTTGTTTTATAAGTTTTTCATTAAGCATAGTGACTAAGTTGTGGAAAATTACTTCAGGTTGGATACATGTCATCTCTACATATGAAAATTCAAAGGCTTTATAAATTTTAGTAACTTATTATGATATTATACCTCTTTTGGTGAGAATGAAGACCCAATTTTGAGGATCCTAGGGATTTATTTAATCCCTATGTTAATTTATATAATGTAATCTATTATGGAATTATTCCACTCTTTAAATTCATTAGGAGTAGGAAGAATATTAGCCTCCTCATTTTTAATGTCAAAGATGTCAAAATATTCATTAGCGTAGAGATATTATTAAATGTTATAGTAATAATAATAGTAATAAAACCCAAGGGAAGATGTGGGATAACAAGTTAAAGTAAATCCATTTTTTTGGTGTGATGACTAAATATATTTGTATGTTTGTACGAATTCTAAGATACCCTCATCATTTACAATGAGGTCAAGGACTATAGGAACATGGTATTTTCAAATATATGTAAGGGATTAGTCATTTGAAACCTTTTGGAAAGATATTTAGACCTGAAAAATACTTTAAATATTATTTTGGTATCAATGGATGGGGGATAAAGTGAGAAGAGGAAGAAACCATAGGATTAACAAGCTAGTTACTATGTCTTGGAATGGCTTATATGGAAAAAAATCCTAGACATCTCATGTACTACGTTATTTTAGAGATAAGGATGTTCAACTTTAGTCTAGTAGACTTTTGAAACTTGGTTAGTTATTGATTACAAGTCACCTTATATCTTTAGATTCTCAACATCTAATATTTTTATAATAAACATCCATAGTAATAGGGATTCATATTATACCCCATCTTTTTACATTCACAATCTAAATTGAAACTAAAAGGCATGATCCTTCCTTCAAGTAAAAGTAGGATGACTCCTACCCATGTATCGAGATGGAATTTTTCCTTGTCATAGTGAAAGGTCCATTGATAATTATTGAATGAAGAATCATCATCTTGTACTTGGTATTATGAGATCCCAACCATGAAAATTCAAGTATGCTAATTACCCACTCATAGGATTTAGGGTTTTGATATTTGGGAAGATCATACCTTCCCACTCAATGAGGGTTAAAGCGGGGTATAAGGGGTTGATCCTTTTCTAGGTTACTAATAATATTAGTATTATACTTATTCAAGATGGTTATCACTATGGTAAGGTATTCATTATTTGATTTTCAATTAATTTGAACCATTGTCTTTTGGATTTTTATTTGATGATAGTTTGGGGAACTCAAAACCCTAATTTAAGACAACTAACTTGGGTATTGGGGTATATTTGACTTAAATAAACAATGTGGGTTTCACCACACCATTGGTTGGCAAGTGATAGTAAATGTGCAACCTTATTTATTTTTGCATGGTTGCTTGAAGGGAATCAAAGGACCTGGGGTCCATCCCCTTTCAAAAAAAAAATACTTCCCCAAATAGAAGAACCTAATTTATTGGAACATGGTAGAAGATATTTCCTTAATCTTGTGAATCTAGGGTCTACCAAAGATCATGTTATAATGTTTATCCTTATCAATCACACAAAACTATATCAACATGATATTTAGACCCAAAGTGAATGGAATCACAACGGTTCATATCAAGGTAGACTTTAGACTATCATAGCCTTGAAAAGTGTTCCTAGTGATAGAGTAATTGGGTTTTCCCTAACTAAATTTGTGCACGAATGAAAAGGGGACTATGTTGACAATCACTCCATAATTAGAAATCACCCTATTTAAATAATTGTTATAGATCCATACTTATAGATAGAAATATGTATCTTCCCTTTTGGCCATTCTGATGTCTAGGGGTAGTCTCCTAAGGTCAAAGAAATAACTAGTGCCTCTCAACTTTTTTCTAGGTGGGAATATCTCCAAATTAATGTGATTGATATGAGCCTAAGGTGGAGGTGTGATACTAGATATGTGGACTAATCCTAAGGCATCAAGTAATTATGAATGATGGGTAGGATATTTTTTGAAAAAATATATGATATTGATATGGGAAATGTCTATGTGAGGTCAAAAATTAAATCATATTTACCCATATTTATCATGTAAGGAGTTGTCATATGATATTTTAATGGGTAAATAATAATGTTCACATCTTTCTCAATTTATAACTCTATAAATCTTGTCATGTAGGTTTTCCATTTTGGTCATAATTAGGGAGCCACATCAAGGTTGATTGTGCTAGAGGTGGAGGATTAGGTGTCATGAGTACTAGACAGTGGAGGTTCATTGGTTTGTTTTCATTGTGGCTAGTTTTGGATAGTTTATCACTAATGATATGGGAAGGTATTTTGACATATGCCCAAGTTGACATTTTATGGTGATACAAGACCAATTGATATGGCTTAACGGTTTACATTAGCATTCCATACGAACATGTATACAAATGTTTGTCATGTTTCCTTAGGGAATCTTTGAATGAAATGTTTCTATTTACTGAATGCATGAGTATCATGTCTAATTATTCCATGGACAAAGTAGTGTATAAGAGGATCATAATCCATAGGCCTTTGCATTTGATTTTGTTGAGAAAATTGTTATTTGTTGTTTCTTTGAAGAAACTATTGATTTTTATATTTTAGATAATGCTCAACATGTTGGAATTGGTTTAGGGGTATATTTTAAAAATACATGCTACGAGGTGGAGGATAGTTAAAATCAACCAAATGAACTATGGGTTCAGGATTACAGTTATTCATACCTGCACTGTTGTTATTGGTATTGTTCATGGGATGAAGAATATTATTTTTCATATTGTTTAGCCTCTTATTTTAGTCTATCATACCACCCATAATGGAGTTTAATTTCCTATTTAGAACCTTAGGACCTTGGTTTTTGGGGTTTCTTTTGTTAGAGATATGATAACCCCAATTATTTTGTTTTGGGAAAACTATCTTTTCATTGGTCCCATAGGTTACATGACCATTATCAATGGCTACTTGGTCAATTCTTATAACACTTTCAAATGCTTCTTCATAGGACCTATAAGGTATTTTTTCATGTATTCTACCATTTCCTTATTATGGGATTACAAGAAAAGATCACATGGCTCCCTTTGATCCATGTGTGGTGGACTAGTAGATGAGTATAAGACTTACCACCATCTTATGATAAATTGGGCAATGAATTCATTATGTTCTTACTTGATGTGCAATAACTCTCATATGTTAGTCTTAAGGATATCTTTAATGTCAAAAGATTTTTAAAAATTGAATATGAGTTGGGAAAATGAATAATAACTATAATATCAATTAATGTAAATTAATTCAAGGATTTTGGGAAAGATTTTTACAACCACCCCATCCTAAGGAAAGATATCTCAAATAGTAATAGCATATGCCTTGACATGAGCATTGGGATCTCCTTATCCTTTGAATTTAGGAAGATAAAATAGTGTATGAGGTAAAATATATACTTATGTATTATGATGGAGAGTTATTTTATATATTAAAAATATGTCCCCATAGTATTAAATCACACAGAAGGCATGGTGGGATGGGATAAAAAAGGGGGATTTAGATAAGAAGTGGGTGGGTAACTATTAGAAGGAAATGGAGGTTGATAAGGTGAGGTACAATAAGTTAAAAAATATTTATCTAAATAAGTGGACTTATAATACATATGATAATATGGTATAAGAGTTAAATGAAATGATATGATGAGGTGTTTGAAATGGATTATATGTGAGTGGCAGATTGGTAGACACATAACTTGAGGGAATGTAATATGGTGGTGTGTTGATCACACCATTATTTTAAAGAGTGTAAGGTAATGGGATGTAGACCACTAAATTTTGAGGATGGGTGTAGGTATAGACACTTCCAATAACATTTTTAAGAAAATGTTTGATATGATGGAGGAATTTTGAAAACAACTAGTTTGGGGATGCCATGAGTAATCATGTCACTAGGATATTGGTTTGAGGCATAATCAGTAAAAGGTGGGTTAGATGGGTAGATAAATTATTTGTAAGTATCAATGAGAATATGGATATGGGAGGAATGGCCTTGGATAGGAGGATTAATTATCAGCATTTAATTCATACATCCTTGGTTACTCTCTAAGTCTCAAATGTGAACCACCAAAGTTTAGATGAGTTCATTCATGGAAGAAGTAGCAGTGATTTTAGTGACCTCCTTGGTGGTATATTTAGGAGGTATGATTTGATGACCATTAGGGACTTGATTAGATTTATCTATAGGTGTTTTTGAGTTTTATTCTTTTGGGTTAACAATAATATGTTTTTTTGTTATGGGCATACAATGGCACTTGCAATCTACTTATCCCATATTCTAGATTACATATTCTATCAATGCATTTATTTATGTGGATTTTATGCACACCAAAGGTTCTCATTGGAATATACATAATGTTTTATGATAGGGTAAATATTCACTCTAAGTCATGAATTATGGATCTCGTTTTTATAAATAACCACATGGTGGAACAATGGTGAATAAAGTGATTATTAACCATCAGTGGTTTGGATATGATGGGTGTCTAGATTCTTCTTAAGGAGGATGGAAGGATATAACCTAAGGTGAGGTTGTCCAAAATGATTAAAAAAAGAGGGAAGGATAAGGTAGAAAATAAATGTTATGTGACTTAATTTAGGTCTAACCCTTCTAAGTAAACCTTTTCTATCCTAGACAAGGAAACTATTAAAAACTAATATCTAATGCAAATTATTGTCAGCATAATATACACATAGACACAATTAATCATCAAAGTACATAGTGGTAATATACTCATTTAATAAAATAAAAAATATGATTATTATTGTATTTCATAACACATTCTATCTCTCTAACCAATAATATGTATGATCTATAATAAATGAGCACTAAAACTAACAATGTGTCCAATATGATTAATTACAAATAAAAATTCACATTACCTATTTTAGATTATACTTAATGGAAATTCCTAATAATATATAAAATATTAGAAGAGATGTAACTTTAACATAAACTTACCAAATGGTTTAAATATTTCATATCATGTATTAATTACAAAAAAAAATCTCCCTTTACAATTTTCAAAAAACACATACTTATAGATTGGGATGGGATGCCTCATCCTCAAATTTTAGTATAATTTTACATTGTCTAAATTATTACTATGTGTTAAAAAGACATGCAGGTTGCAATATAATATATTAATTATAATCCTAATTTGGGCAAAAAAGATTTTTCAATCAAAATAAACATACCTAATAAAAATAGATCAACATTTGGATGAAGTCTTAGTTGAAATTGCAAATGAAATTTTAACTCAAAATAATTAAAGTTCCATAATATAATCTCTTGTTTAATTAACATGCATAATTATTGTCATTGGAGTTTTACTTGAGGTGGAAGTTTCTATTAAAGGTGGCATTTGAGGCATCATAGCTGATGTGGTAACCAGCACTGATTAGGTTGGAGTGTATACTGTAGCAGATCCTTATAACATAGACTTATAAATGGAAGGTTGAGATTGATATGAAGAAGTTTATACTAAAGCACTCAACTCTCCTTGTACCCATAACCTATTATATTCACCCATGCTTATTGTAAAATATTGCTCAATAGTCTCAAAATCAATGATGGAGTTTTTTAATAACATTGGAATTTTTTTCTTAAATTTATTAAGTATGTCCATGGAGGATTTGAAAGAGGCATTCAATGTCTCTGTCTATGCCACCTTATCTCTATAAAATGTAAGAAATTGTATTACCTATTTATTGGTTATATTAGTGGTGATCCCAACTTTTGCTTCAAAAATATTAGCTACAACCTATAATAAACTCTCAAAAAAGGGTTTGATTACTATCTACCCTTATTGTGTATACACACCAATGATATTTATATCTCTGAGAGCTTAAATATTTATGTGCTCTTAATTTGAGAATTATTAGACCAAAACTTGCATTTCCTAATGCCATTCCACTAAAGAATCCCTTTTGTTACTCATGTGGTTTTGAGATAGAGTTAAATCAATTTAAATTAGAAAATTGAGGTGTTGGTATGCCTTTAGTTGAGTTTCTTTGCTTATGAATCTCAATTTTGATTCCCGGTCTTTCATTTATTCATAAAACTAGACCAAATATCCACATAGTGGTTGAGACTATGCTCTAGTTGATCTTATGGAGCACAAGATGTGATACAGAGTCTTGGAAGAATATTATAAATTATTAATTATATCCTGGGGAGCCTCAATTACATTTTGTTCTTCTAATCTCTTTTTGGATTGCTAAAATCTTCAAAATTTATACTTAATCATCCCCCCATCTGCATCAACCATTATAATAAGATATTTCTCATGCTCATATACATATCTAGGCCTCATTTTAATTTTATTTGTCAATGAAAATAATTCTTCCTATTTTTCAATGTCAAAAGGCTTACCCTCACCCATGACTATCTTCTTCCTCACTCTCTTCAATGTATTGGTGACTCTATCTAGCTGTATGTCAAATTTTGTTAGCTCAGTGATAACTATATCTTGCCTTATTTATTCCTCTTCTTCTAATTATTGCATCTATGTAGGAAGCACCATTATATTTAACTTAGTACCTTGGAGAAAATATGAGGATGTTTTGAATAAAATATTTCTTGTGGATCACATTAATTTCAAAGGTGGCGTATTAGCCATGGAATATAGAGTGGAGGATAGATGGTTTTCAAGAAAATAAGGAAAGTGTTTCTCCAAGTTGTACTCTTTTTTAGTGGAGTAGTCCTTATGATATACTTGGTTAGGCTTGGGGACTTATTAAAATAAAATATTAAGTATAAGGCCTTCCTTATGTTGACTCAGTAGTAAAAATAGATTTAGACACCAAACCCTCAAAATATATCCTAGTTCTTTTGGTTTCTTAGTCAGTAGTGGAAGGCAATGAATAAATAAATGGGGCTTAAGTTTATATTTTCAAAATTAGTGTAATATAATCATACAAAATTATATTAATATTAATGGCACTATGAATTGAAGGAAACAAATAATGTGAAACCTCAAAACTTGCCTATGTTAAAATCTTATCTAAAAGAGCCCTTGTATTTTAATCTTTTATAGTAGGAGTGATTACAATATAAGTTTAAATTTATTCCCTAGTAATTAAAGCATCTATAATAGGACTACTAGTGTTATCAATCTATAGAAAACCATAGTAGCAGGGGATTCTCTAGGACTATCTTCCTTAGGAGATTATAGAGAAAATAACAGACCCTGTAATGGCTAAGTTTACTAATTTTAATTCTTCATCATATGAGGAAGGAAGTGGATGGATAAGAGGATGATATTAATTATATTCTTACACCAAATCCTCTCTAAGACTATCTATCCCAGTCTCCTCTTCTTTAGGTTCCTCTTCAATATGAATATATAAAGAACTTGATGGCACACTTACATAATTTGGTGGTCTTTATTCCACTCCTATGATATTTAGAGCTTATAAATTGGCTTGAAGAGTCCTTATTTTCCTCTTATATGTAACTATTATAGAATTAAAACTAGTAATTGGATATAGTATAATACTAAGAGGAGTGTTTACCTAAGGTGCCTTAGGTGTCTAAACATCATAAACTATCAAAGTAGACTCAATGGGTCTCCTAGGAATCAAATGTGTCCCAATGTCTAGTGAGAGGATTGAAGGAGTAGCACTTGGTGGTATGGGATACCTTTGAAGATATTACCCCTTATTATTTGATCCATATTTGTAGGTGTATCCTTTTCTACTACAAGTGCCTCCTCATCCTTATATATTTCCTTAGCATCCTCTAGAGTAATGTAAGGATCATATTATATCCTTTGGGCCACTTTCATGGGCAAATTAACTAATTGAATCCACCTATAGACTTATGAATAATCAAGTGCATTCATATTTATGGGATAATGTTTATATATTTTATTCCCATAATTAATTTTTGTCCTATTTCCATAATCTTTGAGGGATTTATCTATTACCCATCTCATATCCCAATATCTAAATTCAATACTTTTTTAATCCAAAATGGTTTTTGAGTCTGCTTGCTTGATGAAGGTGTTCCCATAGTGTATATTTTTTCCATCTAGTATTAAGAGGGTTTTTATGGATCATCCTTAGCTTGGATGATTTTAAATCTTGGTATATATTGTTGGATAATTGATCAATTATCTCTTGTTCAGCCAAATTTTCCAGGACACATTAAGGTAATAGAAATGGAGTTTCAAACATGCCTTCAAATTTGATAATGATATGCTCAGGATAAAACTAGTAATCCCCCATATTTATAATTGATTTTTTTATTTGTTTTAACAACCTTGGCATAGATTGTCCATTTATAGCCCTGTATACTATAGGATAAAATATATATATTATCCTATAAATCCAATTTATGAATCCTTATATATGAAATATGTTTTGGTCATTAAAAATTAAATATTTTTGGTAGTTTAATAAAGGATCCCATGGATATTATCCTAGAGGAGTGATAGTAGATGTAGAAATTTATGTTCGGCTTATTGTTAGAATTTCTCATTTGGTGTTTGAGGTTGAAACTAATAATTTCTCATATAGAATGAATTTTTTTAAGGTTTAGAATAATGTATAAAAGAGGGACCCAAATTTACCTGACATAATTTATATTAGGAAAACCATATAAGTAATTTAATAAATCCATACCAATTTGAATTTGAAGCATGAATATAATTATTGGAGTATTATTAATTTAATCTTATAGTCCAAAATTATTTAGGTATATTACCCATGTCCTTAATGAATCCTTTAAATAATTATCAACCAGCCAAACATCCATAACTAATTGATTATAGGTCATATTGGGTATTGGGAGTAAATAATATTTTTCAAAATCCTTTACAAACACTATGTGATAGGTGTAGGGCTATTCAGATGGTGAAGAATGTTACTAGTGAAGTCTCTAGTCATAAATAAATTAAAAAGGGTATCTACACATGGGAATACCTCTATTTTGGTGGCCACATCATGTAGTACCACCATCTTAATCACCAATAAGTCATCCATATATTCTTAAGCTTGTAGATACAACTAGTTTTCCATCCCATATGGCTTTGCTACATCTATATCTAGCCATATCATTATATGATGTTGAATTTTGGAGTCAAATATGGCTGGATCAAATATAGTATATGTATACTTTGTGTTACCATAAAAACTAAACATGGATAGAACATGAATGCCTTTCTAAGTTTCCATTTTAGTTCCTCTAAAGAAATTTTTGAAGTATAAGAAACATGGGCCTTTAGTCATGAGAGAGATCTAATAGTAGTTCTCATAGATAATAAGTATAAAATGTGTTTTCCTCTTGAATTTTTAGACCAAATATGTAGTTGATTTAGTTAGGCTAGAACATTCATTGCCCAAATCTTCCATTCATGTGAACTAATTATATATAGTGGATTTTATACCTATCTACTATACATTGAATTTTATTTTCATGATGTTAAATTTCACAAGGTTGCTTGCCACATGGTGCTTCATCATGGACTTTTATTGCCTAGTCAACTTGTTAAATAATCTATTACAACATGTCATTATATCACATAATTAGGATGCATATTTTTCTTTACATTTTTTAGTTTGGAATATGACATTTGGATTATTATTATTTAAATATTTGGAGTTGATCTCTATATCCTTGGTCATTGATCTTAAATACTAGAGATGCAAACATGAGGTTTGAAATTGTACATATGATTAGTCACTTAGATTCATGGTTTATGCAAATAATTTTTATGTATAGATGAATGAGATGTCGACATGTGGATAGATCTCATTTATTCACCTAGTCTTAGGATTTGTAAATTTTGTCATTGTGTAAGGTCCTAATTGAATGGGATGATGACATGTGGATGGTTATCACTTATCTGAATGGTTTCCCTAGTCAATGTCTTGGTTATTTATGTACAATATATGGATGAATGGGATGATGACACATGGATGGATCTCACTCAATTAGATGCTTAGGTAGTTTTTACCCTATACTTGTACCTACAAATCATGGATGAAAAGGATGATGACATGTGGATGGTTATCACTTATCTATATTCTCATGGAGCTTTATACTATGTACCCATACCTCTTAGTCATTGATGACCTGCATGATGATATTTGGATGGTTATTGATTATTCAAATGGTCAAAGATATTTAATGTTTTTATTTGTTGTGGGTAAATGGGATGACAAAATGTGGGTGGTCCTCACTTATTTTCTTCATTAAGAGCTCTATGATTTAATAGTTAATGTGTGTTAGATTAATCTAATATCTCTAAACATTCAATCTTGCATGAAAACCCTAAGATTAGGTGAGAGAAATTCAAATAAAAAGTGAGTTTTTTATTAGTCTATTAGCCAAAAATTATAAAGGAGTTAAATTATATAGTGAGATATTAGACCACCAAAAAGATAACAACTTATCTCACTATTACAAAACACATTAAGTGTATTTTCCCCTAATGACTTTAACAACCCTAATAAAGTTAACTAACATCTTTGTAGGTAAAAAATCAAGTATTAAAATACCTACACTAACACCCATTAAAATTTAGCTTACGTGGGTAAAATAATTGGGTCTTGGTAATGAGGCATGATGAGGTACCCAAGCACAATGCAACTGTCATAATCTGGATAAATGGAGAAACCCCATATGACAAAAATCCTCTCCAAAAAATATCAAAGTGATAAATTGTGCATGCTGTAAGCATGTCAAGCACAATTGAGAGAAAACATGGCACATAGAATGATGATAAATAATAAGTCCTAATTGAATATCTTAAAGATACATATAGTAGAGTTCACTGAATGATGAATGTCATTAGTGGGATGCTCTACCTAAAGACTTAAGAAGCTCCATCCACATTAATCCATGTTTCTTCCCTTTAATTAAGGAAGAACACAAATAGTGTATAGGAAGTCTACCCATTACACAATGGAATATGAAGGTATTAGTATAAAAAACCTCAACTAAGATCTGAAATAGAAGTGGGACATAGGTCTAGCAAGATCATGTACAAAAACTAAATGTAATGTCACTAAAGTGAACATGACAGAATTAGGTACAATGAATATTGGATCTCCCTAAAATAGTGAATGTGTCCACCAAGTACATGATAGATCTTCAACCAAGGTGTGGTTCCTATACAAAAAACTATGCTCCTCATGTATAGTATATGAGATAATTTCTCTATGCCATGATGGTGTAATAGAAGTAGAGGCTAAAAATGGCTATGAAATTATTAGAGTGAATTCTAGTATGTTTATCACACATATATTAGGATGTTGCTTCCTTGTATTTATTCCATCTATTTTGGGGAAGTTGGTCCCACATGCATGAGTATGGTTGAGAATCACCTAAAATTCTACCTATATGTACATACCTTTTATGAGCTTTATAGATATGGAGTATTTGATATTTTATCTCAATTTTTTTGCAACAATTCTCATGTATGATTTAATTTACTTGTAGTTTCATTATGGTGTGCACTTACTTGAATCATGTGATCACTCAACATATACAATTTCTTGATCTATGTATCTTAGCATCCACTATAATATGGTATCATAGTGTAAGTAAAAGAAACTATAGGGATATCAGGATCTACTGATAATATATCGAAGAGGTACAAGTGTGAAAAGTGGGCCAAATAAGGAACCCCCAAAATATGGTGATTTATAAATTTAATTTATTTGAGTAATAAATTATACTAATGAAAATAAAATGAAAAAACATGCACTTTTGAAAAAGATGACACTCAATTCTAGGTTTCCAATCAAAAGTCTTTGAAAATTACATTTCTCATCATTAATGGCCTATTTAATGAATTTGTACTAAAATTTTAAATACATAAGTGAAAAGGGATTGAACACATCCTTCCATCCAATTAAAATAATTTTAATGGGACCACATATATATTCATATAAGCTAAATTCTTAACCAACCCTCCCACAATAAAAAATATTTAGTAATAATCTCCATACTATAAGATTTGGTTTTGTGGTTTTCTAGTAGTATTTATTAAAAATTCAATAAATTATTAATTTAATCATTAAATTAAAACATTAAAAAATAATTTATAAATATGAAAATAGGGCACACAAAACCCATAAATTTTTTGGTGTGATTCTATATAGTTAGAGAGTAGTTTGTAAAAGAACAAGTGGATCTAGTCAAAAATGTTTTGGAAGGTGAGACGCCCTTGTGGAGTTGAAAAAAAAAGATCTAATTTTTTTAAAATTATAAAATAATCTTCACAACATGACTATGCCAAACTATAGTTCCACATAGTCATAAAGAAGCCACAAAAAATGTTAATGGTTGCCCATGAACCAAATCTACACAAAAACAACTCCACCAAAGATATAAACTCCCATAGATATGATAATTATCTCAATAATTCTTATGATAATAAAATATCAAATATAAAATATTTCATAAAAAAAATATAAAATAATCATATAGACAATCATGAACATATATCGATGCTCTGATGCCATGTTAGAGTGGATTCAAAAATCTCTAGATCAAGTAAATGTACAAGTTGAGTGATCATATGAGTCAAGAAAGTACACACTACAATGAAGCTACAAGTAAATGTAAACATACATGATAATTATTAAAAAAATATTGAAATAAAATATCAAATACTCCATATATATAAATCTCACAAAAATAATGTATATATAGGTAGAAGTTAGGTGAATCCCAACCATACTAATGCATGTCAGACTAACATATTAAAAATAAATTGAATAAAGTAAAGGAACCAACATCTCAATACATGTTTCATCCCAGGTAGATAGATTCTTGATGTTGTGATCACCACACATGAGACTATCCACTCCATGGATAAGAGCAGAATCCCTGGGATGGCCCTCAAGCTTGATATATCCAAAGCTTATGATAGAGTCTCATGGACTTTTCTATTCCAAGTGATTAGAAAATTTGGGTTTAATGATAAATTATCTTGCTTATTATGGAATGCAGTCTCTTCTGCTAAATTCTCAGTGCTGGTTAATGATGTTCCTAGAAGGTTTTTCTCCTCCTCAAGAGGAATTCATTAGGGAGACCCTCTCTCCCCATACCTATTCATCATTATAACTAAGGCACTAAGAAGATACATACAAGCTGATATAGTTTCAAAAAAGCTAGTAAGCATCAAACCTTCCTCTTCCCTTCATCCTATGGTTATACAACAATTTGTGGATGATACCATCTTATTTGGTATCTCATCAGTGATTGAAGCTAAAATATGGAAGAATATACTTAATGATTATGCCAAAGACTCGGGACAAAGAATAAATTTCTAGAAAAGCAATGTGTTTTTCTTCAACACTCCCAATGAACTTAAACATATAATCATTGATATCTTAGATTGTACTGAGGCTAGCCTACCAACTACCTACCTAGGTCTCCCACTCTTGGTCAAAGAGGTATCTTTAGGTTTTTGGAATGGTATTATGGAACGTACACAAAGGAAACTTCTTGGGTGGAAGGGGAAACTACTCTATAGTGCGGGTAAGCTGCAACTTCTTTGGGCATCCTTACAAGGTATTCCTACTTACTTCATGTCTCTTTTTAAAATTCCTACGTATTTTGCTAAAAGGATGGAATAGATCTAAAGGAAATTTTTATGGATGGGAGTGGAAGAAAAATATAGAATGTCTTTAGTCAGATGGGAAAAAGTGTGTCTCCCAAAATCTTGCGATGGACTTAATGTAAGATCCATCAGGAAAATGAATAAATCCCTCCTCTCAAAAATTAGTTGGAATTTGATTCACAACAATAGTGAGTGGGGGGGAATTATTTATGCCAAATACATGCATAACATTGATGATTCCAACTTTCTTCAATAGGTGGGATTACCTCAGGGGTCTGTGAAATGGAATAAAATGCTAAAAAGTAGAAGTCTTCTCAAACAGGGAATTAGGTGGAAGCTTGGAAATGGATGACAGATTAAATTTTGGGAGGATAATTGGTTAAGGGACAAGCCTCTCATCTCCCAAGGAAACTATGGATAAATTATAGACCTAACTACTCAATTCTTTGGTGATAGGATTAGTGATTATATGGAAAATAACAATGGGATAAGGAGTTGGAAAGACCTTTTGGATTGATGTGTGCATAAGCTTGAGCTTATCCCAAGAATTCAAGAGATCCAACAATGTGTTTAGGAGATCATAATCCCACTCTTCCCTTATGAGGATGAACAATACTGGTGGCTGGATAAGAATGGATCATTCTCTGTCAAATTTGCTTATCATCTGCTTACACCTGAAGCTCAGAATAAGGAGGTATGGAAAAAGGTTTGGAATCATAAAATTATTCCAAAGATTAATTTTTTTTGGTGGGATACTTCCCATAACAAAATCCTTACCCAAGACAACCTTCAAAAGAGGGGGTTTACTTTGGTCAACAGATGTTTTCTGTGTGGATCTAGAGAGGAATCAATTTCACACCTATTCATACATTATGAGTTTACCTGGGATTTATGGGGCATAATACTTAACAACTTTGGCATTGAATGGGTTTACAATTCTAACCTTAAAAAATTAATTCTCAGCTAGAACTCAACCTTCACACATCCCTGGATTAAGGAATTATGGAAGCAAGCTCTGCCATGCTTGAGCTGGAATTTATGGAAAGAGTGAAATCATAGAATTTTCAGGGACACTGCTAGAAATGTTGCTCAGGTGTTTAACTCCTTTGCTAGTACCATCCTAGAAAGTGTTACAATAGCTCATATTAGTGTTGTGGAGAAACCCCTATCTAAATTTGAAAGTCAAATTGCTACCAAATGGAAGGTTTTAAACCTTATCCTTGGGCATGATAATTCCAAAATTCTACAAAGACTTCATACTAAATGGATACCACATAAGCCCAATTGGATGAAACTCAATTTTGATGGGGCATCCAAGTTGAGTGGTAAAGCAAGTGGAGGAGGAATAATAAGAAATAAAAAATGATGGATGGCTGCTATCTATGCTGGTGGCATGGGTTGTCAGAGCAATAACTATACTAAAGCTATGGCCTTACTTTAGGGATTAAAGTTAGCTATATCCCTAGGAATTATAAATTTGAATATTTAGGGAGATTCTAAATTGGTCATAGATGCCATTAATAAAGCATCTAATGTTGGTATCCATCTAAAAGACATCATTACGAACATCCAATTTCTTTTACAAAAGTTTTCTAAATTTGAGATTACCCACACCTACAGAGAAGGTAACAGGGTCACTGATGCTTGTGCCAACCTTGGTCAGCAATTCTCAGGATGGAGGGTATGGTGACAAGGGGCTCATATACCCCCAAACATTAGAGAGATCATTCAGAAGGAGATGATGGAGCATAAATGATGCACATTGATGACGAAGACAACTTTCAAAGGCGATCCACATGGAGAAGGCCATTACAGATCATGGAAAATGATAACCTTAGTACTTCCTTGATTGTCATGATTAATTCCTTATATCATGAGGTGGAGGTGTGAGAGTCACATCATGAAAACCAAGGGGAAATTATTTTCAAGCATGAAAGTAAACATCACTATGGTGGGCCATTTTGTAAAATGAGCCTTCACATCTTCATTCAGTGTAAATGGAACTAAGGGCTTGTTACTTATTCGAAGCTCAAGGCAGTAATTAGGGTATGAAGAGCCAAAAATTCAAGAAATTTTGGAGGACACTAGTGGGAAATAGGCTTCTTGGGTTTTTGAGGTCACTAAAGAGCAGGGTGTTGATTCTAGGGGAACTACTGATAA
The DNA here is from genome assembly GCA_037957365.1 of Torreya grandis. NCBI lineage: Eukaryota > Viridiplantae > Streptophyta > Pinopsida > Cupressales > Taxaceae > Torreya > Torreya grandis. The sequence continues at coordinate 2,299,785 of JARHVA010002433.1, read as the reverse complement.
TAAGGAGAAGATACATGCAGAAGAAATTGGTGAGGGTTCAGAGAATGAGAATGATTGGAAAACAAATATTAGGGCCTTGAAGGTCCGCATTCAAAAGCTAGAAAAGTTCTTCACCAAAGGCCTTCAAAATAACATTCTGCTGAATATGACTATGTTGGAAGCAGTGGGTAATCCAGGGAATGTTGACAATGTAGACAATGAGAATCTTAAGGATCTTGTTAATTCTATAGTTATGTAGTTTCATCCTTTCTAACTCTAGTCTTTCTAGTGTTTTGTTTTGCTTCTAACTTTGTTTCTCAGCTGTGTCATTGGTTTGGTGCTGGCATATTTTGTTTGCCAACCTTCCTATCTTTTTTGACTTTATAGGGTTCGGCCCCTAGTTTGCCACCTTAATTAATCAAAAAAATCTCAATACATGTGGGATAAACTTAGCCAATGTACAAAAACTAACTAATAAATCTAAATAAAAGTGTAGGAAAGACCTACACACCAACTAAAATGCCATGTAACTATATACTAGACTACCTAATGTCTGACGAGTCTTAGATAAATATACTTGCACCATGTAATGTCTGAAGTGGACCAGAGGTAAGTTGATAAATAACTAACCAACCAATATCTATAGGTGACAAGGAGATGGTGGATGTGTGTCCTCATCACTACTATAATCATTTGTACTAAAAGAGGAGTCATTAATCTCAGATATATTTTAAAGCTTACAATTACCATTAAGTATAGGAGATTTTGACAAAGAATGGCACATATCATTAAATGAATGAATGCCCATGTGAAGTGGATGACACTAATCCACAACTCTCAAAGTTAAAGAAACTATAAATGAAGTAAACTGATCTATAGAATGAATATAGACTAGAAGAGATGAGCCATCAATGCTCTCACAAGGTATATTCTCACTGGAAATAGTAGAGTCCTATAAAGAACCAATCTATGATGGATTTGGAAGAATCACACCATGTAAAATAATGAAATTATAATATGCAATGGGATAACTAAGGTCTAATAGAATCTCATCATGTAGTGGTGTCTCAATAGAAATAAGAGCGCTATCCAACATAGATGTGTCATCAAAAGAATAGGAGTAGGAGGAGAGAGTGCAATAATCTTAGAAGAGAAAATTAGAAGAGGAGTATGAGTGATATAAATCTTAGTAGGATCTTCAAAATGAGACTAAAGAATGCTCTAAATAGTTTTAGGACACATGGTGAGCTACACATGTTGATGGACATACCATGAAATGTGTAGTAACAAGGTATCACAAACGTTTTCATAAGTGTTAGCCCACTTAATGTACTTATAAAAATAAATCAGAGAAATGATCTATCCATATAAGAATGAAGTATTATTCTTTCCCTTTATTGTGAATAAGTGTTTCATATAATCATACCAAGAAACATAGTTTCTCTTTCCAAGAAGAACCATATGTGTAAAGTCAAATTTAATACATATGTATCTCTAAAGTGAAATTGACATGACTGAGAGAAGACACCAAATAAGTATAAAACTACTCAAAATAAATTCAATGACCCCTGGTTACAATAATAATTCACAATCATGAAGAGGACATCAAGAACAATTGAGAATTCATTCAAATGAGTAGTAAATGCAAGAATCAACACAATATAGAAAATTAGAATGTATAGAAGAGACACCAAATAATGTACATCACCACATAATACCCCATTAAAACTTTTATTAGTGATCCCTTAATTTTTTAAATATAATAACACTCATATAGACATCCGTTAGAATAGATAATGTGTCTTGAGTAAATTGTGCATATGTATGAAAGAACTAGAGGGATGTCAGGATATACAAATAATACATCTAAGAGGTATAATTTTTAAAGAATAGGTAGTTGTATAGGTCCTAAAAATGTCACCAATGTATAGAGGACAAAAAATAGTAACTTTATATAAGACACTCAAAAAGGAGTTACCGATCAAAATTTATATTTGTTTTAAGATTTGAGCTAGCATAAAAAATATCCACCCAACATAAATTTGAATAATATTTACGTTTATTGGAGATTTGGTTTGGGGATGAGGTTAAGCCCCCACTAGAAGGAATCAATATTTAATTCCCCTCCATGTGATCATACAATATGACAAAGGGGAAAATACCTTTTATGAGTGTTCCCCCTTCCTTTTTTGATTGATGTGATTGATGTAGGAGTGATGCCACTCTAAAAACATCTCCACTTTTTAAATGAATAGTATTAATTTCCACTTTATTAAATTTTACATCTTGAACATCAAAGAATAACACACCAAAGAAAGAAGGGTGGGTAGAAATAGAGACTTGTTTGCATAGGTGATAAATTTTTCCTACCCTACATGTAGGTGGATCAGAGTTTGAGGATTGATTCAACACCTATCACATTCTGATGAATGATTAACATAATTTATAGTCTGATGTGTGTTTAGAAAACCTAAAATGTCCATTGAATAACTTATTACTTGGAGTTTTCTTAGAGGGTGGCTAGATATCAAGGGGATTCTTAGTAGGAGGTCCAGTTTATGAGTGTATGTGGAGTAGTGGAAATATATGAATAGGCATGGAGTAGGATCAAGTTTTTATGGTATTTGGAGTGGTGGTAGGATTCAAAGGACTATTTGGCATATTTTTAAGATCTAAATCATGTTTGAGTAGGTGTTGGGTTTTGTAATGAACATGAACACATGTAAATGTCTTCCAAGCCATATAAGTATATAAAGGGATTAAAACTTGACAAATAAGGAGGTTTTATTGGGAAGGGGTAGAATCTAATCCCTATTTGGGAAAGAATCAAATTCTAATCCTTGTTTAGATAGGATAAAATGTCTACTCCCCTTAAAATTTCTGACCACCCCTAGAATTCCACCTAAGGGACAAAAATTCACCTAAGTGTCCAAAAATTATCTGAGAGGGTGATAATGTCTGTTAGTCTTCCAAAATATATTGAATACTATGTGAAGATGTTAAATACACACAAAAAACCCTAAATTTATATAAAAACATATGAGAAATTAAAAAAATAGTAAAGACCCATTTGATAAATTGAAAAATCCATGAAAACGTAGAAATAGTTTTGTGTTCTAAGACCTATTTGTATGGATTTAAATATAAGTTGAGAAAATGTAACCAAACCTTTAAAATGGTTGAGAATGAACAAAAAATAGCAATGAAATAAATGAAATATCTCATGAAGTATTTCATAAATGGAAAATAGCTATTAGATCATATCTCTAATACCATTTTGGATTACTTCAAGATCTCTAAAAATCCAAGATTGTAAAAAAGCCCTAGGAGTAGATGAGAGTAATTCAAAGAAAAAGGGAGTTTCATATTATTTTATTAGCCAAAAATTACAAAGGACTTACATTATATATTGAGATATCAGGTCACAAAAATGGTAATAACTTAACTCACTATTAGAAAACACATTCAATGTATTTTCCCCTAATGACCTTAACAACCCTAAGCAAGTTGAATAACAACCATGTAGATAAAATTGCAAGAACAAAAATCCTACACTAAAAATGTGTATGGAGTGAATGAGCAGGATTTAGAAGCATGGAAAGATCTTGTTAACCCAATAGTTAAGAATCCCCTTTGCCTTAATTATTTTATATATAAGTCATGAGTAAACATGATGATGACATGTGGATGGTCCTCATTTGCTCAAGTGATTGAATGAAAAGTAGAATTATAAATTTTTATATATAGGTTGCAAATAGATGGGATTGATACTTGTGGATGATACTCACTCACTCGATTGAGAATAAAAGTAAAAATTTTGGTATTTACTCATGATGAAGGTGGATATAAATACATGGTGTGAAATCACTTGCTCAGCCTATTTGGATACTTATAATTATTTTCCACTCTTGTGTATGGTTATTAGTTAAGCACAAAAGAGACATTTGGGACAAAGTGGTGTCAACTTGTAAAGTTAATATATCTTATAAAAGTTAAAACTAACTTTGACAAACACCCAATTAGCTAGGTTAGTCTAGAATAAAGTAAAAACTTTATTTTAATAAATAATTAGATTTGAAAACCAAATTTCCATAAGAATAATTCAATTCCAACCTTGATTTTGACTTAAACCCAAGGTAACAACTTATAGCTTGAATTTGAACAGGCTTTATCAAAATAAGACATGGACATGATTTTTTTTAGGTTAAAGTGGGTCCTCATTTTAAAACATGAAAATGATGTGTGTTGGTCACAATAAATGGTGACTTAATGGGGAAATACTAGAGTATTTAAGAAGACAAAATATTTGGTTCATACATCATGTCAAAATTATAAAATTTACAAGAATAAAATAAATAAATTAGATAAAGTGAAAGAGGCTTTGGCATGTCCATGAAACATACTAACCCTTTTCAATTATCAGGTCACATTTAATTCTATGAAGATTCTTTCCCATTATTATTAGAGTTTTAAAAAATATTAGACATAAGTTGAGTTCTCTTTATCCCCATTTTCTCCTTAAATATTGTATCATTTTAATCATAATTCTTGGTAAGCTAGGCATTATTCTGCTACCAACTAGACATCCACATCCCCAATAGATATACCTTTGATTCCACTTTAAGCATTACTCTATTGCCAACTAGGCATCCATAACCCTAATAGAGATTACTTGAATCACCCCTCTTCCATAGTTTTTTCATTTAATTTTTAATTTTTGAACCTTTCCTAGAGGAAGAGTTAGGAACCACCATTGGGTATGTTTACACAAATAAAAATCACTATAGATAATATAATTTACTCATATTTTTTATTTCTCAATGCTTATTATCTCTCAAATAAGTTTTAAATGTGTAATTGATCTTTCAAAATGAGAAGTATTTCTAAAATTTGAATGAAAATATTTAATTAAATTCCATAGTTATGATGAAATTATTCCATTCATATAAAATATTAATTTAACCATGACATATATCCTAATTTGAATAGTTCAAATGTACCAAAATTAATCTTTATAACAACCATTTGAATGTGATTTTATCCACTCCTTTCACAAGAGGTTTCATAAAATGAATGCAAGAATTGAATTCAACTGTTCTAAATTTTAAGAAATCTAATCTAAAACAGCATAAAATCTAATCTAAGAAAAATAGGAAATTTAATCTAAGAAAACAAGAAATACAATCTAATCCTACCACTAAATGTTTTAGAAACTACCCATTGATCAAAAATTTCAATTCATTACCTTGTAGATATTTTAAGAAAAACAAATTATTACCTAAAATTTAAGAGAGTTGATATAGCCCATTCCATAATGCAGTGAACTTGTCATGATGTCCTTTATTTTCATGTGTTTTATCTTGTAGGAGGACTAAATCTAAATATTTTAAAACTTTGATCTTCGATATTTTTTCAACCATCTCTTGACTATATCATGATGTTTACTATAGTTGTGTAGAGATTTTATTTGTGTATCTTCCATTTGGACAATGCTAATTATTATTTCCTAAATTATTTCATATTTTTCCATATACTTCTACATGAATTTGTATAATGGTAGATTGAGAGTAATGGGAAACATAGGATGTTGTCCATATACTAATAATAAAGGTGACGATTTGAAGGCTTGCTTGTGTCTTATTTTGGTTTTTTATAATACATAATTCAATAATAGATGACACTCCCTTGGTTTATCTTCTATTTCCTTATTTATGGCATCCATCAAGTTATTATTGGTAGATTCTTCCATTTTATTTCCTTGTGGATAATAGTTATAATAGATCTTGATAGTGATCTAATTATTGTAGGCCCATTCGATGAACTTTATAGATATAAAATATGAACCATTTTCACATACTTAATAAATTGGTGTCCCAAATTTGGTTGAGAAAATCTCCTCAATAAATTTGATCACATCTTGAGCTTTGGAATTATTTGTCCCTATTTCCTCAGTCCATCTATAAAAATAATATATAGACATCAAGATGAACTTATGCCTTACTAAATATTTGGGGTTGATTAATTTGAAAACATCTAGGCCCCATTATCTCAAAGGGCATCCTTCAACTATCAGATACAAAGGTATTTCTACATGTACTTCTCTTTTTCCAAATATTTGGCATTCATGGCATACCCTAACATGGTTTTGAGAATATTTAAAAATAATAGGCAAATATTAACCCACACTTATAATTTTTTGGGTTGTGGCATTACCTGAAGGATGTTCACTACTAATCGTCTAGTGGAAGTTATCAATGATATTTGTAGCTTCTTTAAATACACACCTCAGATAGATGCATTCATAGTTTTTCTATTATACTACTCCCTTATTTATCATGTAGTGTGTTTACTTGAGCCTAACTATTTGTCTTTGTTCTCTATTTAATTCAATAGGGCATGATACTATGAGTAGCTAATGAATAATCTAAACATACCAATCACCTCTAACTATTTGAGAATAGGTAATTTACTTGATAGATGTGTGTGGATCAGTATCTACCATTATCTTGATGATACATTATCCTATTACCATTTTAGTAGTCCAATCTCAAGATTGAATTTTTTTAACTTGGCCATATAATTTCCCTTCCTTTCACCTGGATCATTTTGACCAAGCATGAGTTTGATAAGCTGGTCTGGGATAATGGCATATGTTTTATTGCATAGGATATAACATTTGAATTTATTTACAACCTTGATCAAGGTAAAAAAATTATTTTCTACCATGAAATAATTCAATTTTTCATCTTTTACATTAGTACTTATTAAGGTAACAATATGTTTGTTGTTGTCTACCTTATTTGTGATTATTTCCACTATAGTATGTTCTAATACAAATGAATATAAGAAGAAATCCTTGTTGAAATACAAGGTGATGAAAATTAGAGTTTGGGAAATGGTAGTTTTTATATCCAAAATTATTTATTCACCTATGATATCCATTATATTTTGCATCTTACTTTAGCATAACATTTAGTGGCTTGACAATATGTACAAATCTTGAAATAAATTTGTGAATAAAATTTATCTTGCCAAAGAATGAATTGAGTTATTTTTTGATGTTAAGATATGGAATTTTTGAAATAGATTAAATTTTTTTTAATTGATTTAAATTCCTTCATTGGTGATAATATGGCCTAATAATTAACCTTTTGTGACCCTAAAATGCTCTTATTTTGGTTTAGGTAGATCTCACGTCTTCTACATCTATCAAATAATATCTATAAATGGAACACTTGATCTATTATGACTTCATAATTTATAGTTAAGTCATACATGTATATGATTATGAACTTACCAATGAGTCCTTAAAATTCAAAATCTATGGCCAATTGGAAAGTAGCATCTATATCTATAAGTTTTAATAGAATTCTTTTATATGCAAAAGTTCCCTAGTTGGTAGTGAAACCAATTTTTATTCAATCATCATTTTATATCAATACCTAATTTTATCTGAAAAATTCATGTAAAAATGGCATCATTTATAACCCACTAACTATCTGAATTAATTCATCTAGGAAAGGCAAGGGATGATTTTTTTTAAGCTCGACTAAGGTTGTTAAAATACACAGTCTAATTTCACCATTTTCCTATCATACAAGGACCACATTGGCTACCCAAGTAGAATGCCAAATGGTGAATATAATTTTATCCTTTGATAATTTATGGACTTCTTTCTGAATAAGGGAATCTATAATAAGGTTGACTAGTCTTTGTCTCTGCTTGAAAGGCTTGTACTCTTAATTCAATGGTATTGTATGTGTGATAATTCTAGGATAAAAAAATTAAGTCTTCATAAATATAATAAATCACATATTTATACTCTATCAACAAATCCCTAAACCTTTTATTCTCTTATTATGTACATCTCAATCTAATGTTAGCTATTTGGATATTATTGCATGTTCCCAAATTTATCTTGGCAAATCATATTCATTAGTCTTAGAATATTTTTATTTTTCAACTGGGTGGTCCATGTCAAAGGAACCTGAGACCATACCTTTGGGTAATTTATTTTATTTTAATTTGAGGATGCCATAATTATAATTATTTTCTTTATTCATTGGGTCAAAATCCTTTTCATTAATAATCTAAGACTTGAAGGCACCAGAATTGATCATAAAGTATACAATCTAGTAGTCATCATTAAATACCTAAAAGTACTCAACATTGTCAAGAATTAAAGGACATAATACTAATTATATATAAAATTTAAGAATTTTGGACTCTTGAAGTGGAGCCAAATTGGTTGTAGAGATAGAAAATTAATTAACTATCTGATTTTACTCTTTAGGGGTTGATTTTATATTGAAAGCTTCAAATGATTATAACAGATCCTAGGCTTTATTTTTATATTTATTGAGATACTAAAGTTTTATCTAATACTAAATCTTGATATATTTAACAACTAGATGTGAGTATCTAGATATCAATAGTTTCTTGAAATTATATTTTAGTTCAAGTTGGAGATTGAGAATTAAAGATTTATATATTTCATGGTTATTAGTGCATATAAATTATAATAAGAAATCATTAAGGTAATACCTCTCATAAATATTAGTCAATGTTATGCCCATGTCAGAACCTTGCTTAGACTAAGCACCATCAAAAAATCAAGTCCACAACAATGAATGAACTTCAAATTCTCATTCATGGTTTTCAATCTTAGTTGTGAAGGGGTAAACCCCTACATACAATGAATAAAAATTTATTCTTTCCTGTTTTGCATTTTATTTTATGTTGCATGCTTCAGTTTTGGTTCTCTATTAACTTTGATCTAATTAAATAATCCTTTCCAAGGTAGCCACATATGTGAAAATTTAGTAGCCATATATCCATTCAACATTTTTGACCAAGCATGACTTAAGAGTAAACCATAAGCCTCAATAATGTCAACTATGAGGATGTCAATATTTTTCTAGACATGTCACTCAGAGGTAAGTTACATGTAAACATTTAACAACTATCCAACAACTAAGACTAAAGATTTATCCAACTATAATAATACGTTTTTAGAATTATCTTGAGTTAATTGTATTCTTTTACATATTCTTCTAAGCATTGTGTTATCTCTGGCACCTAGATAAACTAAATAATTATGCCCATTATTCCTAAAGATTATGATAGTCAATAGGAAAGGTGAGACCTTAGGCTTATACTTTTACACAACAATATTTTCATTTGCAACTTTTTATTTTTCAATTGATGGCTTACTAGTCAAATCTTTGATTAAAATGTCTCTTTGTTCTATAATATGAGACAAGTCATGTAGATTAATATTATCCTTAATTTTATTCATATACTAAACTATATGATATCCACTTCTACTGTGGATCATTTTGATGTTGTTGATCATTCTCTCTATGGGGAGGATTATTATTAACATTTGGATCAAGAAGAGTGGATGTATTTTTATTTGGGGGTGTCAAAGTTGTGACAGGTTATTGATTCTTGTTTCTTAGATTATGGTTATTCTTATAAAATTGTTAAAAATTATGAATCACATATGTTTTTTCTTTTGGCTCATTTTCATCTTGTAATGGGAATGTGAAATCATAGGTCTCAAATACCATGTCTATACTAGAATTATTAAGGGCAACCATTATGAATGAATCCTATTGGTTTAGGACCACCTCATATCTTTCCATATATTTTTGAAAAGAATTAAAAATTAGTATATAAATATATATAATCCATCTCTCGATGTTGGGTAGTCTTACGGACCCTACACCAATTAGGTAGTGTTGCCTCACAAATATTCATCTTAGGAAATCTATTGGGTTAAGAATAAGAATTATTTCCTATCTTATTGAATGTTAAGTTATATTTTTGGAATGTAAAATTATTGTTGGTTGTTTCCCATATAATTTTTCCCATGCATTTATACATTCTTATAAAATCAATGATAAGTTTATGCACCATGTGTTAGATGGCATCTAACTTAATTTTGATGGAATCAAAGGTTGTCACCTTTTTGGTAAAGGCATTAATTAGGAATAAAGATTGATTATGATTGTGTTAATTAGACATGTGTAGGATTATTTAGAAAACTTGGGTTTTAATTTGGTACAACATGAAGCAAAGGTACCTTAGTGAAAAGCTAGTTCAAATTATTGTCCATGACATTCTTATTGGAAATTGGAATGGGATTCAAGATTGGGAAATTTGGATCAATATTGGGTATGGTTTGAAATTTAAGATTTAACTATCTATCAATGTTAATAGATTCAACATAAGTTCCTATTAAGTTATTTATATTTAAATATATATTCAAAAATACTACATTCATATGAAATAAGGAGTTTTTATACATTTCATGTGATATGGTAGCATTGGGTCTATATGTATTAACTACAAAAATGTACATATTTTTAAATATTGAATATAAGGCTCTAATTAGTTCATTGGGTTCCCTTCCTTGACATGCATTATTGATTCATATGTAAGTTATTATAGTATGATTATATGACTAGTGAGAGAGAGTGTGTGTGCATGCATGCATGTTGTATTAATAACCCATTTATACAATTATGTGTGAATAAAATGAGTTATATGTTACATAAACCAACTCTCTAGAAGATAAGATTATTAGAGAGTCTTTATATGATAGAATAAAGTGATTTATGGGATTTTATATTAGTTTTGACTTCTTTGTAAGAGAATAAAAGACTATATATTATAATAAGTTCTTTTGAATAAAATATGTTTTTTTGATTAACCAAATTATTTTGAGAGTAATATAAACCAATTTTCAACATTGGTACTAGAGCAGGTTCCTTATGGACCTCTCTACACCTGTTTGGCCTTAAACATAACAAAGATGAGTAATGAAGACCACATGTAGGTATATTTGTATATGATAGGAAATCTCATCATGCTTGACATTGGAACAATAGTTTAGACCATGTGCCATTTTCAATTTCAATAATTTGATGATAGATTAGGTTTTTAAATTTAACGCATTAGAATATGTGTGGGCTCAATCCTTGTTAGACACATTTGGTATAATGAATAGGTTTTTAAAGTTAATTTTTTTACTAATCCAAAAGGTTATATAAATATTTTATTATTATTGGTTTTCTAGTTCATCTCCCTTCTCGTGTACCATTCCTTGATAGGATATCTCTTGTTATGATCATTATTTTTATTGTGTAACTCGGTTGTGTGTGGAACCTTACAAACTCTTATTTTTTGTAACTCATTTTTAGACTATTTGAGTAGAAATTAATGGATTTACACATAGACCATCAATTTATGATGTCAAATGTAGATCCAATTCATCATTGACATTTTATATTAGTGACTTCAATTTATGACAATGAATTGTTGGGAAAAAATATGTAGAATCACTATTAACAAAATAGTTTCCATAGAACTTGGGCATAGAGTGACTTAGACTTACATTGATATCCCTCTTAACTCAAAATTGATTTGGCTCTAAATCACATCAATGCCAAGGAAATATCTACAGTGTCATCTACCTATTGAATCTATCCTCATCAATATATATGAGCTCAATGACCCTTGGCCATGTCTTCTACATCTTGTTACAAACCTCTTCTCCCAAACCAATCATAATCTAACCTTTAAATGGTATTCAATCTTTCCTCACAATGAGCAAAACCATATTTGCAAAGCATATAGTTTTCTAAGAGTTAGTGGTATTAGGCTAAAATTTATGGTATTTTATTTAGGGTTTAAGTTTATTGTATTTTAATTTCAAGTCCCATAGTTTTATTTTAAAAAAGTAACTAGTTTAGTCTAAATCCATGGTTTTTTTAAAAGAGATAGAGAGACCATGGTTTTTTTAGTTATTTTTAAGTCATATATAGTTTCTTAGTTGGTGTTTATTTAGTTTATATTATTATTGATAGGTTTATAAGTTTATATATTTAGTATTTAAATCTTAATTTATTTATTTTTAAAGTTAAATCATGGTCATGTTTATAATTTTGTTGGTTGAATATTTTATCACCAGCTGACTGATGGAAAAATGGTTACATTAACCACAACATAAGGAGATTTATGTAGAAAAATGGGTGTGGTGACTATAGCTAGAATGAGATAAATCTCTCCTCTTAGCAAGGGGAGGTTCCCTATAATTTATAGTATATACATAAGCTGAAAAAACACTCAAGGGTGAAATCATACCATCCATCTCTCTTTTTTTATAGATGATGTTTGCAAAGAAAAAGAGAATTCTTGGGTAATTACTGAAGGCATTTCTCTTCATTCAAATGATGTTCAGAAAACTAGAGGAAGACTTCCTGGGTAGTAACTATAACCACAAGAAACCCACAAAAGCACAAAGTCTTTCATTGCTTCTCTCACTGATTTAGGACAAAGTAAAATAATAGAATTAAGTTTAGCACAAATTATCCACTTCAAAAACAATAGAGTAAAATATTATAAAGGATATATGTAGCTCAAAGTCTCTCCAATATCCTTTACAGTAAAACACAAAACACACAACAAACTAAAGACAATTATGGTAGCAAAAAGTCTCCCACAGTCGACTTCAAGACAACTTCTACGTTATTTCCACTAGTTCTGCTTATTTGATTAAATAGACAAGACTATATTTAGGAAAAAAGACATAAGAATAATTTCCTAAATAACATGAGCTATTTCAACACAAAGTCTAATAGGTCACTGGCTTTCTCATTCACTTGATAAAATATGATTAACAATCTGATCTCAAAGTCTCAGGAATGCCTTTCAATTTGGGCAGAGTTTCACTTCTAATAACAGAGAGATCTCCTACTATACAAAATGACAGATTACAATATATAACATCACAAGAAAGACTTGGGTGCTTGTTTTCATGAAAACGGCCCATGCTGAATTGAATGCATTGAATATCTATGAAAGGGCCATGATGGAATAGGTCATCAACCTTGAATTTGGTGTTCTAAATCATCTCAAATGTCTCCTCCTAAGCATGGATTTTTTGGTCTTCTTTATGACACTTACATGGCTATCTATTCACCTTTACTTAATGTAGAAAAATAGGTTGCACCATTGAATGTTCGCTCTTTCTAATGTCCACCTGGTGGACTATTCCACCTACTAGAATAACTGTTCTACAGATATTTCTAGACTTTCTATAGTCATTCCCTCCTTCCTTTCCATGTTTTGTCTCTACTTAGTGATTAGAGATCTCAGGGCTATCTTCTCACTTTTAGCTAGCTTCTTTGGCTCTTTTCTTGGCTAGTCATTGAGTTTGTTCTCAGGTCTTTTAAAAATCAATTATTATTCTATCACCCTAAATTTGACATCTATGCAAACATCACCATTCACTTGAACATATTTAAACCTTGAACCTTGAACTCTTTTGGTTCAAAGGTTCAATGGTTCAATGATTCGATGTTCTATAAAGGGTTGCATTCACTTGGTTTTATTCTTCGGTTGAACCATTTAGTTGAACCTCTTTTTGGAATCTTCCACTTCATACATTCACTCAAAGCTTCCACTCAAACTTTGAACTCTTTAAACCCGTTAAACCTTTGAACCTTTCAAAGTTCAAGGTTCAATGATTCAATGGTTCATATCTATTTCTTTGAATCCTTTGAAGCTTTGAACTCTCTAGATCCTTTCATTCTCTAATTTTGTTAAACTTGTTAAACTCATTAAACCTTTGAACCTTTTGAAGTTTAAGGTTCAATGGTTCAATTGTTCAATCTTAACTCTTCGAATCCTTTTTTTCTTTAAGTCCATCAAAGCCTTTAAACCTTTAAACTCATGAAACCTTTAAACCTTGAGAAGGTAGGGTTCAATGGTTCATTCCAATTGTTTGAAGCCTACCGTTAAGTATTTTAATTAAACCTCAGCATTGAACCATCCTCAAGACATTAAGGAAATCCCTTAACTGTTTTGAACTTCCCTTTGAGAAAGCCCACCTGTTGAACCTATGACTTATTTAGATGAAAATAATTGAATATTTGAAAAACTTAACTGCTCAAAACATTTTGAAAGAAAAAAAGAGACCATTTTGGCTTGTATGACCAAAATGATCAGCATGTTTTCCACAAAAATGAGTGACATATTTTAGCAACAATAGTTGGCTCTAGTTGAGGAACTTCCATCAATTGAAATTTTGAAATAATCGAAGGGAGTAGAATCCAAAATCTCAATGTCCTCATCTATGCCATTGGGCTACGGAGTCATGCTACCCAAAAAGAAAGATGCCAAAAACAAATGAACAACATAAAACAAAAGGAAGACTATACAAAAATTATACATATGTACAACTAGACTTATTTGATACTTCAAATATTGAAGTACTCCAGATGGTACCTACTATGAGGCAAATAAAATGGCATCTCATCTTGATAAATCAGCAAGAGACTATTTTCACTCCAAAATCAGTGATTGGCAAATGGACTTCTCCACTAGGAATCTAATTTTATGTTCCTTCCTTTTGGTTTTCTCTTCTTTCCCCTTAACAAGACTCAATCTCTACCATGAATCTTTAATATCTTGCCCTAACAGTTTCTTTTCCTGACATTGACATGCCACAGTATGGTCCACTACCATGGTTCATTGCTCTTCAGGTCCAGTGAAGCACATGATTTGATTGTCATCATTAAACACCTACCAATGGTTGGCATTATCAGGTACACTTGGTTGAAATACTAGTTCAATAGTTTAACTATGCTCTTCAAAGTCTTTGTGAGGAACCATGAGTGTTGTAGAGACAACCAATGAATCTACATGATTATGAAGCTCTCTAAGCACTATCGATATATTGAAATCATTAAAACTTTCAAGATAGTCCCACACTAGATTATGATAATGTTACAATCTCTCATTCTTGGTTTGATATAGGTTCCTCACCTGATAAACCACCAGCTCAGCATCTCCTCAGGTGTGATGTTGCTTGATACCTTTAGCTTGAGTGGCCTTTAATCTAAGTAGCAAAGACTCATACTTGGTAGTTTTGTTAGTGTTGCTAAACTATAACTTGTATGAGTATAGAAAATTATCTCCTTGAGGAGATATCAAAACAATTCCATCTCTAAAACTAGTAGAAGAATTATTACCATCAAATTCAAGAATCTAGACATCATTAGAATCTGATCTTCTTTCATATTTTTATTCATTAGGGAGAGAAGATCCTTTTTCATCTATATTTCACTTCACTAACTTTTATAATGTCCTATCTAATTTTTTTGGATTGTCACTTATAGAACTTTCATTTGATGAAATAGGAACATCTCTAGTACACAAAAAGTAATTACCCATGCCTAAAGATTCAAATAGAATTTGAGCTTTAGGGGCGGATGTTTGAGTGACAATGTACTTTGATTCTTTCTCAGGAAGTAGCCTTTACATGATTCCCTTAATAGGGATCCTCACCTCAAAAAGGTCTATGCTCAATTCTCCACCAACATCCTTGCAAAAATTTTGCCCAAGTAGAATGTCGTAGGAGGCTGGAATGTCAGCCATCAGGACTATCATTTTAATTCACTTATTTAGGAAGGTCACAAATGCAAATTGGGCATCCTTGATTTATCCCAAAAGTGGAACTTGTTTGTTTTCCATGGAGAAACATCTCCCAAAATTTTTAGTCATCGTGAGACCAAAATATTTTGCCACCTTGGTAGGCATCACATTGTTAGAGGCACTAGAATCTATAATGCAATTATTTAGCTGATGACTATTTATCAACAGGGAAACATAAAATGGTTCTATCTTTCCAAGTGAAGCTAGAGGAGTAATCACAAGATTATTTTAGGTGAATGTGTTCTTTGGGGGACCAGGAGTTACTTTCAAAATCTCTTGTCCTGTATGGATAGTTTTATACTTGATGCATTCAACTAACCTATCCAACTGCTCAGGGTTGGATTAAAAGAATTCAAACTCAGACATTTGAATTTTGGTCTTCTTAGCATGGTCAATTATATCAACTAACTGAAATGAACTAGAAATAGAGGAAGGCAGTCCATCAATCTAGGTTTTACTAGGTTTGAGACTGGTCTACAAAATTGAAGAAGAAGGTGAAGGATTACTTAAGGTACTTACTTTTTTATTGCTCACCGGGTCCTTTAATTGGAAAGGTAAAGAAGTCCCTCATTTAGCAATTAAAATTATTGGTCAAGATTCTTCCCCTATTTTTTCTTTATTAGCTTGTTGAGTTGATTGGTTCTAGGACCTAGTAAATATAGCATATGATCCATCAAATACTTCTCCTTTACTTCTCACTTCTTCCTGGTAATTCAGGAAACTAATGTTGGAGTCACTAGCTGATTCTTCTTGGCCTTCTACAAAGAGATCAATGTCATCTTCTTGGTTTGACTCAAGTTGAAAAGAAAAATTAGATTCAGTTTCAAGATAAC
The DNA here is from genome assembly GCA_037957365.1 of Torreya grandis. Lineage (NCBI taxonomy): Eukaryota > Viridiplantae > Streptophyta > Pinopsida > Cupressales > Taxaceae > Torreya > Torreya grandis. Next base: position 2,283,469 of record JARHVA010002433.1, on the reverse strand, counting down.
CAATTACTGAAACATCCCTGGCGAGGGAGGAACGTGATTTATTTTCCCTTATTTTTTGGTAGCATTACCCTAATATGACTAGTTAGTAAATGTCCTCCTTGGTATATATTAATAAGAAGGAGGAGTAGACATCCCTTCTGCCATTTTCTTTTTCAAAGCTAGTAATTCATTTCCTAGCTTTTGCACCATAAGATCAGTGGTGCCTGTAGAAAAATATTCAAAAGATGAAGAAGATTTACTTTTGTTAAGATCTCTTCTTATCTTTCCTGCCAAGATAGGATCTTCTTCAACCTTAGTGGCCAAAATCTAAGTTGTAGCAAGATCTATGTGGCCAACCTGCCTTAGTAGGAAAATCATTTCAGGAAGCTGAGAATTGATGAAGAAGCATTTGAGATTCTCAGGTGTCAGTTGAACAATTATGGGAATCTTATTCCTTATGTTGTTAAATTTAGCAATGAAGTCTCTCATGGGTTCATGAGGCTCCTTCTTCATTTGTGTAAGCTAGGCTAATAGGGCATGTGCTTCTTTTGTAGGTTTGAATCTAGCCTCAAATTTGGCCTTGAGAGTGTTCCAGTTAGTCATTATTTGTGCTTACAGATGATAAAACCAATCTATAGTAGCACCTTGCAATGTGTCCACAAATAGGTTGACTACAATGTCTTCATATTCAATGCCTATCACACCATAGGCTATGTAAAAGGCTACAATATTTTCATTAGGATGAACCTTCCCATCACCATAGAACTTGGAAAAATTCTTTCTTAAACTATGGGGTAGTTCATGTAGAGGTGGGGTTAGATTTAGAGGACCAAAAGTATTACCCCAGGGGCCTTGAGTTGCCATTATGTGGCTATTAAAGGGAGGGATAATAAATCTCTATGGGATATGTATGACAAAGATCTACTAGCAGAGAAAAGAGAAGCTTTGCCTAGTATTGGGGACCTAATGTTTATAGGAGGAAAACTCTTGGTTCACTAAAGGTGAGATGGTGGAGGAAAAAGATCAAAATTACTTAGCTACACCAACTCAAATATAGGGTCAATAATACCTTGAGATCTCTGGCTTCATGTGTATGATGGATCTACCAGAGTGTAAAATGAAAATGGAAAAGAATTAAAACTACTTCAATTTGAAGCTTGAGGCTTCAAGCTTCTTGTTCTTCCCTAGTGGAGTCACCAAAAACTATTGTCATGGAACTACTGGAAAAAGATCAAAATTACTCATTTGATCCCCAGTAGAGTCACCAAAAACTATTGGTGTGGAGCTACTCATTCTATCCCTATGAGATATGAAATTCTCCAATTTGAATAAAATGGAAAGGGACTATAAATGATCATCGATCCCCAATGGAGTCACCAAAAATTGTTGGCATGGAGCTGCTGGAAAAAGATCAAAATTACTCATTGATCCCCATCAGAGTTGCCAAAATTTTTTGGTGTGGATATTTCTATGTTCTATCCCCATTATATATGAAATGTTAATGGAAAAGAACTAAATGTTTCATTCTTCCTCAATGGAGTTGCCAAAAATTGTTGGTGTGGAGTTACTAGAAAAAGATCAAAATTACTCATTCATCCCTAGCAGAGTCACCAAAAACTATTGGCTAAATATTATGTCACCAGTTGACTAACGGGAAAATGGTTACATCAACCCCAACATTAGGAGATTTATGTAGCAAAATGGGTGTGGTGACCATAACTAGAATGAGATAAATCTCTCCTCTCAGCAAGGGGAGGTACCCTATAATTTATAGTATATATATATATAAGCTAAAAATACACTCAGGGGTGAAATCATACCATCCATCTCTATTTTTTTAGAGATGATGTTCACAAAGAAAAGGAGAATTCCTGGGTAGTTGTTGAAGGCATTTCTCTTGTTTCAAAAATGTTCAAAAAACTAGAGGAAGACTTCCTAGGTAGTAACAGTAACCACAAGAAACCCATGAAAGCACAAAGTCTTTCATTACTTCTCTCACTAATTTAAGACAAAGTAACATAGTAGAATGAATTATAGCACAAAATCTCCACCTCAACTACAATAGAATAAAATATTACAAAGGATAAATGTAGCTCAAAGTCTCTCCAATATCCTTTGCAGTAAAACACAAAACACACAACAAACTAAAGACAATTATGGTACCACAAAGTCTCCCACAGTCGGCTTCATGACACCTTCTAGGTTATTTCCATTAGTTCTATTTATTTGATTAAATGGACAAGACTGTATTTAGAAAAAAAGACATAAGAATAATTTCCTAAATAACACAAGCTATTTTAACACAAAGTCTAAAAGGTCACTTGCTTTCTCATTCACTTGATAAAATATGATTAACAATCTGAGCTCAAAGTCTTATAAATACATTTCAATTTGGGTAGAGTTTTGCTTCTAATAATAGAGAGATCTCCTGCTATACAAAATGAGAGATTCCAATATATAGCAACACAAGAAAGACTTGGGCACTTATTTTCATGAAAATGGCCCATGCTAAATTGAATGCATTGAATATCTGTGAAAGGGCCATGCTGGAATAGGTCATCAGCCTTGAATTTGGTGTTTTAAATCATCTCAAATGTCTCCTCCTAAGCATGGGTTGTCTGGTTTTTTTTATGATGCTTACACGACTGTCTATTCACCTTTACTTAATGTAGAAAAATAGGCCACACCTTTGAATGTTTTCTCTTTCTGATGTCCAGCTGGTGGACTATTCCACCTACTAGAATAACTCATCTATAGATATTTATAGACTTTTTGTAGTTGTTTGCTCCTTCCTTGCCATGTTTTTTCTCTACCTGGTGATCTGAGCTCTCATGGATATCTTCTCACTTTCAGCTACCTTCTTCAACTCTTTTCTTGGTTGGTCACTGAGTTTGTTCTCAGGTCTTTTGAAAATCAATGGTTATTCCATCACCCTAAATTTGACATCCATAGGGACATCACCAGTCACTTGAACCTCTTTGAACATTGAACCTTGAACTCTTTTGGTTCAAAGGTTCAATTGCTCAACAGTTCAATGGTTTGGTGATTCAATGTTTTCTAAAGGGCCACGTTCACTTGGTTTTCTTCTTCGGTTGAACCATTTGGTTGAACCATTTATTTGAACCTCTTTCTAGAATCTTCTACTTCATCCATTCACTTGAAGCTTCTGCTCAAACTTTGAAATCTTTGAACCCATTAAACCTTTAAACCTTTAAACCTTTTAAAGTTTGAGGTTCAATGGTTCAATGATTTATATCTATTTCTTTGAATCCTTTAAAGCTTCAAACTCTTTGGATCCTTTCATTCTCTAAGTCCATTGAACTCATTGAACCTTTGAACCTTTCAAAGTTCAAGGTTTAATTATTTAACAGTTTAATCTTAACTCTTTGAATCATTTTATTCTTTAAGTCTGTCAAAGCCTTTGAACTCATTGAACCTTTGAACCTTATGAAGGTGGGGTTCAATGGTTCAATGGCTAATTCCAATTGTTTGAAGCCCACTGTTAAGTCTTTTAATTGAACCTCAGCATTAAACCATCCTCAAAACACTAAGGAAATGCCTTAAGTGTTTTGAACTTCCATTTGAGAAAGCCAGCCTATTGACCCTGTGACTTAGCTAAAAAGGCTTGAATATTTGAAAAACTTAACTGCTCAGAACATTTTGAAAGAAATAAAGAGACCATTTTGGCTTGCAAGACCAAAATGATTGGTATGTTGTCCACAAAAACAAGTGATATATTTTGGGATCAACAAATTTATAAAAATTATTTGATATTTTAAAGGTTTATAGAGTTATTATTATTGTCATTACTGATTATCTAAAAATTTATCTCTATTTTGAGGATGCATTTTTAGTTGAATCTGATGTCCACTAAATTAAAATTTTAGGGGGGTAAAATGTAAAAAATGAATTTGATTGATATGTTTGATGGAAAGGATTTCCATACATGGTTAATCTAAATAGAATTACTATTGATTGAAAAAAAATTTTGGGATATTGTTAACATCAATGTGGCAAGACCAACATATGTCTACAAGCTCAAAAAATGGAAGGTAAAATACAAGAAATCCTTAGCCATTATTTTTCTTGGATTCTCAAATCCTATCTACAACATGTGGACTTTAAAAAGTCTTATAAATATATCTAGGAATCACTGAACACACTATTCAAATCTCAATTGATAGTGTTGAAATAACTATAAAGTAAAAACTATATGGGTTAAAAATTGAATAATTAGAAGATATAGTATCTCACATCATCAAGTTACATTCTCTCATAAAACAATTGGTAGTAATAAATGAACAAATCAAAGAAAACTATGAAAAATCCATATTGATTAATAACATGCCTAGAAGTATGCCCAAGATGGTGTTCACCTTAAGAAAACTAAATATAATCTTGGTGAAAATTATATACATATTGATTAATGAATGAAACAAGGTTTAAGTAGAAGAAGAAGAAGTGATGTTCACAAAAAACAAGCCCAACAGTTCTTATAAAAATTATAAACATGTGATTGGTTTCAAAATGAAAAAAAAAATACACACGTTTCTATTTCAAGAAGTCATGGAATGTTATTCTAAACTAAAAACAAAGATAAGAAGACCTTATTGATGGAAAATTTCACAAAAAACCCATGGTGATAAATAAATTTATCAATAAGAGATGAATCCCCTTTCTAATGATGAATTCATAAAATTGATGAATAATATCCACATTAATGTTTTTCCTTACCCTATTTTAACCGTAGGGGGATGATAGGTATTAGTGATTCGTATGTGGGTTTAGGTATTAGCGATTCGTGTGTGTGTGTGTGTGTGTGTGTGTGTGTGTGTGTGTGTGTGTGTGTGTGTGTGTGTGTGTGTGTGTGTGTGTGTGTGTGTTGATTTATATTAACAACCCATTTACATATTTGTGTGAGAAAAAATGAGTTGTACATGAGCTAAAACAACTCATTAGAAGATAGGCTTGTGCGAGAGTCTTTTAAAAATATGATAGAGTAATTTTTGGGATTTTATATTAGTTTTGACTCATTATTTTTAGGAAAATAAAAACTATATATTGTAATAAGTTATGGTGAGTAAAATATGTTTTTGTGATTGATAAAATTATTTAATATTAATCTTAATTAGTTTTAAATACTATCATGATATAAATATGTTAATATATTGTGTTGGTACATGTATTTTATACATATTGTTCCATAAAATTTTCATTACATTGGTTCTTTGACGTGATTTAAATTTCTATAAGGTTAATAAATAAGTCATAAGCAAGATCCTATAAGGTGAAATGGAATAGCTTGCATGCAGCATTATCATGAATCACATTTAGTAAACCTAGAGAAAATTTGAAAGCTTTCATGTGTTCCTTTATAGTTCATCCCTGAGAAGGAGAGAAAAAGGGAAGGTACTTCTCTAGATTACTAGGAAAATCATGGATGACACCAACTACGACAATGGTTGAACTAGCTAATTATGCCATAGTAAAGTGTTGAGGTTGGTTCCTTTAGGTTCATGAATTTAGTTGGGTAAAAAATCTCCTATGGATATCTCCATATGATATAAATCTTAAATGAACCTATAAGTGTGTTAATAATATACCATAGTTATAATTTACCCTTGTTAATATTAATGGTGGATCCAATATACACAACCCAAGTGAATATTAGTAATTAGAGATTGTGGCCCTCCTTCTAGTGTTAGATAAAACTTGTTGATGTGGGTTTTATGCACACCAAGGGTTATTATGAGAAGGTCCCTAACATTTTAGGATCAGTGACTTATTAACACTATCACATGAGTTATAGGTCCTGATTTAATAAATAACCACATGGTGGAATAGTAGTGAGAGGAGTGGTTATTAGCTGGGATGGTTTATATATGATGGGTATTTGGATTCTTCTTGAGATAGATGGGCGGATCTAGCCTAAGGTGAGTTTTTCCAAAAATATAAAAAATGAGGGAAGATTAAGGTAGAAAATAAAGTGCTTTGTGTCTTAAATGATATCTAAAGCCTTCCAATTAAGCATTTTTTATCCTAGGTAATGCAAATGTCAATAGCTAATATTTAATGCAACTTGTTGTCAATACAATATACACATAGACACAGTTAATCATCAAAGTAAATAGTTGAAATATATGATTAGAACTTGATTACATTACACATCCTATGTTTCTAATCAATAATACGTATGATTTATAATTTTTTTAATTATATATGGGTAAAACACTTTTGGTAAAATGGATCTATGAACTAGATAAAGGGAGGGTTTCAAATATAGGTACCACAACCTTTATAGTGAAACAAAAAGGGTTTTGAAAATAGGTTCCCTAACCTCTACAATGGAACATAAATAAGCAATAAATAAGCACCAAAAAGGGAAAATTCTAACCATATCTTTAAAACATCCACAGGCTCTCGGCAATAAAATTACTAATAGAGTCAACCCAGTGAAACCACAAAATCAAATCAACTATAGGATAGTAAATAAATATCCATTATTCAAGGGCTAGCCTAAAACAAGATCACTAGGTATAGCCAAGGTCATCCCAAAAGATCCCTCTAATGAGACATAGGTTGAACCTCAATAATATGATGCTAAATAAAGTAGATTTACACATATGTAAACCATAGTGAAGTAAAATTAAAACAAATTTAAGATAATGGTAGAGAAAATAGGCAATGAAAATTTCTTGAAGATCAGTATTAGACAATGGATCCTTCAACATTTTGATAGTAATCTATAATAGGGAAATAACCTATAGCCCATCATGAAATAACATTACCTCAATATTGAATAATCCATTGACAACTTTCCTACCATCATTATTCTTCTTGGGGTACGTTTGGGGAAACCATTGCCTGGAATCCATGAATTATTTATAGGGTATGAAATAAGCTCAAGGTTATTACATAAGAAATGTGAACATATACAAACGTCTACATGGGTTAAGTAATAAGTTATCTTAAAATATCCCCTCTATATAATAATTTTAAATGAATACCAATAACTAAAAATCTATACAACCTTCCTCACACCCCCATGGGACAGGAAAAACATGTCACAACCATCAAAAAAATAAAGAGAACTATAGAGGAAAAACCCCAATCCTTGTCATGAAGTGTTATCCCCCCAAGATGAAAAAAATGACTACAAATTTATATAATATTCCTTCAAGGATATATCCTACATGAAATAAATGATTATACATCACAATATGCATCACTTACTCATAGATCGTTGAACACCATTGAATATTACACTCGAGGGACATTAAAATCTTGCTTTATTTTTCTTGCCAAATAAAAATTTCAAAAAATAGATTTTTTCTGGTCCTTACTTCCTTATTCTTAGACAAATAATAGATAAAATAAGAGAAAATAACCTATGTTTAATACCTTATATTAAAAATAACATCTTCCATAGCTGATATAGTTATAAGACTTATAACTTTCAGGGCAACATGTAGATCTAGACAAACCCAAATCCAACTATTGGTAACCCTATAAGTTATAAAAATATTATAGCCAAATACAATAATAGTAAAATTAAGGATAAACTCAAAAATAATCACCTCAAGTCATGTTAATTTAGATAGGTCACCAAAAATAATTTACCACTATGTCTCAAATCTTCCACCAATCAGTTGTTGAACTAAAAAATGACCAAAACCTTTAGATATATCACTTTGTGGAAGCAAAAATTCTACTTTGGTAAAATTCTTATAATGCCTTGTAAATCATAAAATAGTCAGTCATTCATCCAAAAATTATCTAAAACTTGTAATTGTGTAGATTAATGGATGCAAATATTTCACTCTAGTATTTTCTTACCTAGTAGGCCATTCAAATTTATGTGAGTTGACTCTCATTTCTATTATTTTAATCTTATGTATGGTCTATAATTAATTAGAACTCAAAATAATATTTTTTTCAATCTAATTAATTTGAAACAAACATTTGCACAACCTATTTCAGATTATACTTAATAGAAATTCCTCACTAGACGTAGAAAATATTATAATATATAGCACATTAACTCAAACTTATAGACATTAAAAATATTTATAGCTTGTATTAATTGAAATAATTATCCTCCATATATAATTTTCAATAAACATATACTTCTATATTTGGATGGGGACACCTCATCTTCAAATCTTAATCTAATTTTACAGTGTCTAAATTAGGATTGTGTTAAAAAAGAATCCAGGTTGTGCATGAATACAATATATTAAATATAATCCTAATTTTGACATAAAATATTTTTAATATAAAATAATTCATAGCTAATAAAAATAGTTCAATACATGTATGGATTCTTATTTGGAACTACTTGTTAAATTTTAACTTAAAATAATTAAAGTGTCATCATGGAATTGTAGACACAACTAGACTTCAATCAAACATCAGATTGATTCCTACCAATCATTTTAAATTAACCTTAAGAATCACTAAATATCCAAAAATTTCTTGTTCATCATTCATCAAAACATAGAATCATTTTGAGACATTCTTAATTGGGGTATCCTTTCATATGCAACAATAACCTCTCACAAATTCATCCCTAAGTACCATGTGGCACCACAATAGTCAATTTAGCCTAATAAACTATTAAGTGGGGCACTTGTACCATAAATCAAATACTAAAAATGCTAAAATCCTAATCAAAATTAATTAATAAGCTAAACCAAATTAAATGCCTAGTTGAATTATCCATGTGTAATTAATGAATTAATAAAAAAGGAAATTCAAAAATATGAAATATACTAAATTTTCATGATTACCTTTTTCAAGTTATCAAGCCTTTGGAAAATATCTCCAATTATCTCTTTTCAGAGGCATGTGCCTATTCATTAAAAATCATGATTAATTGAAAACTATTATCTCTACTAGGGTTATATTTGACTCACCTAGGTTAGGTTTTAACCCATTCCATGTTTAAACTCCACCTTGACTCACTTTGGGTTGGGGTTAATTCTATTATCTATAAATATAAGCCATTACCTAATTAAAAATAAGATTGGAAATTATAAAGTTTTAATGTATGTTTTATTGTATGAGATTCATATCAATAATGTTATAATGCCAAAATATTGAGCCAATCCACACCAAGCCAACACAAGCCACAATGGTGTCAAAGAGAGAAGGGACTACACAAACTCCATTGCTAAAGACTCTTTGATGCAAAAACCAACAAAACCACCCAACAATGCCTATGAAACTCTCAAGGAAGGTAAGATATTTAATATATTTTGAATTTTAGTTGTGATTCCATTTGTATTTTGTTCATTAAACTTACCCCTAAGATTTAGGATTATAAGTGTTAGTGTTGGTGGTGTTTTTATTAAGTTTTATTGATTGAAGTAATGCTTGATATAACCTCCCTTTTTGGATTCATATGATCACAAATGACATACCTAGTGAGACCTAAAGCATCTCACATACCAAGGAGACAAAAGTGAAGTTTTTAGTTTTTAAAAGATTGGTTTCTCATCTTAAAAATTTGAGTTTTTACTTTATTTTTTTATATTCTATTTTTTAGTGACACTTAGTTTTACATAGAGAATCAACATCAATCCTTCCAGAATTGATGTCAATCCACCAAAGATCAATGTCAATCCACCCAAGATCGATGTTGATCCACCCAAGATCAATGTTGATCCCTGTGTGAATAATAAGGTAGGGTAGAAATGAGTTTATCAAACTTCTCTTGAGCTTTCAAGATTCTTTTTGTTTCTAAGGGCCTAGATATTATTTTACTAACCATTTTATTACAAGATCTGGTATTATTTCTAGGATTTATGCTCATATTTATAAACATCATTTTATGATACAATATATTCCATTTTTATTTGTTTCTATAGGTAGGAAGGAATCAACATTGATTCCTATCAATCTATGTTGATTTATATAGATCGACATTGATCCCTATGTGAATTAATGTCAATCCTATGTAATAAAATAGAGAACATGAGAACAAGTTTTCAAATCTTTCTTATTTCATTGATAATTTTGCTTCAAAGTAGAAGGAAACCATCTAAAAATTATAGGTCACATGTGGAAAAGTGTAAAATTAAACATGTTTAAGTCTTAAAAAATTCTCTTAGGTGCTTAAAATGAGTTTAGATGGTTTATACTTAGTTTTATTTGTGAAAATTTCCAAAGTTTTCAACTAAGGCCAAGGGGATAAAAACTTCATAAACATCTCAATTTGGTGCATAAAATAAACATTCACTTAAAATTGTTAATTCTTTGAATTTTTTGTCTTATGCTAGATCATTTTATGCTTTTGTGTTTTTTTTCAAATGAAAGATACATGTATCCTTTCCCCCATCCCATTTAGGGAAGTTGGGTGACCAAAAGAACTTCTTCCTTTTAGTTTGTGGTTTTGTTTAATGTGTGAAAAGAATATTGTAAATACTCTCCCCAAAATTTGTATGGTTTGGATGATCTAGACATAACCTTTATAATATTTTCACTTGGTCATTTATTTTATGTAATTTGTCTTGTGAGTGGGAGTTCATAGCATCCTCATAAGTTATTTAGGGAAGATATGACCCATGGTTTCATCTCTCATCATTATTCCAACTCCACTCCATGATGGGGTATGTAAATTAGGGCATGTAATAAAAACTTGAGTCAAGTCTAGTTAACCAGGGGATTTTACTAAGTAGTACGTAGATGGAATCATTATGTAAATCAATAGACCCTTGAATATTAAGTTAAACGATATGATCTCAATTGATGCGAATCATATCTAGTGTTAATCACACTTAGGACCATGTAGATTGTCAAAAATATAAGTTTAGAACAACCCCACTTGACATAGACATGCAGGGAAAATAGCTCGATGTTCCATATCACTATATAATCTCTTGGGAGAAGAAGGGGGTGTAAAAAACCTATTACTTCATGCACTTTTATTTTTTGATTAACATTTAAAATACTCCCAAGAGCATGTATATAAATGTAATTTAGTGATATGATGTAACTTTTTTAGTTTTAGGGCTTTGGACATTATACTTAGTTGTATTTTATCATTATTCCTTTACTTGCTTGATATTTGAGTATAAAACCATTTATTTTATTTATGTCACATCAAAATGATTTTTTTTTCCACATCACTCCATTGTTTGAGGAGATTTTATGCCATCCATTTGACACCATACCTTTGCCTTGAACTTTTTTTCAAAAATGTTGTGTGTGTCAGTTGATAAAAATGGGTAACATTACATTCCCAATCTATTTCAAGTTTTGTGTCTTAGAGGCTTGAAAAAAACCATCAATCATACCTATAGATATTTATAACATCATTAAACTACTCAATTCATTTCATATACTTGTTTTGCTTAGATTAAAAAATTTAAAACCAATCCATGTGTGCCTTTTGGGTCCTTGTCTAGTATCATTATGTCATTCACTTATGTCTACTTTCTTAATCAAAGAAGCCTAGTTTTGCTAATTTAAATTTTTAATTAACATTGATAAGTTTAAATCCAAACATTGACTAATTTCTATTTATGCCTTATCTAATTTGGGCCTAGATATTGATATTTCTCTTTTGGGTTGTGTAACTTATGTTAATTCTTTACCCAAATTTGAAAACTATTGTTTGTGCCTTAATTTAGGAGAAAATAGTCTATCTCTAAGTGCCTTTTGTTTCTTGCCTCATATCAAATTAACCAAGTTCATATATAAAGTCAAAATCCTAGTTTATGCCAAAGTGTTTTAGATTGTTATATTAAATCATCCTTTTGTTTAAAGTCTAGCTTTTGTGCTTGTTTTACCAAAAGTCCTAAAACATGCCTTCGTTTGAGCCTAGTTTTTGACATTGCATTTGGACAAAAGACCTAAAAACCTTTATTTTCATAGATTATACTTGTTTGGAACACTTTAAATATAGATTTTGGCACTCTTATTTTAGTTCATCCACTTGACCTTTTTGTGTGAAACATTTAACATTAGACATTTTCAACATTAGTTTATTTTATACCAATTTTTATCTTTAAACCCTTTTTTGGAGATACCAATTTTCAACATTTGGTGCTTAAAATGAGTTTAGATGGTTTATACTTAGTTTTTCTTATGGAATTTACCATATTTTTCAACTAAGGCCAAGGGGATAAAAACTTCATAAACATCTCAATTTGGTGCATAAAATAAACATTCACTTAAAATTGTTAATTCCTTGAAATTTTTGTCTTATGATAGATCATTTTATGCTTTTGTGTTTTTTGCAAATGAAAGATACGTGTATGCTCTCCCCCATCCAATTTAGGGAAGTTGGGTAACCAAAATCACTTCTTTCTTTCAAATTGTGGCTTTGTCCAAGGTGTGAAAAGATCATTGTAAATAGTCTCCCCAAAATTTGTATGGTTTGGGTGATTTAGACATAACCTTTATAATATTTTCACTTGGTAATTTATTTTATGTAATTTGTCTTGTGAGTGGGAGTTCATAGCATCCTCATAAGTTATTTAGGGAATATATAACCCAAGGTTTCAACTCTCATCATTATTCCAACTCCACTCCATGATGGGGTATGTAAATTAGGGCATGTAATAGAAACTTGAGTCAAGTCTAGTTAACCAAGGGATTTTACTAAGTAGTAAATAGATGGAATCATTATATAAATCAATAGACCCTTTCACAGTAAGTTAACTGATATGATCTCAATTTATTTGAATCATATCTAGTGTTAATCACACTTAGGACCATCTAGATGTTCAAAAATATAAGTTTAGAATAACTCCACTTTTTGTAGAATATTGTTGATGCAGGGTGAATAGATTGATGTTCCATATCACTATATAATATTTTAGGAGAAGAGGGGGTGTAAAAAACCTATTAATTCATGAACTTTTATTTTTGGATTAACATTTATAATACTCCTAAGAGCATGTACATAAATGGAATTTAGTGATACGATGTAACCTTATCAATTTTAGGGCTTTGGACATTATACTTAGTTGTATTTTATCATTATTCCTTTACTTGCTTGATATTTGAGTCTAAAACCATTTATTTGTTTGTGTCACATCAAAATGAGTTTTGTGTCCACATCACTCCATTGTTTTAGGAGCTTTTATTCCATCCATTTGACACCATACCTTTGCCTGGAACTTTTTTTCAAAAATGTTGCATGTGTCACTTGATTAAAATGGCTAATGTTATGCTACCCAATCCATTTCAAGTTTTGTGTCTTAGAGTCTTGAAACAAACCATCAATCATACCTGTACAGATTTATAACATCATTACACTACTCAATTAATTTTATAGAATTGTTTTGCTTTTTGCATATCTTTAAGTACCTTTTGTTTCTTGCCTCATATCAAATTAACCAAGTTCATGTCTAAACTCAAAATCCTAGTTTATGCCAAAGTGTTTTAGATTTGTTAGATTAAATCATCCTTTTGTTTAAAGTCTAGCTTTTGTGCTTGTTTTACCAAAAGTCCTAGAACATGCCTTTATTTGAGCCTAGGTTTTGACATTGCATTTGGACAAAATACCTAATAACCTTTATTTTCATAGATTATACTTGTTTGGAACACTTTAAACCTAGATTTTGGTATTCTTATTTTAGTTCATCCACTTGACCTTTTTGTGTGAGATATTTAACATTAGTCATTTTTAACATTAGTTTGTTTTATACCAATTTTTAGCTTTAAACCCTTTTTTGGAGATATAGATCCATATTTTGACCAAGTTAGACTGATGTTTAACTATTTTTATTTTAAGACTTTTTAAAAAAAAATTATATAACTCTAATCCCTTTTATCATGAAACATTCACCATTGATTTGAAAATGTCTCACTATACTTGTAGTGGCATCATGTATAATCCAACGTATAAAAATGTGGTCACACAAGAAGACTTTGATCAATATCCTTATGGAAATGATGTCATTTATGAGATCAATACTTATCCACCTTACAACACTCAATTAGGATAATAAATCCAAGATCCCTTGGCCCACAATTTGGTCAACACGTCTCCATACTTAGAGTAGGACTAAGAGAAAATAACATAATACCTAGCTAGCATACCTTTGGTTATAAAACAAGTCCAATAATAACTATACTATGTTATGATACCATCAGCCTATAACCCTTATTTATTTGATCATCACTTACTTGTAAATAAGAATAAAGTCTTAATCAGAGCTATGGAGGTGGGGGTTAAGATTCTAGCAGACTTCCCCCATGAAAATTTGCCAAGTTTAGTAAGAGTGCCTTACAACATAACTTATAATCAAAATAATGAACATGCCTCTTCTATCAACCCTCAATCTATAGTGTTGATGTCATATCAGGACCCTTATATGATTTTCATAGGAAAAGGCCTCATGGAGGGTCATTTCATATAGATGAAAAAAGCATACCATACTTATTTAAACTATCCTTCAAATTATTATAACTTAAGCATGTTAAATTATTCTCTTATTAAGTTAAATCCTTCAATAGGAGTCTTAATTGAATTGACAAACCAAGAAAATTATGGTATAGACCCATTTTCATAAATCACTTCAATGGGGAAAATGTTTAATGCCCCAGCTATTGAATAAGTGTCTTCTACTTCTATGTAGAATAGTGATCCAAACATAGTGGACAATATGCAAGTATCATCCAATCCATACCAAAGTGGTGTAAACACACAAAAAAATTAGTCCATAAAAAATTCTTCCTTTGATTAACACTATAAGTTGTTCATAAATGTAGGGGCAATAACTTATACCTCCTAACTAGAAAAAACTACCTCTAATCCTCAACCAACTACTTCTTCTAGTATGTAACAATAAGAATTAAGTAGTAAAGTAATGACTAGCATCATGCTTTAACAAAATGTGATGAATATTACTCCACCACAATAGGTGATGACTAATTTTCCACAATAATAAGCACAATCAAACATACCCACATAGTAGAGGTAAAACATTATACCACCTCAATAGGGGGAAACCAATGTTCTACCTTCTCAAGTATTAACGAACATACATATTTTGTCACATACCAACATACCATTATAATCATAAACTATGTTTAATCAACAATGTATGAGTATTGGTCAATAAAAAAAGCCAAATCTTCAACATGCATCTACTTCCTAACAAGGACTCATGCAACCAAAAGGTTTCAATGTTCCACAAGTACTAATTAGGTAACAATTATCTTTTGTTCCTAATGTGTTTTAAAATCAATGACAAGGCCTTGGTTCATAATCTCCCCTTAATCAATAGGGTTTAAATATTCAACATCAAGTCCCTAATCAATCTCAACAGGCACAATACATCACCTTCATCCATATTCTTCCATCTCAGCCATATTTTTGCCAAAACCAAACCCATATACCCAATCCTAACCATAATATCACATAGTAGTGCCTAGAATTATAATAATTACATCCTAATATGTGCATACATGTTCTTGGTCAATTCTTGAACCAAACCAACCTTCCACAACAAAATATGCCTCCATTATACCTCATTCAAAGTAATCTACTTTTGACTACCTAGCCTCCATTTCAGACCAATGTTCCTTTTGATTTCTTAGCCAAAAAACTACAATCAATGAATTATGAAATTGATACCATCCAAGTAGGGAAATAATATATAAATTTTAAGTTGGATGACGTGTGTTCTTACCCATTTAAAATAAATTATTTATATATAATGTTTCCTCTAGGGTACAAACTATAAAAATTTAAAAAAATACAAGGGAAAAGGAGATCCCAAGGCCCACTTACCCAAATTATTTATTTTTTTCCAACTAGTAGCCTACAACAACATATACATCTTACTATTTTTCCCAAAGATCCTAGCAGGACAAGCATTGGAGTGGTTTTTGAAATTGCCCAAGAATTCATTCTCTTATTTTGATGATCTTTCAAATGAGTTTATACAACACTTCTCTTAAGATATCGAGCATGATATTTCATTGGTAGACTTGATGTAATCCAAATAAAATGCCAGTGAAAGCTTAATAATTTATATACAATGATAGAGATTAATTAAAAGTTGATTCACCCATAGTTTACTAGATAAGAAATTAGTCATTGTGTTTACCAAGAATTTACATAGTGAGATATCCATCTAGAATTATTGTGTGTACACACTTTAAATGAAATCATTGAAAAAGGTTTTTTGATTGAATTATCCCTTATTAACAAAGGGATCATCAAGATTACCTCATCAAATTAGAACCAAACTAAAAACCAAAGAAATGGCCAAACCAAAACTAGAACCAAGTCCAAGTGCAAGTCTCACAACTAGCCTAGGCCAATAATTATTAAAATTACAAGCCATTAAATCACAATAATAATGTTTTGGGGAATGGAGTAACCAATTTGTGACATGTCCAAATGGTGCAAACATTGTTTGCTCAACCTACGCCAAGCACGCAAATTACTCCTAACCAATAACCTCTTCAACAAATGTAGCAATTATAATAGCCTAGATCAATACAACAAATGTAATAACCATTACCTTGTAAACCCCTTTTCCAAGGAGAAATATGATTACTCATCATTTCTTTAGTAACCTTAGATAACCCATTTAATCCATGTTTGTCAAGATCATCACTACTAATCTGATTAGCTAACCTATTCCAAAACACTATCTTAAGGGCATTCCTTATTCAGATTGGTATTAACAAAATGAATTATGTGAGTATCATGAGGTTAATGGACATAATTTGCATCATTGTGTGTAAATTGAATATTTGATTGAAAATATGTTAGAAAATAGGGACATAACATTAGATAATGGATATTCCACATCCAATCATAACCTTGATATTTATCAAAATCCTTTTCCACAACATAAAAATTAGAAACAACACCAACAAAGGACATCACAACAACAAAAATAGTATCAACAACTAAGACAGAACTAGTAAAACTAATAACATCATCCAAATGGACAAAACCAAGGCCAAAATGATGCCAACCACTAATAGACCTAGTACATAGTTTCACATGACTAAAACAATGTTGTAGGCCATATTTTGAGAGGTCGCATTTCTACCATTACCATCAATCTGAGGCCAAGTAACAATCAAAAAATATTGTTTATAATTAATTTTAATTAACCAAGCCATGCCAATGATCCTTCCTTGACATAGGACCACATATAGGCATACCAAAAAACATGGATTACTACTTTTAGACCATATATCGTTTCCCCATAACCACACATAAGTGTACCAAAAACCATGATTTTTCTTACCAAGTCCCCTACCACGATCTTTTTTTAATAACAATGGTCCTAAATCTAATCCTAATTTTTCTAATCATAACTTGTTGGTAAAATATTACCATCTTAGGGACATAATCATATACCACTTCACCCATCCAATCAACTATTTTGGATAGGAACAAGCTATTTACCATTGTGTAAGAAAAGACATTCGATATTATGGAACTTATAGAAGATGCCCACACAAATCTCCATTTTGGATTTGTTGCGTATGTTTACCATCCATAAGAATATATAGACATAGTTTCTTGGCTAATCTAAAATTCCTAATGACATATATATAGACAAATTTTAAGCTTTTGTCAGACATCTAGCCCTAACACAACAATTAACCTTAGACCAAAGCTATATGTCATCCCTTGGCCCATTGCATAATAATCCATTATACATCAAAGTTGTCATAATGTAGAACAAAGTGAAATGTGTCCTCATAGATAATTGATCAAGACTAAACATCATGTCTCTAAAGCTCATCAAGATCCTTAGGTACACCATAGCCAATCTCCAACTAGAAATGATTAAAAGCATAGCCTATGATAATGAAGAGTAGGAATCATAGGGCACTATCAATTTGTTAGTTATTGTTGGGATCTTGACCCATAATACACTATGTCATGTGTTATACCTTTATTTGTCATATAATATGCTATTGGGTAAACCTTAAATACATGAGATTCATGTGATGCTATCAACATTGCATTAGTGTATCAAGTTTTCCCATTCAAGTATAGAGGTTGTTATCCATGGATATTTTTAGCCATATAAACATTGCAAGAAGTTGGAGGCTAAGTACCAAAGCTATAACTACCATTTTGGATTATATCTAGTTCATAAGAAGGAAAATGGGAAATAAATAATTTTTAATTCACCAAAGGCCAATTGCATTGACCTAGATACCCTTGATTCACTTTCTCACATGCTACCTCCTCAAATATCTAATCATTATACCATCTTAGCTAATAGCCCAAAAGAATATTTGACCCATAATACATTTCATATTACTGAGATTACATAAAACCCCAAGTCATATGGAAGACTTGAATCCAAACCACCTTGTATGGAATGGTAAAGAAATAGAAAAGGCTAATTGCATAGTTTAGTACCTATCACTTTCATACCATCCACTGGCCAAGAATAGGACCTACTTATAGATGATGAATATTGGTTTTATAATGACAACTTAGTCAACTATTACATAAATTACAAGGATTCCATTTCAAATAAAATCATGGAGAGTCATGCCTATAAAGGAGAAGGCCTTGGGCTAGATCAATAGGGTCCATTTGAGCCAATTTCTTTTACTCAGTATAAAAGAACATATGGTCTTGGTTTTAAACCACCTGGGGGTGACCCCATGTACCTATTTCATGTTCTAATGCCAATGACTAGTGATGACAATACTGATAGTAAAGTAGAGCCTGATCATATCCCTTTCAATGACCTATTTAATTCCAATTTGTTTGATACCAATTTTATATGTACCCTTTGACCAATTATTCAATGTAATCCACTTCATTTATACTATCTTCAACTAATATATTATGACAAATAAGAATAAATAGTGTTAATTCATGAGTTTTAGAATGATGTAGATTTTCTATGATTTTCTAGGCCTAAGGGATAATGTTCTATTGGGAGACCACAAACAAGGGTTGTAAATCAATTTGAATCCTACCACCTATTTAAGATAATGTGTGAACACCCTTAGCCATAAACAATTAAATTAAAAATTTAGGTCCTAAAGTGAAAACCTCTATGAGGTGCTTTTGGACCAAATAAATAGTAAAGGTAAAAGCCAATCTAGTGGTGAAAACCTATTTTAGGTGCCACCAGATAGGGTTGTTCAAACTTCTTCAAACATAGTTGAAGAGACCACCAATATTGATCTTTCCTATAGGTCCAAGTTTAGTTTTGAAGAACAACATGATTTTGATCAAATCATTCAGGTGTTTACAATAATATTTGTCACTTGGCCATCCCTACCATTAGGGGAATCTGATTGATCATGCCTAGGAGAACTTGAAGATCCACTCCTAATAGAAGGGTTTGTCATTGTAAGCTAGTTTAAATATTTGAAAACCATTTTGGAATATGGTTCAACTCTTTTTGTGGAGGATACTATAAAAGTTAACATTGGGACTCCTGATGACCCAAAATGGATCAAATTAGGCATATCCCTAACTGAGGAGGAATGTGAACTATTTACCACCCTATTAAGGGAGTTTGTTTATATATTTTCATGGGCCTAATTTAACATGATAGGTTTGGACCTTCTCTTGGTTGTGGACCACCTTGTGGTACATCTTGATGACAAACCTATAAAATAAAAATTATGTAAGATTCATCCTCACATTATTATATTAGTGAAAAATGAGTTGTAAAAACTCTTAGAAGTAGGATGTATTCAATTGATTATTTAATAAGAGTGGATCTTGAATGTTGTATTAGTTAGTAAGAATCCAAAAATAATTAGAATCTATATTAATTTTAGAGACATAAATAAGGCCTTCTTCAAGGATGAGTTTCCTCTATCACACATTAACATGATAGTCAACTCCATAGTGGGTTATAAAATGCTATCACTAATGGATGGATTTTTAGGATATAACCAGATTAGGATTATGCTAGAAGAAAAACATAAAATAACATTCACCACACCATGGGGAATGTTTTATTATCAGGTTATGCCATTTAGTCTTAAAAATTTTAGGGACACCTACCAAAGAGCCATGACCATCATATTTAATGATATGATCCATGACATTGTTGAAGACATCGATGACATCCTAGGTAAATCAAAGACTAGGGCCAATCATCCAACAATAATATGAATGATATTTGATAAACTACGTGAATATAAAGTTAGGCTCAATCTTAAGACGTTCATTTTTAGAGTCACCTTAGGTAAATTATGTGGCTTCATTATGTCTTATCAAGGTATTGAATTCAATATAGTCAATGTACAAGCCATAACTCAGATGCCACCACCAACCAATTTGAAGTAGCTTCATAGTTTTTAGGGTAAGATCTAGTTTACTAGACACTTCATTTTTCAATTAGCCAACAATTTTCATCCTTTTACCCACCTAATAAATAAGGGTGTTACATTTAATTAGGGTGACAAATGCTAAAAAGGTTTTAAATAGCTAAAGGACTATCTAGAAAATCTACCTATTTATTACCACCTATGCAAGAAACGTCATTCTTTTGTACCTATCAACTATAAACAAATCCCTTGAGGAACTTATAGCTTAAAATGATGATAATGGAAAGGAAAATGTTGTGTACTATTTAATCCATACACTAGTAATGTATGAACATAATTATATACCCATTGAAAAATCTTATATAAATATGATCTTCCTAGCTCAAAAACTATGACATTACATGTTAAACAATAAAACCATGGTCATTTCAAAATTAGATCCACTTAAGTATCTACTATCTAAAATAGCTTTACAAGGCTACATGGTCAAATGGGTATGCTTCTCAATGAGTTTGAGATATAATATGTTAACCAAAAATCTATTAAAGAGTAAGTTCTTATTGATCAGCTTATAGAAGCACCCTTGAAGATATAAAGATTCTAACATTCTAATTTTCAAACAAATCCATTATGAAATCATTGAAACACCTATAAGGAGTAGCAATATAAGCTATATTTTGATGGATCATTTGACTAGTAATATATTCACAATCTAATAAACTTCTCTTGATCTAAATGAGTAAGAAGAGTTACCAAAGACATGTATCTTATACTTCATTTAAATTTCAACTTGAGGATGCAAACTTGATAGGATGACATCATTATATGTGAACACTTAATCTTCTAATTTGATATTCTACTAATTATAATCTAGGATGTTGGAAATAATGCTATAAATGAAATGTTGAATTGAACACTCATATGAAATCATAAATTAAATGATTACCCTATTTTATCTTCAGAAGCTTCCTTAAAATAATCATATGCAAAGCTAAAAATCACACAACTTAGAAATAAAACACGAAACACATAAATGAAATAAATAACATGCTTAGTTAATTAATGGGTCAAATTATTATTGGAATACTTCCAAAGGGGGCCATTCCTCCTTTTGACTCCATATTCAATCCTTCCTCTTACAATAATGAAATTGACTTAGAGATAATTTTTCATAGTAATCAAAAATAGCAAAGAATTTCTATAAGGAAATTATAATAATATATGTCTTAAAAAATGTGCTTCTACTATATTTCTCTAATTAATATTTACTACTCCCTAAACCATATTTCTACACAAACACACACACACACACACACACACACACACACACACACACACACACACACACACACACACACACAAAAATAAATAAATAAATAAATAAATAAATAAAAATAAGGGAGATTGTCTTATACAAATAAATAAATTCCAAACTAAGAAACATTTGGCTATAGGATAATAAAAATTAGTTATTTATGCTAAGTTTGGCATTCATATGGATCTTGAAACTCTAATTTAGGACAAACCAAGTTATTTTAGTCTTCAACTAAATATTTACTATGTTCCATGAAAGTTGTTATAATTTTTCTGAGTTAGTTGAATTAGGAATCAGATTCTATTTGTTCATAGCTTTATTCATGTAGTGGTTGTAAGATGTTTTCTCATGATGAAATCCATTTAATGTAGGATGGACCATGAAATGTTACTTTATACCTATTTCTTTAAACATTGTAAACACCTTATGAAGAAAAGCATCCTATAGTAAAAGATAAATATTATATACTATATTCCAAGACAAAAGTCTAACTATTCAAAGATATATGAGAACATAATTATATTTGTAAAACATAGTTGTTTGAGGATAAAAACTTATGGGAAAATATTTCAGATCATGATAAACAATGAGGGTGAATATGGAAAATGAGGACAAAAACATAACAATTTTGGGCCTCATCACACCCCTTGACTTAAGAATTTGCTCATCCTCGATCAACAAGATTTCTCATTTCAAAATCACAAATAGCTTTTAAATCTATATGCTCAATGAAACCACTAGATAGATGAGCATAAAATCCATGCCTTTATTCATACAGCTACCAGTTGTTAACTTCTTTGGTTGCATTTAATGGAGTTTTATCTTTCCAATATGGAATTTGGTACCAAAATAGAGGAGGTTGGAATATTATGATCAATAATTATGATCCTAGGTCTCCTTTACATATAATATATCTTATTACTCTATTAAATGTTTCTTTTAAATTGAATGGGAAGTATGGATGTTTATTATTTAGTTTAGGATTGAGATCATTCCATATTTCTATGTAGGATTCTCATGTT
Source organism: Torreya grandis (assembly GCA_037957365.1). Taxonomy (NCBI): domain Eukaryota; kingdom Viridiplantae; phylum Streptophyta; class Pinopsida; order Cupressales; family Taxaceae; genus Torreya; species Torreya grandis. The sequence continues at coordinate 2,260,909 of JARHVA010002433.1, read as the reverse complement.
GATGGTCCAATAGAAGTTCTCAACCCCAAATATAAATCTTGAGCCTCATCACTAATTTTGGCAAGATAATCCCTTACTTCCTTTTATAGTATAATGTTATCCCATTCTACCAACACAACCTCAAGAGTTCCTAATTCTCCTTTGATAACCAATTGACTCTCACTTTCTTTTTTCTTGTACTCAATCATCTCTCATCCTTTCTTATGATAACTCAAAAGATATGATAAAAATGCATTTCAAAGGACATATCCAACATACAAGTTAGGATTCCATTCCATGTCATGTGGCATAGCATAGTTATGAAGATAGAACTCACACAATTTTGATTTTTCCTCTTATGAGCCTACTTTATATAATTGAAAGAAAGAGAGAGGATCGATTAATTCAAATGGCATATCACAATAAATTTTCATGAACTTAAACTCATGTCATTATTCTTCAACATAAACTAAATATACCCTTGTAGGAGGCCTATAATCAAGGATTGCTTGAGTAAGATTAAATAGATCTTCAAATTTGTGTCGTAGTTTGGAGATCCATTATTCTTTTATCCTAACCTATTCTTTTAATTTCTTGTTTTCCTTTGTTAATGTTCTAAAACTTTTACACTAGTTGTCTATCCATCTCATCAATTTATAAGATATAGTAGATGAATAATTATACCTAGTTGCTGTGAAATAGGAATTTGACTCAAGGGAGGATGGTTAGTATCATGTTAGTCCCAAAATGAAATCCAAATTAAATAAACACACTAGCATAAAATATCTAGGCCTAGTTACTAGGGGGATCTTAATTAACATGACTAGAATAGAAAACACAACTAAAATGCAAAAAAAACCTTCTTTCACCTTCTTTGGATGCTCCAAACATCTTTTTGAAGTGGCTTGCTTGGTTTGTGCTCATGAAGTCTGCATCAATGAACTGTTGCTACCTCCATCTCTCCTTGATACCTTATTTAGCTTTGGGTTTACTTGTTTCAATATTTGGGAATTATAACACTAAAATTTAACGATTTTGATTGCATTTGGGCATTATAAGTTTGGCATATAAGAGCTTAAAATTTGGTCTTTAAGGCTTTCTATTTATAAATTTCTAGAATGGTTTTAGGATCAACCATGACCATCCATCTTAAGATTGAGATGTGTGACCATGAATAAATTCAATTATAAAATTTAAGCTACAAATATGCCCATTAATATTTGTGATATAGGGGCATTAACTAGGCATGGAGGGTCTTAATGAGGCATGGGAGGCATTAATCTTGATATTTGTGGCACTTATGACTTGTGGATGCCACCCCATATAATGATGTCACTTGATGATGTATTTAATGACAATCAATTTAAAATAAATATTTATTCAAAAAGTTTCATGGAAAATTAACATAAGGCCTTAATTTGGTTTAATTAACCTTAAACATGATTAGTCAACTTTGATGCAAATCTTGGTAATTAGTGCATAGATTAATCAAATAGGTCAGAATGTCCTGTTATTGGCTCAAAATCTGACTAGATTGGAATTATAAGTTGATGTTAGATGTATTATATTTGTTTTCCCATTTAAGATGTTTTTAACATCAAATAACAAAGGCACATGTCTTGTGTAAGAGATTTGACAAAAAAGAACAATCCATGGCACCTAAGTGTACAATTGGCATTTTAAATTGAAATGATCTAATCAAAGTTATCAAGCACATAAAATGTATTTCCCCATTTAGGGATACTTTATCCAAAATAAGCAATTGAATATGTTAGTTTTAAATCTTTTAATGTGTTTTAGTGTTTTTAGGCCAAATTGTGCATTTTGGTGGAAATTGGTCAAAAGCATGATTGGCAGTCATTGGTGGCCAAATTTAGGTGTCTATTATTTGCCCCTATTTGGGAAGGCATTACAATATATAGGCATAATAACATATTTTCAAATAATGAAAGGGTCTTTTATGCCTACAATTTCCATGATGATGAACTAACTATATGATGCCCCCTCGAGGGAATGGTTGGTGCAAGGAAAGGTTGGTAAGTGGTCCATAAAAAAGAAGGATTAAAAATGAGGGGACCAAATAAAATGATGGGGTAAAAACATAATGATATTGAAAAAATAGTCAAAATCATTGAGAATGTAAGTGGCATGGTGTACAATGGTTTGCCCAAAGGAATCTATAATCATTGCACACTGATAATGGCAACATGGCATGCAAACATAATGATTTGCCCAAAGGTGGTTATAATCATTGAGAAGATGGAGCTACCCTAGTTAGGATAAACAAACAAGATAATAACATGAACCTATTTTGGCAAACACAAAGTAAATTTGGTGAAAACACAATTATTTGCTTAAAGGTGGTTATAATCAATGAGAAATGTAGGTGGAATGATGTATAATGATTTGCCCATAGGTGGTTATAATCATTAAGAATATGGAGTTTACCTAGTTAGAATAGACAAACAAGATAACAACATGCCTCTATTTGGGTAAAAAGATAGTAAATTTGGTGAGAACATAATAATTTTCCCAAAGGTAGTTATAATCATTAATAAATTCAAGTGGGACAGTGTATAATGATTTTACCATAGGTAGTTATAGTCATTATACCTTGATTATGGAAAAATGATTAATTTGGATAATGATGATGATAATCTGATATAGAGGATAAATATGAAGTGGGATAACCTACTAGTAGGGAGATGCTCATCTGAACTAAACAAAGGTTGAAATTCTTTCATTATTTAATTATGTTGTATATGATATGATTGGGACTGAATCAGGATGTTGGTGCTAAAGAGATGTTGATGCCACCATTTTTGAATAGACTTATTTAAGTTGAGGTTTGTTGTATCATGTGTTGGGAGGCATCATGGTATAATAACATGAGGACTTGGCTAAAATATACATAAGGATTGACTCTTATAATCCAATAATCAATAGAAAATAATACACCAATGATAAAAATCTTGATGACAATGTAAACAAATGAATATGGATGGATTCAAGTATAGGTGCACACAAGGAATCACCCAATGAATGCACATAGACTGAATCAAGGCAATAATACTTAAAGAAAATAAATAGGCAGACAAACAATAAATAAGTAAACAAGCAAATAAATAAACAAAGAGATAAACAATCTAAATTTAAGCCACATGAACATTGCCCTTAGAAAATAGGTGATAACTTAACAAACTAACAAAATGGGAGAATAAAAGAAAAGGAATGGGGTGGCCGAGTTATCTCTATATGTACTAGGTAAATGGACATTGCCTACATAGTTCCATAGATGTAATATCTAACAAAAACTTCAAGCCAAATGTAGCTCTCCCAAGAAATGGTAAGAAAATGATAACTGATGAAAAAAATAGAATAGATGTGATATAAGAATATAAATGGTCTCGCAAAATGGAAATTATGTGGGAGAAAAGGCCAAAAAAGATGGTGAAACTAAGTGATTAGTGATTGGCTTATAACTTAATATGAGTTCCTAGAATCCTTAAAGGTAAAGAAGTGGTTAATGTTTTTGGTTTTCTCTAATAGTTTTATAAATATTTTTGGAATTTTGAAATATTTGAAATGTTTTTTGTAATTTTGAGGTATCTCAACTTGGTAGAGAATGACAAGATACCTACTCATAAAATGGTGAAAGCATTTAGCTTAGGTTACTCATAAAATGGTGATAGTGTGGCTTAGGGGGACTGAGGTGACCTCAACATGAATTGATCATGACCTGCATAGTCCTAAAATAACCTCAATTCATAGTAATTCCATCCACACAAAAGGTGAGGAAAAACCAACTAGGTTCGAACAAGTTATAAAATTCAATAAATGTCGAATCAAATGAAAATATAATGGCAAGGTGACATGACAATGCATGATAAACAAATTTTTCCTATATTTTACCCATCGATTGTTATAACTAGGATATAATGACATAGATAAATGATAATAATTTTCCCATAGGTGGTTATAATTAGTAACAAGACTAGTGAAACACTGATTTGCCCATAGGTGGTTATAATCAAGATCATATAAACCAACATTGATATAGGATGGAAAATAAAAGATATCTTGCCAGATCAACTATCACACTACTTTCATATATTGTCATTGAAACACGTATTTGATAAGATTTGAAACTTTATTGAAAACCCCTTGTAAAAAGTGTAGGAAGAACCAAAGGAAACAAGATCAAAATAGGATTGGGTAGGATGACTAAAAAAATCTTTGGTCTAGATAAGAATGGAATGATAAGATGATATGGTCTTTCTAAGGATAATGATGGTTTGATAAATTTAATAAAATTGTAAGAGGGTTTCCCCCAAGTGTTAAGGTGATTAGTTAGGATATGTGACAATGGTAAATGGATATGGCACTTGAAATGGTATGGTACATGTTTTTTGGCATGGGTGATTATTAGTGGTTTTTATGTTTTTGGCCTGAGTGTGGTTTTGGATTCTAGATGTGTTTAGCTAGGTATGGTAAAATGGCATATGATTATGTTATTCTTACTAAATTGGATATGTAGTCCTAATCAATAGATGGTACAAACAAAATAATCAATCATGTTAATCGCTATCCCACACCTCATCTAAATAACTATTATGTCAAGAACTACCTACAAATTTGGGTGTCAAGAATTATATTGTGATCCTCATTGGTCATTAATTTCAATTCCTTCAAGCATCAAGACAAGGTATCTTTATAGCATCTGTAAATAAAAGTGTGACCATGGATGGTAAATAAGGATAAATAATGGATGATAGGCTTGATTGTGAAATGGAATGATAGATGATAATAGAATGTATAATGGTAGGTAAACAAATAAAGAGTTGGACTTTTAGTCATACGTATTGTTGATGATGCCAGATTCAACAAAACTTTGGATGTGATAGGGTTGAGGGTATATTCTCTTGATGGGACCACTACATTTTTCTATTGTTTGATCTTTAGAGTAGCTACCATCTAATTAGGTTGTAGATAGGAAACTATTTTTATTAGATCTTTGATATTTTCTTCATCAAGTAGTGAATAATGTTTGTGCTCAATTATTGTTGCCTTAAAGAGGTTTTCACCAATGAAGCTATCTTGATTATCCCTTAGCACCTCTGAGAAGGTTTCAATAATGAACATTGGATTTTGACTTAGATTTTTTTCTAGCACTTCTGAATAAGTTTCACTAAAATATGTTAAGTTTGAACTTTGTGTGTCTCCTAGTGCCTCTGAAAAGGTTTCACTAGGAGAGTGCTCTTATACTACATGAATGTGATCTTGGCCTCCTTTCTCTTCTTCAATTACTATGTAACCATGGATGAAGTTCAACAAAGTTTGATTCTATCGGTCCTAATCAAAACTTGTGAGGGATGAAATGTCAATAATATGGATATTTTGGTTGATGGTAATGGCCTATGGAATGGTAATGGAATGGAGAGAGACTACACAATGCTCATAAAATATACTAGGATAATTTATGTCGAAGCTGAAGTACTCATCCTCAAAAACTATATAAGGATCACAAATGTATTCAAATTGATTTGCAAGGCATACATAGCCAATGTTGTAATAGTCATAAACATATTTTGATTTTGAATCCTATTTTGACTCAAGGGATTCTAAATCTAATGTGGAGACTAATGTTAATTCTACTCATGATGCTAAATCTAACGTTGGTTTAATAATATAACCTAAATCTAACTCTAATTTTTCATTAGATATGTACTCTATTACAATGATGTCTTATTAAATGTTTGGTATTATACAAGTAACAAATTTTGATGGCATGGTGGGCTCCACAAAGACTAGTTTGTTAGAGTGGGACCCCTCTAAGATGGGAAAAAGGTCAAGAGATAACTTATCAAAAATTGTCTTGTCAATAGGAGGATCTTGAAAAATAGGCATATGGTTAAGGTAATTACTTTCCCAAATGTTGTTATAATCATTAAGAAGTGACTTAATAAAGACTGACTCATCAGGGTGAAACTCTTCGACAAATAGTATAAGATTGAAAGGTGATTCATCATAGGTTTACTTATCATAAATGGTTGGTTAAACAAAAACATTTTGGACTAGTTGGTTATTTTGTCCTTGATTTCAAATGAATTAGAAAAACTAGTATTAATAATAACTTGGTCCTCAAATGATTGGATTGGTTGAGGTTTGCATGGGATTGGTACTAGATGAGGAATGGCTTATGATTAGATAATGGGAGGGAATTTGGAAGCATGATTTCTCACATGAGCCAAAGGATGAAGTTATAAAATGGTAATTATAGGGAAATGTGGAGGTTGGTTATTCACACAAGCCAAAGCATTAGGTCCTAAAATGATGAAAGGTCATTATGGAGCCTCATTTCTCATACAAGCCAAAGGATGAGGTCTTAGAAGGACAAGTTTGAGGCATTATAGATCATGGTTTCTTACATATTCTAAAGGATGAGGTCCTAATATGGGAATGGTGTGATGTTGTGGTCCTAGAGTAGAAATGGGATGACATGGTGGAGCTTGATTACTTGCATAAGCCAAACCATTCAAGTCCTCCTCATAAACCATATCATCCTAATTAACAACTTGATTTGGATTGTGTTAATTTTTACTATGTTCCCTATATGGATTATTATAAGGAGAATAATAAAACTCCTTAGAAAATCTATCTTTATAGGGGTTTTTAGTCAAATTTTGTGCAACCATTCTATCATAAGTTGGATCGTACATGACTCTACCATATGTGTAGCTAGACATATCTGCATAAATGATGAAAGATTTGAAACAAAAAATCTTAGATCTATACAAACTCTACAAAATTATATCCAAAGGATAAATGGTTCAAACTTGGTCTAACTTGGTCAAAAGGGTGGAGCTGTATCTCTAAAATGGTTTGAAAGTAGAGCTATATCTCCAGAATAGTTTGTGCTAAAACTTGGAATAAAACAATCTAACATCAAATGTATAACATCAAATATCATATACACAAAAGGTCAATCATATGAATAAAAATTAGCAATCAAAATTCTAGGTCAAAGTGTTCCAAACAAGGTTTAAACTAGGAAAGGGAAAAGAGTTTCTAGATCTCTTGTCCAAATGCAGAGTCAAAAGCTAGGCTCAAACAAGATATTCTAGGAATCTTGGCCAAATGGTGTCAAAAAATAGACTTTAAATAAAGACATGATGTGATTTAATTTAATCTAATAAGTTTTGAAAAAACTTTGACATAGACCAAGCACATAGAATCAAACATAAACATGATCAATTGACATTAGGCAAAAGGCAAAAGGCATTTGGAGAAAGGTTGTGTTCTCCCAAATAAAATCATAAAAAATGATGAAGATAGGCATTAAACAAAAAAATCATCAATATTTTTTGAATTTCGGTAATCGATTAATTGAAGTTATGTAACCCAAAAGAGAAATATCTATCTATTAGCCCCATGAATTGAGGCCTAAATAAAAATCAATCAATGTTTGAATCTAAACTTAACAAGGTTAATTGAAAATTCAACATTGAAAACTAGCAGTTGACCAAACAAGATAGAAAAGATTGGATAACATGATGGTGTATAAACAAGGTCCAAATGGTTGATGTGACATGGTTTAAAATAAATAGTTTCTGGCATAATGGTAAATAAATATTAAAACAAATTAAGTAGCTTAATGATGTAAGAATTCTCAAATGATGTGATCAATGTTATGTTTTAAATACTCAAAGTTTTAAACTTTATAAGCATAATGGTACCCACCTCAACTCAAGTGACACACACACAAATAAGTTTACCAACAATTTCAAGGCACAAGTGTGGTGTAAAATGGCCAGCATAACACCTCTTTAGATAAAAGAGTGATGTATAAACACATTGTTTTTTTTACATGGTTATAAACAAACAATCAGGTTTTAGTCTCAAATCATACAAAGAAAAAATTACCAAAATACACTAAGTATAATCGTCCAAATCCTAGAAAGGGTATGGCAATATGGGGTTGACCAAAACTAATTAGTTTTCAATCATTCTATATGGATCAACTACATAATGAATTTCACATCATGATGTAAAAGAAACACATACAATTGGGTATCCATGACACTTGTCTTGTTGAAAAATGTCTTGTCCTTTTTGTAACCACCACATCCATTGCTTGCTCAGTGTAGTGTGATGTCCAAAGTGCAGATATGTCACATGTACAAATATAACACTAGAAGGTGGTTTAACCACTCAAACCTATGATTATAGTGGGAGTGGTTGAAGTTAGTGCTAGGAGATGAAACCATAGGTTAAATATTTCCTATATAAATTTTGGGAGGTAATGAAGTCCCCCTCACATGTCAAGTTTGCACAAAAATAAATGACTAATAGAAAGACTTTAGGATCATTTCAAGATCACCCAAACTATTATGAGTTTTTGGGAAGTTATTTATAAGACATTATTTCTATACCTTGGACTAGGCATATTTATAATAATTATGACACTTTTGATTCTCAAAGTTCCCTAAAGGGGACAAATGGAAGAGCATACACAAAACACCCCTCTTTTTACCAATCCAATTCTAAGTTTTAAATAACTATTTCAAGACAAAATTTGATAAGTGAGTTCAATTTTAAGAACCAAATGAAAGATTAGGTGGTGTTATTTTGGCCACTTGATCTTAAGTTTTAACTTTGAAAACACAAGTTGTAAAAACATTCACTTAAGCATCTAAATTTTCCATTAATCACCAAAACAAAGTTCCTAGTCCATTTTAAACTTTCAAATAAGGTCTAAAAATTATGTATTAAAAAATTTCAAGCTTGATCCTATAATGAAAAATTTAGTATGTCATTTAGCTTTAAATATAATTTTTAAATGAGTGAAGCAACTTCTCAAAAAAATATCTCTATTTCAAAATCACTGTTACATAGTCAATATCATTGTTTCCCTACAAAATCATAATTTCCAGACAATAATACCACTGTTATGGGTTAGATCAACAAAAAAACATAATATCACTATTTCAATATGAAATCACTACTAAACAAAATCATTATTTTGAATAAAATTTCTATCAAAATCAATGATATCATTGCCCAAATGATGATATTGTTATTTTGATAAAGTTGTTGTTATCTAACATGAAATCACTACACAGCGTTACAAAATCATTGTTTTGAGACAAAATAATTTTTATGGGTGAAATAAATATTATGATGAATTATATCACTACCTAGGGTTATGAAATAAATTTTTATCAAATAATTATTTTGTCACAATATTAGAGCAAAATTAACGTTACCATGAACAAAAATACAATTATTAAGAAAAGGGAATTTTAAATTAAATTTTCACTCTTTTTAGCCTCCAACTCTAAGATACAACATGGAAAATATTAGTAATTTTATTTAAATATCTTTTTGTTAAAATTTGTGGGCCTAGGTTCCCACCAAGTGTGCCATTATTTGAACTAGGAATTTGACTCAAGAGAGGCCAGTTAGTATCGTGGTAGTCCGAAAATGAAATAAAGTCACTAGGATAACATCTCTATGCCTAGTTACTAGGGGAGATTAGTTAATAATAATAAAATGGAAAAAATAAATAAAATTCAAAATAAACCTTCTTTCACCTTCCTTAGATGCTCCAAACAACTTGTTGAAATGGTGTGCTCAGTTTGTGCTCATGAAGTCTGCATCAATGAAGTGTGGCTACCTCCATCTCTCCCTGGCACCATGTTTGGATTTGGATTGGATTGGCTTGGCTCAAAATTTTGGAATTATAAAAATAAAATGTAATTATTTTTAATTCATTTAGGCATTATACGTTTGGCATATGAGACCTTAAAATTTGGTCTTTGAGGCTTGATATTTATAGATTTTTGGAATAGTTTTAGGATCAACCATGACCTTCCATCTCAAGATTAATATGTGTGGCCATAAATAAATCTAATTATTAAATTAAATATATGAATATTACCATTAATATTTGTGATATAGGAGCATTAACTAGGCATGGAGGGTCTTAATGAGGCATGGGAGGCATAAATCTTGATATTTGTGGCACTTATGGCTTGTGGATGCCATCCCATAAGATAATGCCATTTGATGATGAAGTTAATGATAATAAATTTAAAATAAATATTTATTTAACAAGTTACATGTAAAATTAACTTAAGACCATAATTTGGCTAATTAACCTTAAATATGATTATTCAACTTTGATGCAAATGTTGGCAATTCATGCACAAATTAATCAAATTGGTCAGAATGTCCTATTATTGGCTCAAATTTTGACTAGATTGGAATTGGAAGTTGATGTTAGATGTATTGGATCCATTATCCCATTTAGAATTTTTTCAACACCAAATAATAAAGGCACATGTTTTGTGTAAGATATTTAATAAATCCAGGGCACCTAAGTGTAAAATTGGCATTTTGACTCAAAATGATCTGATCAAAGTTAGTTAGCCCATAAAATGCATTACCTTGTTTATGGATAATTTGGTCAAAATTTAAACTTGAATATGTTAGTTTAAAATATTTTAAAGTGTTTTAGTGTTTTTAGGTTAAATTGATCATTTTTGTGGAAATTAGTAAAAAACTTGATTGATTGTCATTGGTGCCCAGATTTAGGTGTCTACAGTTTCTTAGTTAATATTGGTATTTGCCCATTATTTTTTGATATAGGAATCATGAGATAAAATATTTAGGATGAATATCTTTTTATGGATACATCTAAGAAGCTTATATAGTAATTTCATCTAATCCACCTCCTGATTGATCTTATTGCTTCTTTCTTAGTCATTCTATTTCATACAAGACTTACTCTAAAGTAGGAAATTCTTGTATCAACATATAGGGTTACTTAATTTGTTATATCTCTATGTGGATATGAATTGGTTCTTTTTGTAAATTTTTATGGCAATGTCTTGCTTTCTATATTTCTTTATTGACTTCTTGAGAATACTCTTCCTTCTTACTCTCCATTTCATCATAACTAGATGCCTCAAGTGTTTCGTTACTGCTGGTAGTTTGTTATTTTTTAGATTCCTCACTAATTTATATAATAGAAAAGGGTTTAGTTATTAGTTTTATTCTCATGTTTCTTCTTAGTCTATGGGACCTTTAATGATGGGATGTGACCTTGGCCTTTTTAGGGGAAGGTGGAAGCTCTTCTTCAAATTCCTTAGAGTTAGGTTGGAGGATTAGTTTCTTCTTTCTTATTTTGAGTTCTTTGTTTGTTAAATATTATTCTACAAGGGTTATCCTTATTATAGGTTATTATGTGGCTATAAGATGGTCCTCTTCTATATATTCTTGTGTGACTACAACAAGGTCCTCTTATATAGGTTCTTGTGTGACTACAACAAGGTCCTCTTATACAAGTTCTTGTGTGACTGTAGGAGGATCTTATGTTGTAGGTTCTTATGTAACTACATGATGATATTATAATGTAGGTTATTGTGTATCTATAGTAAGGTCGTATTCTATCTCCATTTATTCCTCTACCTCCATTTCCTCTTTTTCCTCTATTTATTCTTATTCATCTTCTTCACTATCACTATCTATATTTCTAGGTATTTGAAGAAAATCTTCCCAAATTACATTGGGTCTAGTCCTATGTAGGTAGTTTTGAACAATTAATTGAATTAAGAAATGATGAGAGAGAAATTTGGGATTACCTTTTTGAAATTCATCTCCCATTCTTGTGATCATACTAAATAGGAAATTAGGAATGTTTATCTCAATACCATGTCATAGATGGTTCATAAATTTGAAATTAACACTATGCAACATAACTTTTCTTCCTTCACAGGTAAAATATCTAAAGATAAATACAACTAATCTTGCCCATATTCTTGGTAATGTTAAACATGAATTTCCTTTCTTTGAAATATCTAATATTTCATCCCTTTTAATGAATCTATGCCTTTCTAATTTGGCATCAAACTTTTCCTACCATAATTCTCCTATTCTGGGCAATGTAGTTACATTGTTGATGACAGTTTTAGTTAATTTTATCTCCATTCCTTTGAATATTACTAAATTATTGTACAATGATCTGACAAATTCTTCTACAATTCCTTGGTCAAGAGTATTTATCCTCTCAAAATATGCTCTTGTATGATGGAATTTTAGTTACCAGATTATTGTCAAGAGTAGGTCTCTTCCTATACTATATGATGGAATTTTGGTTATAGGGTTTATGATATTGTAACAAGGTTTCTATAGCTTTGGGAAGGAATGTTTGATATTTTCTTTAGAAGAGAGATAATCAGTTTGATTATGGGAAATCCCCCAACTTAAAATGGTCTCTTATCATCAAGGGCTGCAATTGAAATACATAAAAGGTTTGCAAAAATGATAAGAGATGGTGGTGGAAATGTTCAATGGTCATGTCAATTGGTGAAAAAGAATATTTCTTAGGATGGTGCAAGTAAGTAAAGATATAAAATAATTTAATAGCATCAAAACCCATAAACTTCAGAATAATTAAAACTTATGAAATGAAATAAGTACAAATAGTTACCTTAGTACTTAGGAGTACTTGTCCATTAATGCATGAATGATGAGTCAAAGTAGTGGGTGTGAGGTTTATTGGGCATGTCTCAGACATTGATTAGAAGCAAAAATACTTTTCAATAATTGTAATGTATGATGGAGTGATAAAGATTCATCTGGCAGTGAGAAATTATTCATGTGGCAATAAGAAGTGTCCTACAACAATAATAATTATCTTACAGTAATAAGAATTTCATTTAGTAGAAAAAATAAAGTGTTTTTCTAATCCTAAAGAATGAATCTATAATAAAAACTATGAAAATAAAACTTTTATTACTATAGAATTGTTTTTTAATGAATGTTGATCATCCAGTGACCTAGTTTTTTGATTCAGTAGCCATCAGTAGCACCTAAAAGTTTTTGCTACTAAATTTTTTTATTTTTAAAATTTTTTGGTCCCAACTCAGTTAGAATTGGAGAAGCCCAAAAGTTAAGATTTTATTCATCTCAAATCAAGCCATTTTTAATGCCTTATTCTTGGATGCAAGAAGCTTTATTTTTCTTAGAAAATATTGAAGGGTTTATAGAAATACCTTTTGAAAGTAGGAACATGTTGATATAATTCATGAAGAAGATATATGTTGTTATTTAAGAAGTTGGTGAGTGAGAGTCTTCTTGGAAAATGGTTTATTTTTAAATCTTGAACCTGTGGACACTAATAAGTAGTCAGAACTGAATAGAGTCAATGGTTATGAGTTTTATAGTTCCATTGTCAAAAAAATGCTCAATCGTAAAAGGCCTAAAATATTTAGACTAAAGCTTTCCTTTGTGATCCTTGTATTTAGATTCAAAGAGCATTGCCCAAACATCAGGTTGGAAGTTCTTAGTCTTGATTTTCCTATCATGCCAACCCACTCATTGTCTTTGCACTACTTCAGTATGATAAAGTGTTTCTTTTCTAACTTCATCAAGTGGATTCATCTACATGATCCCATCTTGTTGATCTTGGGAAAGGTCTAAGCCCAAATCAAGTGTTGTTCTTAATTTTCTATGCTTGAAATCAATGAGCATAACTTGATTTTTACCATAAACTAGTTCATACAAAGTGAAACTAGTTCTAGTTTCCCAAGTGATTCTATAAGCCTAGACTAATTCCAGAAGATGAGTTGGCCAATCTTTTTTATGTAGGTTGATAGTCTTAGTGAGTATATTTTTCAATTTTATGTTTGTAATTTCCACCTAAAAATTTGAATGAGAATAGTAAGTGGTGGAAATTTTGTGTCTAATTTCATATTCTTTTACCAAGGTAGCTATGAGATCTGATGTAAACTATGGTCCATGGTCTATGAATAGCTCTCTTGGCACTTCATAGCAGGTGAATATTTACTCATACAAGAACTCAACTACTTTCTCATCTTGGGCATGAGTTAAAGCCTTGACCTCAACCCATTTTGTGACATAATTAGTGCATACCAATATATATTATTTTTCATTAGAATTAGGATCTATGGAACATATAAAATCAAGTCCCCATTTGTCAAAAGGTTTTAGAACTAGTTGTGGCTATAATGGCATTTCATTAAAGAGAGTGGTTTCCCCATACAATGACACTGATCACATCCATGGGTATACATCATGGAATCCTTACACAAGGAAGGCCAATAATATCTATCAGTAAGTATTTTTATAGTAGTCTATTTAGTATAAAAATGACCTCCATAATGTTCATCATGGTAGGCTCTAAGAGTGTCATAAGCTTCATCATCTCGTATACATCTTTGCATAACTAAATCTGGTCTAGTAATAAAGATATATCGTACAATAAAAAATTAATGTCTACTCTTTTGGATCATATGATGTATTTCTCTTGGTGAAAAAAATAGTGGTAATGATCTTGCAGCAAGATAGTTAGCAATGTTTACAAACTAAGGAGATTAAATAGCTATTGCAAATAAATACTCATTAAGAAATGAATCATCACCAATAGGACTTTGCTCATCATTTTTTAGTCTAGATAAAAAATATAATAGTACATTATCCTTACCTAGTCTATCCATAATGTTAATATCAAATTCCTATAGAAAAAGCAACCATCTGATTATCTTGCCTATTAAAGTAGGTTTGTTCATCAAATACTTGATTGTTGCATGATCTATGTGGATGAATACTTGGTAAAATGTAATGTAGTTTATAAATTTGTTAATGGAATATATGGATATAATAAATTACTTCTCTATTATATTGTAGTTAAGTTTATACCATTGAATATTCTTGCTGATAAAATATATAGCATAACTCAAAGATTCATCTTTTTGACTAGGGACTACACCTAAAGTGGTGTCAGATGAATCTATGTGGATGTGAAAAGGTTTATTCCAATTAGTCCCTCTTATAATAGGATTTGTTATGAGAAGGTCCTTGAGTTTCTAAAAGGAAGTTTGGTAATCATTGGTCCAAGTAAATTTAGCATCCTTAGTAAGCAATCCAAACATTGGGGTATAATTTTACTAAAGTGCTTGATGAATCATTTATAATAACCAACATGTCCTAAAAATGTTCTAAATTCTTTTTGATTCTTTGGTGTGGGCAAATCCTTAATGATAGTTATTTTTGTTGGATCAAATTGAATCCCAACAAGGGAGATGTGATGCCCCAACAAAATCTCTTCAATCATAAGCATATAACATTTTTCATTGATCATAGATAGTTGGTGGTCCTGGCAGCATTGAAGAAATTTTTCTAGGTTGGTAAGAGTTTCTTTAAATGTCTACCCATATACAATGAAATCATCCATGTGGATTTCAACATAGTCATGGGAGAGATCAGAAACTATGCTCAAAATAGTCCTTTGAAAAGTAGTTGTGGCATTTCAAAGACCAAACAGTAAGATGGTATAGGCATAGGTTCTCTAAGGGCAAGTACAAGTGGTTTTGTCCCAGTCTTGTGGAACTATTCATATCTTATTATAACCACTATATCCATCTAAGAAGGATAAATACATTTTTCCTACTAATGTGTCCAACACTTGATCAATAAATGGTAGGGGAAAGTGGTCCTTCCTAGCAGCAACATTCAACTCTTGATAGTCAACACAAATACACCATTTTACCCCTTTATTAGGTATAATAACCAAGGGAGAGACCCACTAGATATCTAAAATGGGGAAATAAAATCCTACATCCAAGATTTTTTACATCTTTGTTTTGACAATATATTTAACTATAGTATTTATTCATCTTTGGGGTTGGTTAATAGGTTTGAATTCTTTTTTATTGTAAATGTGATGGGTGCATAAATATGGGGGTATTCCTCTCATGTCATGGTAGTCTTAGGAAAAATTTTCTATGCGATTTATTAACATTATAATTAATTATATTTATTTTTGGGATGTTAAAGACATGCTAATGTTGAGAGGTTTATTTCGAAAAATGTCCACTTATTTTGTTACATAGAGCATTGTTTCTATGTTGGCAATTAAAAGAGCATAGATACATTGATGAGGAAGCAACAGATGGAATATCCAAATGTCCTTTGGGGTTTTAGAAAGTTAATTTTCAATAAAATAATTCTAAAGTGGGCATGGTCTACATTCCATCATGTTTGTCGCTTCAAGATCCTATCGATAAGTGTTTTGCAAGATACCAAAAAGGACAATGTTTTCTTCTTATGCCTATAAAGATGGACTCTAATCAACTTTACACAAATTTTGTAAGGAAACATATTCCTTAAAGTCATCAATCCAAAGAGTTTGGCCATCATTTTGGTGAGGCTTGGATAATAGATAAAGAACCAATTTCTTTATGTCATTTTCATTGGAAATTAACATTTTTCTTGACCTACAGCCAATAAAAGCATCAACGGTGGCCAACCATGGGTGGCTAAGGATGAGAGGATAACCTCAAAAGTTACAAATAAAGTATTCTAAATATTTATAGGAATCCATAGTGACAACTAGGTGTTTAATAATCCTTTCAAGCTTAAGAATCAACCTATTGGCCATTTATAGGATGGTGGGTGTTGGATAGAGAGTTATAAGTTTTAGTTGCTACATGGTCTCCATGGTCATCACATTGATGGTTACACCCAAGTTAATTAAATTATTGGATATGGTTTGGTTGTGGATACTAACATTAACTACAAGACTTCCAAGATCAGATTATTTTGGGGGAACTACGTTTCCCAACATAATATCTATTACATGGCCAATAACTTGGACTATTTTAGTATCCTTCTTTCTTCTTATTTCTTTTAAATATAGATCTCTAACATCCTTATTATAGATAGTAACATATTTCATTACTTAAAAGAGTGTATTTTTTATTCACACATTTTTTATTTGTCCTAAGCTATTGAATTTGGGTTCTAGTTTAGGATGTGAGATGCTCAATCTCTCTAGAAAAGGAGGATTGTCATGTTCTTTTTAGTTTTTTCGTAGACTCAACTCAAGAGTATCCATGGGTGGTTGTGGATTGGTATGGATTAGATTAGTTTCATTAAAATGTTCTATGATTATGGGTAAGGTGGGTTGTGGAAGAATTCATCCTAAGTGAAGATGGACTTGATTAATATCTAAGGTGTATGTTGGATATTACATTATTTTGATGAATTATATTGGTTAAACCAACTTATTGGTAGTGTTAGGGATGGGTTGCGTGGGAAATTAAGTGGGTTTAGTAGGTTACTAAATATTTGGCATTAAGGCATTTTGTTTTGGTTGTTATATTTGTTGAGGAAAGCCTTGATTACCTATCCATAGCTGTTTCCATAGATTAGAGGGAAAGGTCAATTGTTGGTTTTAGAATTACCTAGGTTGAGGTTGTTGTCGATTATATTGAATCCATATCTAATTCTAGAGTAGATACCAATTTTTTGGGGCTAATTTTGATTTGGCATATTTGCCCAAGAACCATATTGAGGATTATGTGAGAGTTGAGAATTTACAAACATAGAGTTTGGTGGCATACTTGAAATTGATGACCTTTTCATCCACTTTCTCCTTTGAGCCACATAAAATACTTGATCCTCATCTATTCCTATGACATGTAGCTCTACTATTTTAGGATTCTCCTCAATTATGCTAGATACTCAAGCTTTTATAGAATCACAGGTGCATTCTACCTTCTTTTTTCTACATTTAGGGAAATAGATGACCAAGGATTTTTTAATTTCTTCTTGTTTCCTCCATGTATTCAATGTATCAAGATGAGTGGCTAGGTGGTTGATAGTGTCCTACTTCATCTCCTATAATAAGATGATAACTTTGCCTTTAGACATTCCTATTTCAGATACTACAAGAAGGTTCTAGCCTTACTTTTGTTCATGGTTGATTTGGAGTAATTTGTACATATAACTATTAGTTCATTCAAGGATAGTGTAGAAACATCACCAAAAATTAAGTATAGTGACTTCAAACAATCATCTCTATTTCCTTTCAAGAATATTATCTTGATAGATTATTTCTCTATTGTAGTCTATTTGAAATTTTGTAAGCTGAATAGAAATCTTTCCATATATTCCTCTAATGACTCATCGTTAGCTTGTGTCATTTTGAATGTGTCATCTCTCATGTAGTTTTTGCCTCTATAGTAGTCTTCATATTTAAGTAAAAACTTCTCATTCATTTCCTTCCAAATATAAATGGCATCCTTTCCAAGTTTAATGAACCATATAAATGTTTCATATTTGAGTGTTGTTGGAAATAGTTTGAGTTTTAATCATCTTTATTATAATCACATTTATAGTATAAGATTTCAAACTCAAAAATAAATGTGTCTAGATCCTCATATGATTTTCTCCTAAAAGTAAGGAGGGTGGAGTGATTATTCATAGGTGCATTTACTTAAGGAGTAAGGATAGTAAATTCAAAGGTAGAGGCCTCATTGGTAGTGTTTTATTCCTAGAGATACTCCATGAACACTCTTTTTGTTGGTAGACCAAAAGTTCTTTCCACCCACTTCTCAAAATTCCTATCAATTCTTCTATTTCCTAGGGTGTAAAAGATGGATATTTTATATTTTTCTTACAAATATATGGATTATTATACAATGGGGATGGTGTAGAGGTTTCAAAAGATTTAACTTGTGTCTTAGCATAGATTCTTTCTGAATTGGAAGATTCTATTGGCCTGGTATTTCTTTTAGGAGCAAGAACATCCTTAAATGCCTCCTTAGTAATAAATTTAGTCGATGGATGGAAGTGAAATTCATATTATTGAGTATGAGGTGATAAGGTCAGAATTATCAAGGGTGGTACATGTGGTTCTATTTTAGGGGTATGAACCTCTTCAAAATCTCTATCTTGTGCTACCAACCCAGCCAAAAATTCTTCCTTTTCTACCTCTACTATTCACAAATGTGAGGTATCTCTAGGGGTTTCTTCATGATCCTTAGTTGTTGAAGGATGAATTTATATTCTTTCATCAATGGTTGATGATCTAGGTAGAAATATTTTTATATAATCCCCTTCTCTTTACATGTATTTCAACTACTTTTTCCTCTTTTTTTAAAAAAGATTTTTCCACCCTACCTGCACATGGTTAGTAATATGGGGGTTTTTGAAAATTTATACTATTATAATTTGAAAAAAGATAAATTTAAACTATAAAAATATGAAATATTTAATCTATAAAACATTAATATTTAAAAATTAGGAAAGAAATAAACATCCATAAATAACTACTGTCAAGATTGATGATTTTTAGTGTGTGATACCCTTCCTCGATAATGGTGCCAAAAATGGCTAGTAGTAGATTCAAAATCTAATATACTTCTCTTTATCTAAATTAACAAGGAGAGTTACCAAAGACATGTATCTTATAATTCATTTAAATTTCAACTTGATGATGTAAACTTGATATGATGACATCACTATATATGCACACTTAATCTTCTAATTTGATATTCTACTTATTATAATCTAGAATGTTTTAAATCACACAAGAAATGAGATGTTGAATTCAAAACTCATAAAAAATCATGATTTAAATGATTACACTATTTTATACTTGGAATCTTCCTTAAAATAATAATATGCAAAGCTAAAAATCACATAAATAAAAAATAAAACACTCAACACGTAAATGAAATAAATAATGTGCTTAGATAATTAACAGGTTGGATTATTTCTTCAACATATAAAAAGGGGGACCTTTCTCCCTATGAATCCAACTTCAATCCTTCTTCTTAAAACAATTAAATTGACTTAAAAATAATTTCTCATATTAATCAAATGTAGCAAATAATTGTTGTAGGGAAATTACAATAATAGTTGTCTTAAAAAATGTGCTTCTACTATATTTCTCTAATTAATATCTACTGGTCTCTAAAACATATTCACACACACACACACACACACACACACACACACACACACACACACACACACACACACACACACACACACACACAAACACACACACACACACACACACACACACACACACACACACACACAAAAAAAAAAAAAAAGGGCACATTATATTATACAGAACAAAACACATTCTAAACTAAGAAACATTTGGCTATAAGATAACAAAAATAATTTTCTTCTGCTAGGGCCATCATTCATATGGATCTTCAAAAATTTCTTGATGAAAAACAAAGTTTTTTTAGTCTTCAACCAAATATTTAGTATGTTCTATGAAAGTTATTATAATTTCTACAAGTCGATTCAATTAGGAATCAAATCTATTTGTTCACAGCTTTAGTCATGTAGTGGCTGTAGGATATTTTCTCATGATGAAATCCCTTTGCTATAGGATGGAACATGAAATGTTCCTTTATACCTATTGCTTAAAACACCTTAAAAAAATCATGAAGAAAAAAATCCTATAGTAAAAGATAAATATTATATACTTGATTCCAAGATAAAAGTCTAACTATTTAAAGATATATGAGAATATAATGCTATTTACAAAACATGGTTGTTTGAGGATAAAAAATCATGGAAAACAGTTCAAAAATATGATAAATAAGAAGGGTGAATATGGATAATGAGGATAAAAACATGACAATTATGGGTTTCATCACATTCATAGCACATGGATCATGGGCAGGCCTTTTGTTCATTATGCTACATGGAGATTTAATCCCTAAGTCATTTAGGATCAACTTTCCTTGTACCAATAACATGGTAGAATATGAAGAAATTATTACAAGGATTTGATAGGTAGTATAATGGAATATTTATCATCTCAAGGTTTATGGTGATTCTTAGTTAATCATCAATAAAATTACAGACTATTTTTAGACCAAAGATGACAAACTATTACCATACAAGGCCATGGTCGACCCTTTCAAGCAATAAATTGTTAATGTAAAATTTGACCATATACCAAGGGCCATTAATGGAACATAATATGTCATGGAAACCATTATATCTTTGATTCATCATATAGACACGACCAAATAATACCAATTCATCATTAAAAATTTATTAGCATTAGCTCATGAACCTTTAACTATCACAATGATATATGATATGATTGGTCATATATTTATATGATATTCATACATTTAAAATTCTATTTATGACCAAGTAATACCACTAGACCTATCACATAAAGAATCCAAATCCTTTATCTACCATACCACACATTATACTTTACTCAAACTAACCTTATATCATCATAGTTTTGATGAAACTCTGCTTTGTTGTTTACATTTGGCATAATATAAATTAGTGTTATGGGAATTTTATGAAGGATTATGTGGATATCACATAATTGGGGCCATCCTATCCAAAAATATCTTACATACTAAGTACTATTGGCCCATAATGGATGCAAATGAAGATGTGTATGTCAAAAATTGTAATAAATGTCAAAGGCATGTCAATCTGATTCATACCCAACCCAAGACTCTAAAACCAATTATTACACCATGGATATTTTATCATAGTTACTTGATCTCATTGGGAATATAAACCCCACTTCATTTTATGGGCACAAACATATCCTTACCACCACTGAATACTTCACTTAGTGGGTTGAAGCTATACCTCTCACTTACATGATTGGAAATCAAATTTTCAAATTCATTTTCAACCATCTCATTTGACATCATGTTATCCCATTAGACATTATATATAATAATGATGGATCATTAAAAAATAAGTATGTCAAATTTCTAAGTATCAAGTACAAAATTACTCAACATTTTTCACAGCATATTACCCTCAAGGTAAAGACTATGTCAAAGAATATAATAAAACCATTGTCAACATCCTCAAAAAAATATCAATGATGTTGGCCATGATTGACACCTCCATATATTTTATGCCCTCTAAGCATATATTAACAATCACCATATTCCAATAGGAGGCACTCTATATTCACTTTTTTATAGTACTAAGGCCATTCTTCCCATTGAGGTTGAGTTACCTTCTTTGTGCATCTCTTTGATGTATGTCCTAGATGATGAAGACTATCAATTATCTCACCTAAAAGAGATATAATTACTTGATAATAAATTCATGACCATAGTTAATAGCTTGTAAGCATACCATAACTAACTCTATAAACACTACAATTGATGCATCAAACATAGAGAATTTGAGCTTGGTAATCTTGCCCTTAAAAAAATAGGAGAATACCATGACCGAGAAGAAACACAAAGGCAATTTCAAACCTAAATAGATATGCCATTTAATCATTATTTAAAACTATGGAATTGGATCATATATACTTTCTATGCTAGATAGGGATGAACTTGATGAGCTGATGAATATTATACACCTCAAGTATTACTTTGATTGAGAGACCTAGATTATTATCTATGAGCTCCATTTCAGTTGTACCATAATATTAACATTCTTCTTTGTACCCTACCATTATACCATCTAAAATTCTATCATGCTTTTCCTATCAATTGAGTTATCTTCAACCTCCGTACCCAACCCTTTGACATTGGTTCCATTCCATTAGTTCCATTACCACTTTCAACATGAAGATTCAGATCAAGTTTTTGTAGTTGTTTTAGTATTCTAGATAGAGGTTGTATATTGGACTAGTATGATAGTTGTTTCTTAGTTTCATACTTTATTTCTTTTTGTTTTCTACACCACATGGTACTGATTATAACCACCTTTGTGCAAATTAATGTCTCATCATTATGCTACAAATTATAACTACCTATGGGTAAATTAGTATCATTGACCTATGTCCTTATTTCCTAATTATAACTACCTATGGGAAAATTAGGGGTAATAATTGTTTATCATGCCTTGAATATTCCCATCTTTCCATACCTTTGTCATACTATGCCATTTTCTAACTATGCTTGTTTTTTTAAAATGGGATGCTACTTAGTCATGTTCTTCCACTATAAGTTAGAACTATAGTGACTTGAGGTCCCATCCTAGGACTATGTAGGTAGAACTTGATTCACATTAAATTTTGCTCAGTCACCCTTCACCACACTCTCACCATTTTATAAGAAATGTAATCCATTCTCTCACCATTGTATAAACATCTTAAGTTTGCATGATCTTATTATTTTTCAAGATTTAACCATTTAATATCTCATCATTCTTGATTGACTTGAGATGCTCTAAAAATTCCAAAAATATTTAAACACCAATTTAGAAAATCCTAAACATTGAAAACTTATTTACCTTAAGGATTCTAGGATACTTAGCTACTTGACAAGAAACCAATTTTTATTTAGATCCCCATATTTATTGGTCTTGTATCTCACAATCTTTCCATTTTGTGAGCCTATCTCCAAATTATTCTATAACACAATCATGTTTTCTTTCTCATTATTTTCTTTTATCCCATCTCTTGGGATAACTACATTTGGCCTAAATTTTTTGTTAGATATTTCATCCATGGAACTATGTAGGTAACATCAACTTGCCTAGCACATATGGATACAACTCATTAACCCCCTTCCTTTTCTTCTATTCCCCCATATTTATTGTTTGTTTCATTATCTCTTATCATCTAGAGATAATGTTCATCATCTTGTTTGTGTCATGTTATTTATACTAACATTGTGATTTATCATTATTTTATGTTTCTTTGGTTGTTTTGTTTTGTTTTCTCTTTTAATTTTCTTTTTTTTTGTTTTCCTAGTCGTTTATTTTATTATTATGCCTTAATTCAGTCTATATGCATTCATTAGGTGATTCCTTTCACATTATTCTCAAATCCATCCATATTCATGTATCAACATTTTCATTATGGTTTTTATCATTGGTGCATTATTTTCAATTGAGTATTGGATCATGTGTTAATCCATATGAATATTTCAGCCAAGTCCTCATGGTGTTCTATCATGATGCCTACCATCACATGCTATAATAAAAATCAATTCCAGAAGTCTACATGCCAAAGAATAAATTATATATCTACTTGGCACCATATAGTTCCTTATCTAATCCAAATCATATCCAATGAACAATAAAATAATTTTCACCCTTGATAGTTCAAATGAACATCTTCCTACTCATAAGTTGCCCAAATTCATAGTTCCCCTCTATACCAATTTACCATCATCTTCCATATCATGTTTTCCATAATTAGGATACCAATGATTATAACCACCTTTGGTAAAATCATTGTATATTTTCCCACTTGCATTACCAATGATTTTAATTGCCTTTGGGAAAATCATTATGTTTTCATCCCTATTAAAGGTTAATGATTATAACTTCCTATGGGAAAATAATTATCTTTATTATACCCAACTGGGGCACATTTTAATTATGATAATACTTATATCTACCTTTGGGTAAACCATTATCTTTATCTACCCAACTAAGGCATGTTTTTATCTTTTCGATGATTATAACCACCTTTGGGAAAATCATTACCCTTTTTTATCCCACATGTGCCGATGATTATAAGCACCTATGGGCAAATCATCCTATTTGTCTTCCCAATTGGGTAAGCTCCATATGCCACTAATTATAATCACTTATGTTCAAATTAGTCTTTTCCACTACATTATTTCATCTTTTTGTTCCAATCATCTCCTCCTTTTGAGGGACCAATTATCAAACCCTTTGCCAATGGCTCCCTTGAGGGGGAACCTATAGTTCATTCATTATTATTTAAGTCATAAGCATATAAGGCCTTTTCATTCTTTGATAAGACATTATTGTACCTATATCTTAAAACACCTTCCCAAATAGGGGCAAACCATAGACACCTAAAACTAGCCACACTAGCCTGTGATCAAATTTTATATTGATTCCTACTAACCATTATAAATTAAGCCTAGAAATAACTAAACATCCCAAATTTAATTATGCATCATTTTTTAAAGCTTAGAATAATTTTAAGACATCCCTTATTAGGGTATCTTATCATATACTACAATAACCTCTTATGAATTCATCACTAAGCAATCTACAACATCACAATAGTCAATTTGGCCTAATAACCTATTAAGTGGGGCACTTTCACACATAAATCAAATCTTGAATATGATAAAATCCTAATTATAATTAATTAAAAATCTAAACCAAGCTAAATACCTAGCTAAATCATCCATGTACAATTAACAAATAAATAAAAAATGAAATTAAAAAATATGAAATATCCTAGATTTTCATGATTACCTTTTACAAGTTGTCAAGCCTTTGGAAAATATCCCTTTTTGGAGACCCATGACTATTCATTACAAATCATGATTAATTGATAGCTATTAACTCTATTGGGGTTATATTTAACTCACCTAGGTTAGGTTTAAACCCATTCCAATTTTAAACTCCACCTTTACTCACCTTGGGTTGGGGTTAGTTTCATTTGATATAAATATAATCCATTGCCTAATGAAAAATAAGCTTGGAAATTTTAGAGTTATAATGTAGGTTTTGTTGCATGAAATTAATGTTAATAATGTTATAATTCTAAAATATTGAGCCAATCCATGCCAAACCAACACAATCCACAATGGTACCAAGGAGAGATGAAGCTACATAAACTCCATTTCCAAAGACTCTTTGAAGCACAAATCAAGCAAGCCACCCATTAATGCATATGGAACTCTCAAGGAAGGTAAGAGATTTGATATCTTTTACATTTTATTTGTGATTCCATTTGTATTTTGTTCATTAAACTCATACATAAGATCTAGGCTTGTAGGTATTAGTGTCAGTGTATTTTTATTAAGTTTTATTTCTTGAACTAATGCTTGATCTAACCTCCCTTCTTCAATTCATATGATCACAAGAATATCCTAATGAAGTATAATACATAATTATTGTCACTAGATTTTAAAATTTGGTGATATTATCTATTAAAGGTGGCATTGGAGGCACAATAATTGATTTTGTCGTAGTTATTGCTCTTATTAGAGTATATATTATAGTTTATCTTGGGATCATAGACTTAGTTATGGAAGATTTATCTTGAGATGAAAAAGGTTGATCTTGAGATGAAAAATTTTTAGCTTGAGATGATGAATGTTTTACTAGAAAATTATACTCTCCTTTTCCATGTAACAGTTTTTATCCACCCATGTTTTTCTCAAAATATTACTCAAAGTCTCAAAATTAAGGATGTACTTTTTGAATAACAATAAAATATTATCCATCAAGTTGATTCATATGGCCACAAAGGATTTGAAAGAGGCATTTAGTGTATCTTTCAGGGCTATATTATCTCTAAAAAATATGAACAATTTTACTACCTATTCAATGTTTTGTAAGTGGTGCTCTCCACTTCTACTTTAAAAATATTAGTTAAAACCTCTAATGAATTCTCAAAAAGGATTTAGTGACTTTTTTTATTGTGGTGTATACACACCTATGACCTTTATATCTCTAAGAACTTGAATAGTCTTCTTCTCTTGGTTTGAAAATTGATGGACCATACCTTGCATTTCCTTGTGCCATTCTACCAAACAATCCCTCTTAGTACTTACATGGTTCTAAGCTAGAGTTACATCAGGTGCTAGTAATAAATTTAGGTTTTGTTATGAATTTAGATAAGTCTATTTGTGTAAAAAGCTCAATTTTCCATAACATCTTTCATTGATTCATGAAACTTGACCATATCTTCCCATAGTGGTTGAGATTGTGCTCTAGTTGATATAATGGAGCACAATATGTGATACATAGTCTTGGCATAATGTTTTAAATTATTGATTATATATTTAGGTGAATCAATTACATTATACTCTTATAATCTATTTTTAGACTAGTATAATATTTTTAACATCTTCTTGATCATTCCTGTACTGTATCAACCATTGTGATAGGATCTTCCTCATACTTATATTCATCTCTACGCCTCATTTTCCTTTTCTTTATCAATGAAAGTAATTACTCCTATTTTTCACGCTCAGTAGGCTTACCTTCAACTATCAATATCTTATTACTCACTCTATTAAATATACTAGTGACTCTATCAAACCACATAGTAACTTGTGTTTGTTCAATGATAACTAATATTGCCTTTTTTATTCCTCTTCCTCTAATTTCCTTATCCATGCAAGAAACACCATTAGATTCTACTTGGTTGTTTTGGGTGGAGATGAAGAATTAGGTAATAAAATGTTTCTAGGGTCACATTAATTCTAAAGGTGGAATATTAGCCATGAAAGATTGATTGGAGGATGTAGGGGGTTGAAGAAAAGTAGGCAAATACTATCTCCATGTTTTACTCTTTGTTATTGGAGGAGTCCTTATAATATACTTGGTTAGGTTTGGGGACCTATTGATAGAAACTATTAGGGATTCCTTTTAAGTTTCCTATGTAATTAAAATCCCCTATTAAGTATAAGGCCTTGCTTGTGTTGACTGGGTAGTAAAAATAGATTGGATATTAAGTCCTCAAAATGCACCTTAGTTATTATGGTTTCTTGGTTAGTAGTGGAAGGAAATGAATAAATCAATGGCACTTGGGTTGATATTTTCAAAAATTATGTAATGGAATCATAATAAATTCTTGTAGTATTTATGACACTATGAAAATAAGGAATAAAAGAATGTGAAGCCTTAAAACTTTCTTGTGTTTAAAACTTGTCATAAGGAGTCATTGTCCTTGAATATGTTATAGTAGGAGTAAATATAGTCTATGTTGTAATTAATTACATAATAATTTAACATCTTTATCAAGACCACTATTTTCAATTAATGTAGAAAAAACCATAGTAGCAGTGGAATATTTGGGACTATTTTCCCTAGTATATTACTAAGTAATACCAGACCATTTATTGGCTACGTTTACCGATTATGAATCTTTGTCATCTAAATAAGAAAGTGGATGGTTAAGAGGATGAGCTTCAATATATTCTTACACATAATACTCTCTAAGACTATCTAACCTAGTCTCATATTCTTCAGTTCCTCTTCAATCTTAATATATAAAGGACCTAATGGCACACTTAAATAATTTGGTCTTTATACCACTCTTATGATATTTAGAGATTTTAAAGTGGACAAAAGAGTCCTTATTTTTTGTTTATATGTATCTATTAGAGGAAGAAAAATAATAATTATTTTAGTGGAGGATCAGAAGGACTGTTCACCTAAGGTGCCTCAGGTGTTTAAACATCAAAAATATTGAGGTAGACTTAATGTGTTTCCTTAAAATCAAATGTATCCCCATGTCTAGTGAGAGGGATGGAGTAGCATTTGGTGGTCTTGTGAGATATGTGAAGACATCATCCCTTATTTGTTGATATATCTATATAGGTGTATCCTTTTATACTATAGGGGCCTCCTCATACTTATCTATTTATTTAACATCATTTAAAGTAATGGAAGGATCATATTTCATCCTTTAGACCTCTTTCATGGACATATTAACTTACTTCATCTACCTATATACTTTTGAATTATCAAGTGCATACATAAATATGGTTTCATGTTTGTATAATTGATGCCCATACTCAATATTTTACCTATTTCCATAATATTTGAGGGCTTTATATATTACCCTTCTCAAATCCCAATATCCAAATTCAATATTTTCTAACCAAAATAGTTTTTGTGTTTGATTACTTGATGAAGGTGTTCACATACTATATATTATTTCCTACTGATTAAAATTTTTAGGATTATGGAATGTAAGCCCTAGTTTGTTAAAGAGGTTGAATATATTAAATTAGGGTATAAATTATGCAATAAATATAACCACTGATTTGTAATAGAATTGACCTAGTCTGACATTTCTAAAAATAGTAATAAATGGTGAAAATAAGTGCTTCGCTATAAAATTACTGAGATAAATGATATGGAGGCTGTAAACTAGGATAAGAGCTGATCAAGGTGTCATAAACAAGATCCAAGATAATAACACAATAATTGGACATTATCACTAATGGTGTTAGTTTCCTCCTTTTGGTGTCAGTGTCCTCTATGTATAACTACTGTAAGATTTTGGGTACACCTTTGTCAAAGTCTATCAAGCTTGTTCATGTGCACACAAGTTATGATTCCCTATCGATGATCTATTTTGACTAATTTTGCATGTAAACCTTAGACCTCCATGTTTTTAGGTCATCTAATTGGTACAAGTTATAAAATGTGATGTTAGTGGGGTAGTATGGACAATTTTTAGCACCCCAATATGATGAGAGTTACATACATAGAAATACTTCAAGAAGGGATCAAGTTTGATGTAGTTCTCTTTACCTAAGTGTTGGTGCAAGTGTATGTGAAGTTAGTATGAATGTTGGTTTGAGTTTTTTGATTGATGATGGTGATTGGAAATATATTTATTCTAAGTTTGGGATGGTTGTATATGATTTTATGAAAAATTAAGGAAAAATATGGATTAATATCCTTGATTATGCATGTTTTCTCAACTTTTTTGTACGTATTTGCAATTGTATTCCATCTAGCAAAAAAAAAGGCTAAATTCATGTATATATACTATTCTATAGATTGTGTAGGTCTTGAAATAGGTCTAAGATTACCCTAAGTGGTTTTTAATTTGAAAATATATACATTAGTGAAAAAAGGAGGGAAAATATAATAATGCCCAAACTAGGACACTAACTCTATTGATACTACTATCCAAGTTATGGTGCTAGTGTCCAAGTGGTAGAACCGGAGGCACTATGGGCCAAGATGCTAAATTGATGGTTTGGAACTACTTTATGGATGTTTATGGATATGTGTGGTCTAAATTAAGTATGGATAAGTGTCTAAATAAGCCCTAGGATATATTTGGGGATAAGCTTTGATAAGTGGTAAAAAGTAAAACTCTTAGCACTCAAGTGATATTTTGTATGACTAAATTTTCCCCAAATTTATTCTATAAATGTATCAAAGTAAAAATACTAGGATAAAGGAAAAGAAATGACTTGGACTTACCCAAGAGGTGAAGCTCATGAATCTGGATCTGAAAGTGTGAAGTGTGCTCCATTGCATGTCTTGAAAATGAAACATGCATAGATCAAGCCTTACTTAAGAGATATAAAAATCAAAAGAAAAAATGAGTAAAGAGGTAAGAGAGAGAAAATAAAGGAATACACCTCATTGGTCATGTGAACCAATACATAAACTTGATGAAATCATATGTATACATGTAGTTAATGATCAATCAATGAATAAATTATACTAAATTGAATGGTTTGCTCAATCCAAATGCATGCATGGCTGAAGAAATCAAGTTGGACTTGACTCCATCATTTCCTACCTCTATTTAGAAGATCATGACATGTGAATATCTTTTATTGGACTGATGTTATGTCTAACCCTCTCATATATGTGGGTAAAAAATTCAAGTAGACTATGACTCCCTTATTTCCTACCCATGTGTATTAAATGCATCCATAACTAGATTTCACAATGTAAATGAATATGTGTAATTTTAATTAGAACTAAATATGTTATCTTTATAGCCATTCAATAACTTAAGAAAGAAAATTAGCTAATAAACCACTCAGGTATGTAGCTCAAGGATTAATCATTAATTGCCAACCACTAAATACAGAGTAAGGAATCAAATATATATTATGATGGTTTGAATAGTGTCTATATTGTGATGGTGAAAATGGTGTTTGGATTAAGAACATAGATAATAACATGAAGTTTTCCATTCCATATAATAAATTCAAGCAAAAGTGAACATATGGAAATAATATGTCATGTACATGCCCCAACATTTGATACATGTGTATATGAATTATGGATTGAGTTATTTTATATATATATATATATAAGTATATATATATATATATATATAAGTATCTAAAATTGAAATGGGAATGATCATGCCATGAATTATGCCCCAAATGTGAGTAAATTGGTATGAATTTGTGTTGAACTAAGTAAAAAATGGTAATTTGTAATTGAACCTATGTAAACCTAGATTGTACCTACTATACTTTTTTAGCCAATCTATAATTTACTAAAACTAATGCTAGTGGATAGTAACACAATATATGTAAAGTAGTGTTGGTGGTTCTAGTGTTCCATTTTGGGTGCTAATGTCCAAATGCACTAATTTTTTTGTAACTAAAACTAGTCTCTATGTGATTATTTCCCACTATGTTTTCCTAAAGCTTATTTTTGTATTATATGCCTATATGATAAAAACTATACTATGAGTGCATTTATATAGCCTTATCTATATGACAAACCTCTATGAATTCCCCATATTTTGAGAGTATTTGTTAAAATTGTGAAATAATTATCTTCAAAATAAAAATATTTATAAGATATGTGTTAGCTAGAGCATTTATGATATAAACACATTGTGAATAAATGAAATAAGAATGTAAAATAATATGAGAATAAGTTTGTAATTTATGAAGTATGTTAGATATAGCATTCATAAGGTTGTCAAGATAGATATAACAATGTAAACATGTGTATGAACAACAAAACTAAGAAATAACCTTAGTAAATACCTAGGGGTATGGGTCATGATGTCCATAAAAGCACCCAAGGAGGAAGGGTATATATATGAGGTCCCTCATGGCATCTAAAACTAGAGTGTGTAACAAGAAAGATACAAGTGTCATGGCCATGACACATAATTGAAATCATACATACAAAACACATGAGGCATGCAATGTAGATCAAGGGGACACAATAAATTGGACATGGACACATGTCACTAAATATGAGAAAGTAAGACATACAAGGACATGTTTAAATGTCCATATATATAAATAATAAGTAGGTTGGAATAGATCCACATGGAAGGGCATGTTTAAATGTCCACATACACAATCAAAAAGGCACACACAAGGACATGCTCACATGTCCAAAACATACATATAATGAAAGTAAGTGGTATAAAGTCATAGAATAATGGGATATGCAAATTCCCTTGAATAGATGTAGAAGTAAAGAGACACAATCAAATCTAAACTAGGAAAGTTAAAAATGAAAGTATGCATGAACACATGGTATAAATCTATTTAAGAGTAAATATGTACATAAATTAAATCTAAAGTAGTAGTAATAAGTAAAAAATTAGTGTAGTATATAGTGATATAACTTAGTACTTGGAACTATGTATAAGATACCCCCAAATGTGTGAATATGTCAAATGAGGAACCTGTGTATATGCCCCCAGTGGGTAGATAGTACAAAATCTAGACCTGTGTAATGGACTTGAGTCTTATATAAATCATAAATACTCAAAAAGAACAAGTGAAGTATGTATGTAATAAAAATTGACTATACTAAGATAGCTAGCATATGCAAGGCCTAGCAAATATAATAAATATTAACATGCCAATGTATACAATCTATAGTTTATATTTTCTAAGTAAATATTTTAATGTTTTTTTTTTTTTTACATATTATATTGTTTTTTAATTTTATGGATATAAGATATGTATAATCAACATGAAAATGAAACTATATACAAAGAGTAAGAAATAAGGAAACTATGTACAAGTAGGGAGGAACATACTAATTAATTAGTCTCAAAAGAGACTCAATATCAAGGTGTCCTATGTTAAATAAGGGAATAAT
This sequence comes from Torreya grandis, assembly GCA_037957365.1. Taxonomy (NCBI): domain Eukaryota; kingdom Viridiplantae; phylum Streptophyta; class Pinopsida; order Cupressales; family Taxaceae; genus Torreya; species Torreya grandis. The sequence continues at coordinate 2,228,575 of JARHVA010002433.1, read as the reverse complement.
AATCATGCATTCTATGTGAAATGGTAACCATGGTCCCATAAACTACTATATTAAGTGATATATAGATGATAATGCCTATGGAGTAGGGCTGGGAGTTTGAGAAGATGGTTGAATTAGCTTGAGAACTATTGCATGCACTATTTGAATCCTGATGGACGAGTAAACAAGTGACCATACCAATCATGATGTTTAGGTATATCTTCTAGAATAGATACCACTCATGGTGTAATATGGTATATATATTTGTAGACTCTATATCAAATGTATTAATCAGTTATCATATAGAGACTACATTCTATTATGCATTATGTCTTGAAAATAGATTAATTTATTATCAAATTGATATCATGCTCTAATCTCTATGATCTATAAAAATATATTAATTGGTGGTTGAAATGAAAATGTGGTCTTATCTCTATGATTCATACCAAATATCTTAATTGGTGGACAAACTAAGATTTTTCTTTGATCCCTATGATTGTTTCCAAATATCTTAATAAATGGTTGAATCAAAACCATGTTATGATATTTGTGAATTGGATACCATCTCTATTGAATCTATGGTGCATGATATCTCACATAAGTAGGTGTTCTATAAGCCACATAGATTATATGATGAGTAACCAATGGTTCTTTAAAAGTAATGGCCTAGGATAACTCACCCATAGCAGATTTTGATCTAGAAGAGTTTGGAGAAGGATATCTCAATGCCCCTTGTGTGAATTCTATAATAATTATATCGACGCATTGGTCAATATAATTTTTTAACGCATAAAAAATATTATCCCAATGGTCATTAATTATATGATAATTACAATATGTTTTGTTTATTATTCTTTGAAAATGATGTGTTAGATGATGTTGATTATGAGAAAGGGTGATCATCCCCCTATCTAGTAACATGTATAATATGTCATGAGGCCTATCTCTATCTAAAACTTATATGGCCCTATTGCTAGTGTCTTGCGCTCTATCCACAATAGGAGATGCTTTTTAAAGTGGATATTTAAATTTATTGATTATCTTGATTGGTTGTACCTATTAAAATTTTTCATTAATCATAGGTGGATTAGGTGATTATATCATATTTGATGACTATGAATGTGAGATATCTAAATCCAAATCTATCTCTAAATGTGTATCAACTAGTCCCAACTTCTTATCTAATGCTATAGCTATGTAACATAGAAGAAAAAATGATTTAGATGTCTCATATAACAATTTATCCTTAAGATGAAAAATGAGACCTCTAACAAAGATTTATTATACCTCTAAATATATTAATGGGTACATCATTTGTTGCATACATGATTTGAATCATAAAATGTAATCATTTACTATTTATAACTTACCCTGGTGTGGTGAAGGTAACGTCTCATATGTGATTCAAAGTTCCTTGTTTTGAATATAATGCATGAGAAAGACATCTTATATCTCATCATATATATGTAGTGAATCACTAGTGAGTAATTGATGAAACCAATTTAATTCCTCACCCTCTAGAGTATATGGAAATAAATATAAGAGAATCAAACTATGAGTGACATGTTACATATCCTTTATGTGGTTTTGAAGGTGAAAATATGGATCTCCATGTCTATTGAACTTTTGTAATGGTGTTATTTGAAATTTTGGTGGTAACTTTGTATTAAATACTCTACTTAAGATAGGATTTCCATGGATGGCATTGGAATCAACCCAAGAGTATTATGCTTTATATTCTAAAGTGAGATGGTGTACTTGTTATAAATCACCCATGACATGCATCAAGGATATTAACTCTTGTGAAGTTATATTCTCATCATTAAGAGGTTTTCTTAATTCTTGAATCTTGTTATTAATTTTAGCCATTGGTACAATATATCAAGGATCTTTGGTTTTGCTCATTTTAACCTTTGGAGGGGTGATAACTTGGACCTAGTGAGAGGGAAATGGACTATCACCCTTGTTGAGGTTAGGATGAGAAATGAGTTCTACTATAGTAAGGGGTTTTGAGGGAGATTCATTGGTATATCTTGTTTTGCTAATTTACAAATAAGTATCACATGCTAATGGACTAGAAGATACATTATTCTCATGTGAATGTAAATTTTGTAAATTATGAAAATAATTATAAGCTCATTTATGTTTATATAAAGGCATATTATCATTTAAACTAGCATTTGACAAACAATCAATTTAAACATGAGACATGGGTGAAGTAGGGAAATAAATAAAGGTTTAGACTCAATGTCCTCTTCATCAAAAGCATAGTAATCATTTTTATTATAAGGTTCATTAAAATCAGAGTTTAATTCACTTGTAGAAGTAAGATTACAATAATTACCATTCACATGATCACTAAGAGAGAGAGAGTAGAATAAGATTTTAACTTTTTACTACTATGTAATATATCATGATGTGTAGGTGAAATTCAATGAATTAATATAATATATATGAGTGGAATACATGTATGATCAATATTTTCAATAATAGAGTCAAGGGTATAAGAAGTAGCAATCATGTTTCCACTTGGTAGATTATGACATGTAAAAGAAGAGTTGGATATATTTCAATTATATACATTTTGAATATAATCATTGTGTTGAGCTTAAAATGTAAAATAAGATGATAAAATAATAACATCCACTTTAGTTTATGCATTGGTAAAAGGTGAAATATCATCTATACATGATTTTTCAAATTGAATTGAGAAGGGTAATGAATGTGCACTTTAATTTTGTATGTTAGGAACATCATGTATATTATTACTTAAACTATGCAAAGGTAAATTGATTTTATTATTCTTATATTATTTTAATTTGAATAAGGATGTATAAAAATTGGTTGAAAAGATAGGATAACATTAAAATAAACCACTACCAATAAGGGGTTCTTTTGGCCTTATATTATTAGTTTGATTTTGAGAAGAGAAGAGAGAGGAGAATGATAAGAAGATGCATATAATCTATCTTCATAAATATTTTCATTGTCATGCTCATAGTAATCATGATATCCACCGTTACAAAAATAGTCATCATAATAATTGTAAATGAAATCATGTTCATTATCATGTTCTAGTGTGAAATCTTGGAAATTTGGCCATTTATTTGTATAATTATGTGAAAAGTTTATAAATCAACCAATTAGGTGAGGGGAAAGAGGTTTTTTAGAAGTCATTTTAAACTTTCCAAAAATAGAATGTGAATAATTAAAAATAATCAAATAATAGATAATGTATAATCCAACATAAATATATTTTAAATTATGCTAAACATTTATCCTAATGTGTAAGTAAAATCATAAATTTTCTTGAAACCCTAAGGGAATTTTTTTGAGTGTATGAGGACCTAGTGTGTGGATCTAGGGTTTGTAGGGTTTTAGATACAATTTTGAAATATTTAATCAATGAAACCCTAATATAGGATTGATATGGATCAGTTAGGTTATGAAAAAATTAGGAAAGATTAGAAGTTAATAAACTCTAATTTATTACACAAAAATGGAGAAGGCAAACCGTAGGATGTAAGTAGGGTTTTAAAGCAATATTTGAAGTAAGCCAGGTTCACCTAATGATTCAAATTTTTAGGTTGATAGTTTTTAAGCCCTATGTTGTTAAAGGTAATGAGTATAATAAATTAGGGTATAAAACATGCAATAAATATAAATACTAAGTTTTAATAGAATTGACCTAGTTTAACCTTTTTGAAGATAAATTAAATGATGCAAATAATTACTTAGTTGGAAAATAAATGAGATATATGGTATAGAGGTTGAAAATTAGGATTAAATATGATCTAGGTTGAAACAATATCCAAGTTTCAAAATCCCTCTTAGATAATAACACATTAATTGGATAGTAATGCTAATGGTGCTAGTGTGCTTTATGCAGAATTGCTCTGAGATTCCAGGTGCACTTGTGTTAGAGTCTACTAAGGTTTTTCCTATGCACAGAAGTAATGATCCCTTATAAATGACCTATTTTGATTTATTTTTAATTTAAAACCTAAAATTCCATGTTGTTACATCATCTAATTGGCATAAGTAATAAGGTGTGATGTTAGTGGGGTAGGATGGACATCCTAAACACCCCATTATGATGATATTTTATTACATACCAATAATTAAATAAGGGATCAAACATGATGTAGTTATCCCCACCTAAGTGTTGGTTCAAGTGTAAGTGAAGATAGTATAAATGCTAATTTAAGTGCTTTGAGTGGTTAAAAACTATAAATCTATGTATTCTAAGCTTGGGATAGTTGTAGATGATTGTATTCAAAAGTAAAAAATAACAAGGATTAATAACCTTGATTTTAAACTAATCTTATTTGTTTGTATTTGCATCGATATTCCATATATTGAATAAATGGATAAAATTCATGTATATATATTATTCTAGTTCTTGTGTAGGTCTTGAAAGAGATCTAAGCCAACCCTAGGTGGTTTTTGATTCAAAAATATATTTGTTGGTGATAAAAGGAATGAAAAGGATATTAACACAAAAATTGGGACACTAACACCATTAAAACTAATGTCCATGTTATGGTGTTAGTGTCCAGGTGGTATAATTTGAGGCACTAGGGGACATAATGCTAAAGTGAGGGTCTGAGACTACTTCAAGGATGTTTAGGGATTCATGTATCCTACATGAAGGTTATATTGGTGTCTAAATAGACCCTAATATAGGTTTGGGGATAATCTATGGATAAGCCGTCTCAATTAACACTCTTATAACTAAAGTGGCATTTTATATGACTAAACCTACCTATACTAAGAGGGGTTTTATGGATCATCCATAGCTTGATAGATTTAAAATCTTAGTCTACATTATTAGATAGTTGAGTGTTTAAATATTATTTAAGAAACATGTCTAGGATAGATCAAGGCAATTGATATTATGAAAACCACATAATGTGTTCAATAAGGCCATGTTAATTTGAGTTCCATGTTTGAGTCTAACAATTAGAGTACTGCTAATCTAAGTTGATATTAGAAAATTATTTGGGTCTACTATCCATGTCCTCAATGTATCCTTGAAATTGTTATCAACCAACCAATAATATATAACTAACTAATTATAAGTCATATTAGGCACTTGGAGTCAATATTATTTATAAAAAAAACTTTCCAAACACACGCCATAGGTGTAGGGATATGAAGATGATGAATATTATTCCTAGAGAAGTCTCCATCCACAAATGAATTGAAAATAACATCTATACATGGGAATGCCTATGTTTTAGTTGATGCATTATGTAGTCCCACTATCTCAATCACCAATATTTCATCCATGTATTCTTGAGATTGTACACACAACTAGTTTTCTACCTTGTATGCATCTGTTGTATGTATCTCTATCCATAGTGTTGAATAACACTAATATTTTGGTCAAATAAAACTAGATCAAATATAATGTATGTATAATATATTTCATCAAAAAAAATAAACATGGATATAGTAATAATTCCTTTTGAATTCACCATTTTATTTCCTCTGAATAATTAGGTGAAGTTGAAAAAACTTGGGCCTTTAGTCATGAGAGAGATTTGAAAGTAGTTCACATAGATAGCAAGTAGAAAAAGTGACTTCCTCTCACATGTTGGTACCAATTATCTAGTATATTTATTTGGGCTTAAACATTTATTTCCCAAATATTCCTTTCACAGGACATAAAATGGATTTGTTACCTATTTATTTTATTTTGAATTTGATTTTCATGATGTCATATTTTATGGGGTTGCTTACCACATGACACTTTATCATAACATATTATTGCCTAATTAGATTTTTAAGTCCTTTATTGTGACACATGTCATTATATTTCACAACCAAGATGTATATTTATTTTTTTGCATTCACCTTTTTAGAATATGACACATGGTCTCTTATAACTTGATTGATTAGTGTTGACCTCAATGTCTTGGAAATTAAGCTTAACTAAATGAGATGTGAACATGAGGTATAATCTCACATGACCTATTAGTCACTTGGATTCATGGTTTATGTAATTTAATTTTAGCTATGGATAAATAAAATTTCAAAATAGGGATGACTCTCATGTGTTCACCTAGTTGCTAGGATTTGTAACTTATATGACTATGTAAAGGTCATAGATGAGTGGGATGATGAAAAATGGATGGATATCACTTGTCAAAATAATTTATTATGTCAATATCTTGGTTCTTTATGTATATGCTTTATATGAGTGGGATGATGACACATGGATATATATCACTTGTTTATATGCTTAAGGAGATCTTTACTTTGTACCTATACCTATAAGTCACATATGTGTGGGAAAATGACATTTGGATGGTTCTCATTTATCTAGATTCTCAAGTTTATATATACTTTATATATGTACCTCTTAGTCATAGATGAGTAGGATGATGAAATTTGGATGGTTATCACTTATTTAGATGGGCACCAAGAGTCAATGCTTTGATTTTTTATAGGTAAGTGGGATGATGACATGTGGATAGTCCTCATTTATGTTCTTGCTTAGGATATCTATGCTTTATCTATTTAGTGTGTATGGAATTAATGATCAAGATTGAGAAATGTGGAACAATATCATTAACTTGGATAACCAAGAATTATCTTTTCCATATTATTTTTCTATATAAGCTATGAGCAAGTAGGATGATGACTATTTTATTGTTTTTGGAATATTGGAGTTATATTCCTAAATAATGAAGGGGCTATGTAATGTAAATTAGTAAATAAATATACTATAATTAACCTACTAATTTGTGTAAATAGATTGTGTTTTTACCTTTTCCAAATATAGTAGGAAGTGAGAGAAATTAGAACTTAGATTATTTTATCTAATCTGGACTAAGACAAGGTCTAATACTGGAGGAGCAAGACTGAGAAATAGTTGGAAATAGGTCTCTAGACTTCATTTCTTGATTGGATAGGAGTGCAAAAAATAAGACACCCTACTATCTGGTATTGTAGTCTTATTTCATCATTATTGTCCTAAAGTTGAAATCTTTTTGGGTTCTACTCATAATGCCCATGCTAACCTATCACTAAAATTTTAAGGTCTAGGAACTCATAGATCTCATTATATGCCTATTTTAATCCTTAAAACTTTTAGGAGCTCTTAGTGCTTGAACTTGAATGCAAACTTGGGAAAGGGATAAGGGGTTAGTGTGTAAAGGATACACTAGATGTACTTCACATCCCATGTGTGGGCACACTTCCTACATACCAATACTTTGAATAGGGATCAAGCTAATATAGTTGTCATATTGAAGTGCTTGGTGCAATTTGTGTGTGATCAATGCAACTAGAATGTAAAATTGGATGTGCTTCAGCTAGCTAGGGACTGGTGTAATGAATTAAGTAGGTTTTGAATAATATTAGAAGTCTATATGTAAAAAATAGGGATGAATTCTTAAGTGTACTTGCTTTTATTATTTTTTCTCTCTTGAAAATGAATGCCAACCCTTATAAATGGAATTAGAATGGCATTTTATAGGGAAATAGATTATCATAATTTAAATGAATTCAAATTAGGTTGACAAGGTAAACTATAAGGAACCAAAATAATCTAATTATTAGGACAAAAAATGAACTTGGACAACAACACTAAAAATAAGATGCCCTAGGTTCTAGTACTCCTATACTATTTGGGAACTATTGTCTTAAGGGGATGAGACTTAGGGGGATAGATCTAGGTCTAAAAGGGATGTTTGGGTTTGAAATGGATAAGTTTTAAAAGCTTTGGATGACTAAGAATCAGTGAAAGAAGTAGTCTATAAGGGTTGTGTGAGCCAACAAGAACACATACTGATTAGGTGTCTTAGCCATACTGAAATTTTTAAATTTTTCATTGTACATGACTACATTCCCCCCCTCCCCCTCACTTTCTTTTAGTGACGTATAAAAGTGAAATACTAGGATAAAGGAAGATAAGAAGCATATATAAACTTACCTATAAGTTTTAATCTCATAAAGTTGTGTGATGTTGGATGTACTTAGAGAGAGCACACTATAAATTATGAATCTACAATGAAAACATAAAGTAGATCAGTTCTTACTAGATACATTATATCTAAAATAAGAATGTACAAGGAATAAGAAATAGGAAAAGAAAGGAATGAATACACCTCATGAGGTATGCAAACCAATAAAAAACTTATTGTGATGCTAGAATGTGTTGGATGATGCTGAGTGTGTGTTGAATCAAGTGTAATATCACAAACAAAATTGAGTGCTCAATTCCTGAAAAAGTGGCTCAAGAATGCAAAAGCTAGCCCTTTAGATCTATCATCACAAAATATGTAAATATAATGAATCATGCATGTGATAATTAATGTCTAGATTGTGTGTCCAATCCTTATGAATAGGTGGCTCAAAAATACAAAGGCTAGCTAGACATTTGGCTCCATCATTACCACATGAAGTGAAGGTATAAAGTAATACCAGTATAGAATAGATGTCATATTAGATGGCTTGTGGAGACCATGGATGTTATATAAATCTAAAAATGTTGTGTGGATAACTTGAATGTGTGCTAAAAACTAGGCCACTCTTGGACATTTAGAAAGATGGAGGTTAAGCTTGTATGAAATCCTCTCTAAAACTAATGTAAAAAGCTTATGTGAAATCCAAATCAAGAACTTAGATACTCAAAAAGCTAAACTTGTATTAAATTTTAACTCAAATGTGATTTCAACCACATGTAGATGGAGTAAGGCACATAACTTCTAAGAATACTTGGAATAAACTAAACTCAAAAAGAAAAGAAGATTAGTGTGCCATGCACATTTCCCCCAATCATTGATGTCTAGAACATGGATTCTAATCTAGAAGTTACAAAAACTACCTAATATGAACTAAAAGTGAGAATCATTATGCCACACATGATAACCCACTATATATAGAAAAATAATACTGAAACTACTAAATTTGACTAATCTAGAAGTGAAAAAACTATCCTTAAACTAAATTTTTTGCCTATCCCTAAAAACCCTGAGTGTTTTTATACCTAGATAAGATAACCAAAATGTGGACACCCCTATGTTTAGACGTATTTTCTATTTTTTATGCTATTGTATAGTGTGAAAACTAACTATTGATCTAAAACTGTCACTATTTTTTTCTTTGGTTTGATCAGTTTGACCTCTAGATTATGCACTGAGTGTTTTGAGTATTGTCATTTTAACTATTAGGAGGCTTTATCTGTATGATAAATCCATTTTTTATGCCCCCTCTTATAATGGTAGGAATGATGAACATGCAATGATTTCCCTTGGAAGAAAAAAGTCCTCTAAGTGTGTTAAACTATATAGATACATGATATAGCATTGATATTTGACAAAATATCTTTGGATATAGCAATGTTTGTATTGAGATATTTTTAGATAAATAAGGGTATGTCTAGATAGATATAATAATTCGAAAGAATGTGCATGATACTAAAATGGACTGGTATAACTAGGTATTAGTTGTTAGTTGTTAGTTGTTAGTTGTTAGTTAGTTAGTAAGCATGGAGGGATGGAGCTTGATGTCTATCATGGAATCTAAGAAGAAAGATAAATTCATGATTATAATTATGGCATTGCACATAGTGAGGAGAAAACAAGAAAACAAACATATGGAATAAGAAGTAAGAGGCATACAAGGCTGGTCAAGGGGTAATGTATATAAGGGATATGGACACATGTCACTCAAACTAGAAGACAAGCATGGAAGGCATGTTTAAATTCCACATACATATACAAGTGGAAGAAACAAAGTTATAAAAAGGGACACAAGCACATGAAATGTTATAGACAAAGGACATTGGAAGATGTCTTAAGGCACACACATGAATAAAAGCAAAGGACATTGGTAGATGTCCTAAGGCACAAATAGAAGATAAGTAAGAATTGGAAAGTACAATCACAAAATTTATGTTAAGCAAGGAATGAAAGCAAAAGTAAGAACATAAAGATACAAAAACATCTAACTAATGAAAAAAAATGTGAAATTATGAAACACATGTGTAGTACAAGACTAGGTATATGCTATAAAATACACAAGTGTTGGGTACTAGTGAAATGTCAATGTAGTAATCTATGCAATCTAGTAAGTAATGTGCATCAGTATGATAACTCAGAGTGTGTAGTTTAGGAGTGACATAACCTAGATGGTGTATGCATGTAGAATATGGTTCTAATGGGTATGCATATTGATGTGTGTCTTATATGTAGAAGTAGAAATGTTTCCTCAATAGGTAGAGTGAAGCAATAAAAGAGTTGGATATCACTGTGCACACTCAAAAGGGATCAATTCAAGTATGGTAGTGTAAATAAATCAACATAAAATGGCATGAAATATAAAATATAAGTCCTAACATGATAGATTTAATGCAAACATGGATGATGCATACAATAAAAAATGTTTTGTTTGGTTCTTTTGTAATTTTTTTAATGTTTTTATATTTTGAAGTGTTATATTATTTTTTTGTATTCTTGAAAATATTTGAAATATGTACAATTAATCAAGAGATAATATGTAAAATCAATACTAGAAAGAAATGATACTAACTGATGAGTCTCAGTTGAGACCCCATATCATGGTGTCCTATATCAAATAATGGGATCATGCATGATTGTGAAGCATAAAGGAATGTCTAAGATTGTGCAACTAAAATATGTGTATGTTGTAACTAATCTAAAATATATGAAGTGGAAACTAAATTTGGGGTCCCCCTATGACTCTAAGAAGTGGATACAACTATAAGGATCTTAGGGGCCCATCTTAAAATAGGATAAGAAGCTCTATGAATAGGTTTTCTCTATATATTTGTATGAGACTGCAATGTAACTAATCTAGGTGTGAACACTATAGCTAAAAGTTGTCTAGAATATTGAAACTATGGGGGTGTATGAACCCCCTATCCTAGTGATGGATGTTGTAATAGTGGTTAGATCAGAAGTGTAAGTTGTACTAAAACTAAAGGAGAAGCTAAAATTAGTGTGAGAACTAGAGATGGTGACTAGAAGCTAGTATATGGCTTTGAAGTGGGGAGTGGTGAGTCATAAAGAACCCCATCAACTATAATAACTTGATTAACATGAATGAATTTCATGCATCTATGAATTGTAGAAGGTACTACCTTGATTTTTTGAATATATGGTCAACCAAGTAATATGTCAAAAACTCATATGCTAGGAACTATAGTGAAAGGTGTGGCCATATATGTAGGACCAAGCTAAAATTGAATTACTATCTCACCCAATGAACTCTATATATTCCCACTAAAGCCACTGATAACTATGTCTATCAGAGTGATATCAAAAGGTTTTGTGTTTAATTCACTCAGGTTCACCAAATATTTAATTATTTTTAGAATATTGGAGTTTTATTATTAAATAATAAAGAGGCATAGAAATTTAAATTAGTAAATAAATATGCCAAAATTAACCTACTAATTTGTGTAAATAGATTGTGTTTTTACCTTTTATAAATATAGTAGGAAGTGAGAAAAATTAGAAATTAGCTTATTCTAGTTGATCTAGACTGAGACAAGGTCTGATACTAGAGGAGCGAGATTGATAAATAGTTAGAAATAAGTCTCTGGAATTTTTTTCTTGATTGGATAGGAGTTTCTTGATTGGATAGGAGTGCCAATAATATGACACCCTACTATCAACATTGTAGTCCTTTTCCAGTGCTATTGTCCTGAGGTTGAAAGCTTTTTGGGTTCTATTTGAAATGCTTGTGTTACCCTCTCACTCAAATTTTAGGTTCTAAGACTTCATGGAGATTATTGTGTGAATGTTTTAATATTCAAAACTATTAGGAGATCTTGGTACTTAAAATTGAATGCAAACTTGGGAAAGAGAGAGAAAGGGTTAGTGTGTAAAGGGTACACTAGATGCACTTCACACCCCATGTGTGGGCACACTACCTACATACTTATACTTTGAAGAGGGATGAAGCTAATGTAGTTCTCACATTAATGTGCTTGGTAAAATTTGTGTATGATCATTTCAACTAGAATGAAAAATTGGATGTGCTTTAGTTGGCTAGGGATTGGTGTAATGACTTGAGTAGGCTTTGAATAATATTGGAAGGCTATATTCAAAGAATAGGGAGGAGTGCTTGAGTTTACTTTCTTGTATTCTTTCTTCTCTCTTGAAAATGAGTGTCAACCCTTCTAAATAGACTCAGAATGACCTTTAATAGGGAAAAAAATTATCATGGGTTAAAGGAATTTGTGTTAGGATGACAAGGAAAAAGATAAAGAACTGGAAGAATCTGACCATTAACACAAAAAATTAACTTGGACAATAGCACCAAAAATAAGACACCCTAGGATGTAACACTCCTATCCTATTTGGGCAATATTGTCCTTAGGGGATGATACCTAAGGGGGTGGATCTAGGCCTAAAAGGGTTGCCTATGTTTGAAAGGGATAAGTTTGAAAAAAATTGAATGATTGAGAATTAGTGAAAAAATAGCCTAGAAGTGTTGTGTGAGCCAACAGGAGGACTTATGGATTAGGTGTCTTAGCCATAATGAATTTGTACAGTTTTGCATTTTACATGACTATAATGACATGTGGATGGTCCTCACATACTTATGTTCTTGAATAAAAATTTGAATTATATTTTTTTTGTATAGGCCATAGATAGATGATATTGAGACACATGGATAGTCATCACTTGCTAGGCTAAGAATAGACTTAAAAGTTTCAAAATTTACTCATGAGGAATCTAGATAAAAATATGTGGAGTTATCTCACCCATTTGGCCTGTCTAAATACTTATAATATTTTTAAACTTGGATTGTATTTTAAGTACAAAAGTGACACGTGGGAATTTTTTTTGATGACCTATGAAATTAATATATCCTATAAAAGACAACAATATTTGACAAACACCTAGTTAGCTCAATTAGTCTAAAATATATTTAAAAATGAATTTTAATAAATACTTAGATTTGATATATAAAAATACATAATAATAATTAAATTTCAACCTTGATTTAGACTTAAACCTATTGTAATGAATTGTATCTTAAATTCAAGCTTAATCTGTCAAAATAAAACATGAACATGAAATTTTCAGGCCAAAGTGTGTCTTCATTTATAAACATGAAAATGAGGTGTGTTGGTCACAAAAATATTGATTTTACTTGGTTTCACTTTCAACATATAGTATTTTTAGACTAACATGTGGTCTTATTTAAACACAAGGGTTGGTCCCACTTCCATGAGTAAAATAAATGTTATTAGAATCAACATGATTTCTAATGGTTTCAGATGGGTCTTTCACCTCATGAAACACTAACCCTACCCTAGTTTGGTTGTTGAAGTAATGGTTTTGATACTAATTTTATGTGTTTTATGTAGAAGTGTTGTCATTATAACTATGGATGGAGTCTTCATTTATAGGTTGAAGGCTCATTATATAGGCATGAAAACCTGAAAGTGTCTCAAAAATATCTTGACTAGACATATTTAGGGAGTATATGAATAACCATAGAATATTGAAGGGATGGAAAAGTGGATAATAATAGAGAAAATGGGGAATGAGAAAAAGTATATGCCTTTCATGTTAGGTTCACATAATTTTTACATAGAAAGAAACACACTAATCTTGTGCACTAGATGTCTTGAGGTCTATATGAGATCGCAAATGAAGAGATGATTGAGATGAGTATATTTAGGGTTAGGTAAATTATACTAAGATATTAGTATATGGTTTTGAATGATGGGTGACAATGGATGCTCAAGATGATAATAGAAGAGATATGAAATGCCATATTTATTATTGATAGTGGATAACTTATGGGGAACAAAACTCCAATGTCCTTTAGTGTTAATAAGGATGATGTAACATAATTCTTGGTTGATGTTAGGGATGATAAACTAGGTATAGTTAGGTTGGATTAATTTGGGAATATAATCAACTCATTTGGGTTGTCTAGTTAATTTCATATGTAAATCAAATGAAAATATGAAAAGTATATCCTTAAGGAGAAATAAAATAGGAGTGATGAAGGTCTAGAATTGAAGAACATTGTATTGATGACCTGACATATGGATGGGTATAATGGTGGGATTTTATTGAACACTCTCTTGATTGTTGATAATTTTAAGTTGGTCAATGATGAGATGGGAAATTTAAGTAGAATGAAAAATCTCAGTTCTAAGTTATACATTGATATCACTCTGAACATTACTACAAGAAATGGGAGATTGAACCCTAATAAAAATTCTAACTCTAATGAGAAGTGGATGCTATGGAAGTGCCATAAAAGATGAAAATATAATGATGTGATGGATTTATTAAGTGCATATATTTTTTTGGAAATGTTATAAAAGAGGCATTTGTTATTTTGAATGTGAAAAATAAGGTTTTATGTTTGTGCTCATCTTGACACGGCTTAACTAGTTGTGTTTCTATTTTTTTGAAAATATTTGATAAATGAAAGAAAATTATGTTAATTATTAATAAATAAGAATTTATTTAAAATAATTTAATGAAATACAAAATAAAATAAAAATAAAATTCAATTATTATTATTCTTTCAATGATATTTTGATGCATGTAATACTAAAACTAAAATCTAGACTAAGTATGAAAGTGCTTATTTTTACCTTGTTATAGATGCAATATTTCACCTATATGCATGAATATTTAAATAATTAATTAATGAAATAGTTTAGGAATTAAATTTTATAAATTTTCAATTAAAAATTATAATTTAAACCTAAGAGAGTATAACCTCTACATATTAAAAAAATGATGTTTTGAATGGGCAAGCTAAGAAACGAGTTTTTGGTGTTTTAAATTATTATTTAGTAAATTTTTAATTATAAATTAGATAAGTGTCCTATTTGTTAGATAGGATTAAGAATATAGGAATGACAATGAACAAGGGTGATGATCAGATCTACAAAATGCCAAGTAAATGCTAAACTTAGATATAACATATACTAAAATCATCGAATTGAGATAAGGTTAAAAATTGTAATTACATCTATATTATCTATGTAAATGACAAAGAAATAATGTACTTAGTTGGTTCTGATGCTGATACATTTATATATTTAGAATAATCATGAAGAAAATTGGAAGAAGATTCTAGAACAATTACCAAATTCTAGATGGGGTGCCTTTGTATATGTGAACACTAGCATTAGCTTGGGATAGTTGCATTAATGCTACTATCTAAACTAGATATAGGTTTCATATATGGAATACTTGATGGAAAATTATGTGAAAACCTTGATGATTTTAGGTTTTTCTTTGTTTTTTCTCAAGTTCATTCATATCTAGGTCATGGACTATCGCTCATGAAATTATAAAACCCTAGTTTTTCATCTTCATAGTGACATTGGGAAAAATGGGTTAGTGGGAACATAGTGTCAAGATAACCCCAAAAAATCATCTATAAATGAGCACTACCTACATATCCAATACTATTAAGAGGGCTTTATAATTATGTAGTTCTCCCCTACATGCTAGCTTATGTGTGAATCATGTAATATGTGAAAAGTAAGTATAATAGTGATTACTTGCAACTTATAAAATGAAGCTCTTAGGTTGATCCTTTAATAATTAAAACCTATTTTTGTGTTATCCCTATGACTAATATGAAAATAATAGAAACTAGAGAAGTTTTAATTTCTCAAGTGCTTGATTGAATGCTTTGATAAGTTTTCTAATTTATTTTCTAGGTGTGAAATGAATGAGGAGTGATTGTGAATATATAACACTCATATCGGGAAATATCTCACATTATAACACTTATTTTGACCATCAAGATATGTTTTATTTTCAAATTAGATGACTTTAGGGTACTAGACACCTATAGCAGGGTAGGACATTAGTGTCCATGCAAGGGTCTAAGACTATGCTTGTATCTTACTAGTTAGAAAATGGGTACATGCTTAGAACTTGTAGGGGAATAATATAAATATATTTTAAGCATTTTGGGGAAGATATAAGGTCTATATCATAAACATAAGACTAGTCAGTCCAAAGACATAGGGTAATGGGCATAAGATAGAGCATATGTGATATTTCCAAAAGTGGGAAAGGTCTATAAATGAGAAGAATAGCCATGATCCAAAACTCAAAATTTTTGGTTGAAAGATAATTCAAGAAAAAATAACAACACAATTATAATGATTTTATCTCTAAGAAGAGATGTTTTATTGCTCAAAATTATAGATACAACATATGCCTATCTCTGGGAAGAGATGTCTAATTTCCATTTCAAGTTACATCTTCATTTATACAAAATTTTAAGGTAGGAGGAGGATGTGTAAGGTCACAAATATTTAGTGATATTAGGTTGTTTGACTTCTATGCTTTACAACAATACAAAATTTGAGGAATTACTATTTTTAGATTGCACTATTAAAATTGAAATGTAGGGCACTTCCATTTAGTTTTCAAGGTTAAAAAATAACTAAGAGAATTTTAGTGCTGTATCACTATCCTCCCATCATTATTATCTTTCCAATGGTTTAAACGAGGATTCAAATGGAGCTATGATAAAAAAGTTATGGCTCTTAGAAGTTCTACCACCAATTGGGGTAGAACCGCCGCTTGAATTGTCACCTGAAATATTACTCAGATCAATCCAAGTTTTGATTTTTGAAAGTTTAAAATATTTATATTTCATATAATCCATAAATATCATCTACATTTTCCCACCATTTAATCTATTAATGATATTATATGTTTAAAGGAGAATAAA
Organism: Torreya grandis; assembly: GCA_037957365.1. Classification (NCBI taxonomy): domain Eukaryota; kingdom Viridiplantae; phylum Streptophyta; class Pinopsida; order Cupressales; family Taxaceae; genus Torreya; species Torreya grandis. Next base: position 2,211,877 of record JARHVA010002433.1, on the reverse strand, counting down.
TACATACCTAGGTGTATATAACACACCTTTCCTTTACTTGAGCTCAACTTGAGCTCTTTGTTAGTGAATTACCTTAAAAAAATATCATGTTACATAAAATAATCATTTCATATAGTATGGAATTTAAAGTATAAAAAAGATTGAAATTGAACAAGTAAGGTTTAGGAGTACACATGTGTATCAATGTAACTGCCTTACTTATTGGCAAGTTAATATCAAAGATATATCATATTAAGGCTCTAAAACTAAGATTAAGAAAAATATATAAATTTGTAAAGTGTATATATCGAAGGAGATAAAGAGAGAGAGTTTGGAAATCACATTCTTCCAACCTTGTCAAAAAGGTGAGTTTCCACCTGACAGTTGAGATTATCTAACCTATGCAACCCAATCATACTTATAACCTAGTGAGTTTGAGTTAACCAAGAAAACTCACACTATCAAAATAGTGAGGTTAGATGGTACAATCAGTTCCAACCTAAAAACTTGGAAAGATTGAGTGATTTAATCACCTCAACCATATTAAAAGTGAATCAACTACTACAATAGATTGTCTCAATATAGTCTATAAAAGTCCATCCTAATGGATGATGATAATACATAGAAGAGTGTTTTGAAATACAAAATTGATTTTTATTTATAAATATTAAACACATTTCATAACATATACACCTTAGATATGTATCATGATGAAAGTGTGCATAATAATGGTACAAATGTATAAAATTCTACCACAACCGTGAATCTAAATTTATATAACTATTTGCTTTTGCCAACTCAAAAAATGTGTAAGTGTGGAGAACATGCATCCAAAGCAATCCACCCCTATATATGAATAAATATAAAAACTAAAATAAGTGCCAGTGTGGATATGTTTTTTAAAACATGGCCCACTAAAAATGGGTGTGTTGAATACTAAATAAGTGTGCCTTCCAAAGCATGCCCCCACTAAATCTAAAGATTATGACAAATGTGAATTATTGTATAAAAATTTCCTCCAAATAATTCCCCCACTAAATTTAAAAACTATGTCAAATGTGAATAGTTATTGAGAACATGCTTCAAAATCATGCCCCCATTAAATGAATAAACTACCAAATGTGAAGAACATGCCTTTATGACATGACCCCACTAATATTCCCCCAATTTTAGGAGAGGGAAGAATATAAACTGGTAGTTACCTCACCTCAAAAGGATAAGACAACTAAATAATATATAAATGGAACCATTTAGAATATATAAGAACATGTTTAGGTAAATGTAGCATTGAAGCACATGGAACAATATGATCATATGAGGGCCTAAGATGCATGATAAATATCATGGAAATGTCGATATAATATCATTATAATATCAATAAGAAAATAAGTACACACACAAGATCACTCAAAATTAATTCAATAGAAAATGGTCCAAAGAGATTAAAAACAAGGTGCATGTTCAAATGCCACACAATCAAAGGGACATTACTTAATCAAATATACACAAAAGAAAGAATGACATATTCAAATGTCACATAAATAAATCAAAGGAAAATGGGCCATAAATAAATTATCATATTCAAATGCTTGAATAAGAAAACAATATGAAGGCCAAATACTCAAATAACTACATAAATGCAAACTTAAGTAACCAATATAAAGCATATCATAGGAGCCCATGGATCAAATGTGTTGTCAAAAAATGTCAAGTGCATATCATATCAAGTACTTTATTAAATATATAATCATGGATAAATACTTGTGTAAGTATGTATAAGATCAAACATGATAATGAAAAGAGATAGTTGAACCATATAACATGTAAGTATCAGGATTAAAGAAGTGGATGCTCCTAATGTCCATATGACATGAGAAGAAGGAAGGCCCAAAATCTAAATAGGAATAGATCATGTATCTAAGTATTCTTGTAACACTCAAGTATAATCATGACATACATGTGTATGTATAAGTAATTTATATTCCATACATAAACAAGAAACTAACACATAGATGCCAAGGAACCAACAGAGTATGTTTATGCTAAATTACTTTTTGGAATTTTGAATGTTTTTTATTTTTTTGGTATTTTTGGAATATGTGAACCTTTTCAACCTTAATTTGGATATTTGGCATTGTTTTCATCATTATTTTATAAGTTAAAAATGTACATATCATGTTTTTCCTCACACTTTAGATGTGTAGTAGAAGAACTAATCTTATTATTTGGAATATGAATCAATTTTCCTTCATGAGAAAAGGAAATACCTTGATGATTTGGATCAAATTTTTCTTCCATTCGGTACAACCAAAGATTTCTTAGTTTAAATGCATATGGAGATTTTTTAGGCATAACCCAAACCTATGTTTTAATTACTTTAGGACCAAAAGTGATTGGTATTATGTTGCCCAAGGAGTCCTTCCAACCTCCTTTGTTTTTTTATTTTTTTTATATTGAAGCCAATTTGTTTTAATTATTTTTCTTTTACATAGGATCAATATGATTATTCTAAAATTAATCACCACCCATGAATACTATAATTGCCAAATCTTGTTGACATGGATTGTTTTTTTATTTTATTCACCATGGGATTTTTATATAGGATGTAGACTTTGAAGTGGTCCCATTTTGAGTAACCCTTGAAGAGAGCCCATGTAAATATTAATAGCTCCACATTTTTTTCATAATGTTCATTTGGTAATTCATGTCCCTCATTTGTGTGAGGAATAAAAATTTCGTACTTATAAGGGGATATGTTAAGCTCATTTGGATGAATAAGGATGAATGAAGTATATATTTGTACATCCACATATAAATTTATAAATGACTCATATATTTTATGTGATGCTCTTTATTTTTATGGGTAAAGAATACCTATACTAAAAAAATTTGTAATTCTAAATTTAAGGGTCTAAATGTTGGCTCATATGATATACTTTTTAGTCAAATAGTATAATATTGAAGGGATTCATTATCACATTGCTTAAAATTATGCCAATTTGATAATTTAAGTTTTAGAACCTTGTGTATATTGAAATTCATGAATAAATTATCTTCCAATTGGGAAAAAATGGTTAAGCAACATTTTGGTAGTCTATATAACTAATTGTGAGCCTCATTGGAAATGATCATGTGGAATACTATTAGAAAAAGTTTGTGATATTTTTCCCATTAACCAAAATAATATACATAGTTAACCATGTGGTTTAATGGGTCCTAATGACTCAAAAATAGAGGTAAATTTGGTAGTTCAAAATCTTGTGGACAAGGATATTCAAGTATACATTGTGCAAAAGGTTAAATGTTAAATGAAATCACATTTGAATTAGTATTATGGAAAGCCATTTGAATTTAAAGTATAAAAACCTATTTTTGAATATCCATAATAGTGGTCATCATAGAAAATGAGATATTACATTGGAAAAATGGTTTTTTTCATAGGTGTTATAATTGATTCCAACCCAATACCTTTTTTGAATCAAGGTATATGAGTATCATCATCCTCATGGATAACAAGTGCAAGTTCATGATCACTAAATTTATGATATTTTAGTACTGGTATTTGATAATTGAATCTTGTTAATTTTAGTATACTATTTGATTAGATTCGACCATTGGAAGAATTTAGTGTACTCCCTTTATAATTAGTTTGTAAATCAGTCATAATTTCCTTATGAATTTGTTAAAAAAATTGATGATCATTTGAATGAATATCTTGGTCATATGAAACCATTTCGTGGTAAAATGTTCATGAAGGCCCTGATTAGATGACTTTCCTTACTAATGACTCATGGATTTTTCTAAAAATCATAATCCTTGCCAATTTGTATTATATTTAAGATATACAAGGTGGGATATACCTTGCTCATGTTTTGCCAATCCTTAGCCTTTATATCCATATTTTAGAAAATATCAAAGGATAAAATCTAAAGATGCTAGTGTAGTAAAAATAGGTAAATTTTATTTATCTTCCTTAAGATGGATCAAATCATTTCTTGAAATGATGAGATCATAAACCTGATTAGAGTGATGGTAGCTACCACCATGTAAAAAACTTATATTTGAGGCTTTAGCACTTGGAACAATACAAGAGTAGTAAATTTTTAATTCTTTAATTTAAATTTGGAGAGTTTCATAATCATAGTTATCAAAGAAATTGGTATCATCCATTATTAGAGAGATAAAGAACACAAAGATCAGAACAAAGCAAGTAACAAACATCCTAAATGACATGATTAGGTAAGAATGATGTTCAAAGGTCTGGTTCACCAAATGTATAACCCTAAATTAGAAAAGGATCATATTATTGTAGATAGGATTAAGAATATATAAATGACAATGCATAATGATGATGATAATATCTATAATAGGACAATTAAATTCTAAACTTAGATATAACCTATACAGATTTAAGTAAACTAAGATAGGTTAAAAATAGTAAGTAAAATTATGATAGATATGAAAATTAAAAAAAATAATGTGCTTAGTTGGTTATGATGCTGACATAGTTCTAGATATAGAATAGGTAGGAAGTAACTAGAATAATATTAGGAACTACCACCAAATTCTGGATTGGGTTCCCTTAGAGCGATAGACACTAGCATCAACCTAAGATGGTTGCATCAATGTTATTGTCTAAACTAGACACAAGTGTCCTAAACATAATACCTAATATAAACATATAAGACCACTAGTTTCTATGGGGTTTGTCTTCACTTTCAATTTGGTGTATTTAGATTTGGGTCATAAATTATCACTCCTTATGAAATTATAAAACCCTAATTTTTCATCTTCATAATGACCTTGGGAAAAATGGGTTAGTGGTAATACAGTGTCAAAATAGCCTCGATGACCCCTATATTAATGAGCACTTCCTACATAGGAAATACTCTAAAGAGGGCCTTAGACTAATGTAGTTCTTTTCTACATGTTGGCTTGTGTTTGAATCATGTAATATGTGGAAATTACAATAGTGACCTAACTTATCATTTGGTAAATTAGTAACTTATAGTTTGGTAAATTAGTCTTTTAGGTTTATCCCTAAGTCATTTATACATATTTATTTTTTATCCATATGATTGGTATGAAAATAGGAGAAAATAGGGAATCTTTACTTTATCAAGTGCTTGATTGAATGCTTTAGTAAGTTTCCTTAGGTATTTTCTAGGTGTGGAATGAATGAAGAGTGATTGAGAATATATCCCACTCCTATCATAGAATATCTCATAGTAAATCCCTTAGGTTAACCATTATGATATGTTTGATTCAAAAATTAGGTGACTTTAGGGCACTGGGCACCTACATCAGGTTATGACACTAGCATCAACTTAGGGGTCTAAAATTGATGCTTATATCCTAGTAGTTAGAAAATATATATAGGATGAAGACTTGAAGGGGTATAAGATAAGTATATTTTAAGCATTATGAGAAAGATAAAAGGTCTAAGTCATCAACATAAGACTAGTTATACCAATATATAGGTTAAGGGGAACAAGATATAATAGATGTGAGAATTTTAAAAGCAAGAAAGGTATAGAACTAAGAGAAAAACTAAGGTATTCATTTTTCAAGTGTACAAGACTAAGGTGATAAATAATCCATAAATATCATCTAAACTAAACTAAATTATCTATTGTGATAAATTAAAAAAAAAATTATGATTTTCTAATTTAAGATAGTGTTCTTTTATTATGTAAATTAAGAAAATCAAATCTAATATTAAAAATTTACTTTTTGTAGGTTTTCTAGATGTGTGTGTGTACTTTTTTATGAATATAAAAATTATTTAAAATTGAAAGTGAATTGTTTTGAAAATTTATTTTTTTGGTTCTATTCCTATAATTTACTCTATGTGTTGATGTCAACTATGTGCTTTGATAGATTCAAATTTGAAAATATAAAAAATTAAATCTAAATTATGTTTTTGGTGTAAAATAAATATGGAGAAGAGTTATTTTTAGTTCATTATACATTTTATTACTATAAATTCAAATATAATAAATGGAATCTCTCTTCTAATATGATCTAATAAAGAAAAAATTAAATTGAAAACCCCCAAAAATATTATTTTAGTGAGTGTACTAACCTCAAGTATGTTATCTCCTTAATTGTTAAATCATAATCCTTGAAATTCTCAGACAAAAGGATGAAAAGAAAAGAAAGCAAGAGGAACAAAATCCTAAAAAGAAGAGCAAATGAATAGTGATTGAATTGACTCACAAAGGAAAATAAATTTGTTTATGATTCATAAATTCTCCTCTCCACATAAAGAATGGTCATAAACTAAAACAAAGGCTCTTCCAAAACTAAAATTAGGTAGGCTAGATATTTTTAAGACTCAAAGGATTCAATCTCTAAATAAAATCTTGGACCCAAAACATTAATAAAAAAGAAACACTTTTAAGGGAATAAATAAGTTGCATGTGGTAATGAACTAGAGATTGAAATAATTTTAGAAGAAGTGAGAGAGATAAGATTTGATAAAAATAAGATAAGTGTTGAGATGGGACATCATGAAGGTGAACACAATAGAAAATAAAAAATAAACATGAAGAAAATCATGAAAGACTCATGAGAAGGGAATTTTTTGGAAGTTTAAATTAAAATACATGGTAAAGGTGATGAAACTACCATCTTTTGTAGGTGGATATTATCAGATTAGATACCAAGATATCTAGATCAAGAACATGCATAGGCTTATTATAGGCACAAGTCAATTATGTACACAACACAATAGCTACAAGAAAATTAAATCACATACATGAGAATATTACATAAACAAGATAAGACCCAAAACCCATCTTCTATTTAATAATAGCTCACCAAGAGAGATGTACATATAGGAGTACATGAGTAACTCCTCTCAAAAAAGGTGGTTAGAGAACCAATAATAGAAGAGTAACTCCCATACCTAAAATAACCAATCAAGGGAGTTACTTCTTATTCATCTGGTCAAAATGTAATGCAAAGTAAACCTAATAAATCTTATCTATGAAAGTAGGAAAAATACAAGGGAAAAAATCCCATAATAAATAAATATAGGAAAAAATAAAACCCTAATATAACACCCTCCCATAAACACAACTTATGTGGGGTAGTGTAAAAAAATGGGTCCCAATAATTAAGCCTAATTAGGTACCTCATACAAAGCAATCTTCCATAAAGTAGAGAAAAGGAGAAAACCCATAGGAAAAACTAACCCCCCCCCACCCCCTACAAAAAAAAAGAGACATAAAAGAAGTGAAGAGGATATAGGCCCCTCCTAAATATGATATTTGATGTAGGGGCATCTTAGAAATTCCTGAAAGTGATATTGGATGCGTTTTGGAGTCATGGTTGTAAGTGAAATTTAAATTTGAAGTTTTCCTACTATTTTCCTAATTTGAATTTTCAAAATTGTAATGAGGGATTAAGAGTGCTCAAGGTGGGATAAGTGAGTAATGAAGGTATGTAATTGTTTAATAATGATGTAACAAACCTTTATGGTCTTATAAAATATCTTAAGAGTTGATTGAGTGATGTGTCAAGTTGAAAAAGTAAGGTGGAATTCATAATGACCATCACCCTACATGGGTATTAGGAGTGTTGAAGATTTTATTGATCAAGAAATGGTTATTAGTATGTTTTTATATTATATTTCATATATAGATAATATATAGAGTGTTAGTAGTTTGTAAGAAAGAGGACATGTGAATAAATAGGGCAGACAAGATTGTCAAATAAAGAAGGTCTGCCAAGATAGTATAATGGATTGTGTAAGTTTTTGTTTTTATATGAACTAAATATAAAAATTAATAATAAGGTTGTGTGGTTTTAAATCATTTTCCTTGATTATCTATGATTCATGCATAGAGAATAGACTATCAAAGTTAGTGATATTTATGTTTCAATATTAATTGGAATTTAAATTACATGTATGAGTTTGAGTTTCTGAGTATGCATAATGAAATTCATAGTTTAAGGAAGAAAGACTCCTTTAAAAGATAGATATTGTGTGTTTATTAATCCTAAAATAATTGAATCATTGATGTTGTTTAACAAGTGTATAAGTTATAAGTTACTTTCTACAATCCAAGGTTAAAAGATTTTTTCTAAGTAGATACCCTATTCATAATTACTTGGTAATGTTACTTTAGTTGAATGATCAAGAAATACATGGAGTGGATCTTGTTAGGATATAAGGAAAAAGGATAAATTCATGATGAAGTGTTTACAACCTTGTGAATAGTGTTCCAAAGAAAACCCTAGGTGAGCTTTTATGGATTCAAACCCTACTATTTTTTACAAGTAGTTTAAGTGGGTATTCTAAGTAGTTACGTTGCCAAGAGACTTGAGAAATGATTAAATATTGAGTATTTTTAAGGTTTACATGTTTGTGTAATGATGGAGGATGTTTATGGAAATTTTCAATATTGTCAATACATTTATAAGCTATGTTAACCCCTGTTGAGAGACCTACAAGAAGATTGTGTGATCTTTTCACCTATGAAATCCATGAATGGAGCTTAAGGTAGAGGAAAAAAGTAGAGTTAGACATTTTAAAATTTGTGTGAACATAAAATAGACTTTAACAAACTTGTTATATCTATTTAAACTATATACAATGTGTGTTTTCTCAATCTAAAAGCTCTTGGGTTATGACATAATAGTAAAACACTAGTTTAGGGTAATGAGATTAAAATCAATTTTTAAAGAAAATAACTAGTGGATTGACACCAAATTTGGTCATAAATTATTTAATAATACAATCTAAGATATTTTAAAGGTTTTGGAATTTTTGTGTATGTATCCATACTATTAGAGTCAAGTGAGTGTGAAACAGGATATTTAAGACTTAAAAGACCTAATTCACACCTTAAGGGAGCTTGAAAAGGGTGAAGATCAAAGAGTTAGATCCTAAAAATTTGTGGAGACCTTAAGTATGATATAGAGTGTTAGATAATGTTTTTTGTTTCTCATAGTTTTATGATATTTGTCTATACTGATGGAATTTATTAAAGGAAGGGTTACTAGGATAAGGATAAAAGAGGTAGAGTTCAACAAGAAGTGTTTGGTGACCAGAATTATATTGATATCAAATCAAGCAACTAAGATATGACATATTAATTCTATAAAATGCATAAACATGTGTTTAAAAATAATCAAAAGTGAATGGATATTTTAGAATTAAAAGAACTTAGAGAGGGAGTGGTTAAGAAAGATTAAGGATGAATAGATGGATAAGTTGTGTGAGTATAGGGGTTCAAAATATTATAAAGGTAGAGAAAGTATTTTGAAAAATATGACTTAAAAGATCAAGGAAGAAAATGATCTCAAACAAACCAAGTAAGAGATGATAGATAAGACTAATAGTTGAGAATTGAATGCAAGATTAATGTGTGTAGGTAATAAAGATTAAAAGAGCAGAGATATAACTAATAGATCTACATCATTTGGTATTAGAGCCATCTATATGCTATGGGAAGATATATTTAGGTATGAATATGGTGAATATATTGTTCATAACGCATATTTCATGATTGACCAATAATTTTTAGAAAATCAAGAAGGGAGTGGTAAGGAATCTTGTTGAGACAACAAGTGAGGAAGGCATGATGTGTTTTTTGGTTGATTTATAGATTTAAATGAATAATAATAGTATGTGATAGGTGATTAAATTAAGATAATAAATGACTAAGGTGGTATCCCTAAAGAAAAGAGAACTATTAACAATCTCGAAAGAGATAATATCATAAATAGAGCTTAGAGAAGAGAAGATAGAATAGTCCAAGTGTGAAGGACAAGTGTGTGAAAGGCCCAAGTGAGGTTTGAAATAGAAGAGATAGAAAGTTCCAAGTGTGAACCAAGAGGAGGTGGTCCAAGTGATTCCAAAAATGAGAGAGAGTATGTACCCAAGTGAGGTACTCAATATGAAGGGAGAGGCAGAAAGGAAAGAGAAAGACAGGGTCAAATATGAAAGCCATAATGAGAGAAAGATGGAGATAGAGATAAAGGAGTTGAAGAATGCATTGGCAAGTATTTAAAGATAGTTAATTTAGATGTGGAATGTGTATAGTTTTTAGTGTGTAATCAATATTAGGAAAAGAGTCAAGTGTATCTTCATAAAAATAATGCAAGAGAAAGAAAAATAGAAAATGATGGAACATTTAGAGAGGTAGATGAAAATGTGATGGAAATACAACTTACCATAGAAGAGGAGAGAGAGAGAGAGAAAATAGATCCTCAAAATTTTCAATCTAACATTGATTTATCATGGTTGAATGGAGGTAAAGAAGTAGAAAGTAAAGTGCATGATTGGAAGAAGAAGATGATGCATGCAAGAATGAAGATACAACTGAAGATGGGGTGTTTATCTACCCTAAATATGGAGAATTACTTGATGGATAAGAGTGTAAAGATGAAAATCAAACAATAGGCGATCAAGAAAGCAAAGGCACAATAGGTAATGAAGTTCATGTAATATGATGTGTTTTATAAAGACAAAATAATATGTTTTAAATAATTTATTGGATAAGAAAAGAAGCAAGAATCACATGAAGTGGTTTAGGAAAGATAATAATAGGTAAAATAAGATGAGACTAAATTAATAGTCTATGAAGAGAAGATGAAAGGTGAAGAGTTATCTGATTAGATAGTCAAATAAGGATCAATTGTAATGAAGGAGAAAAACATAGAGGATGATGATAACTAGGATATGGACAAGTATGAGACCTTATAATGGTCAAGGGAGGGAGATAATATGATGTGGATTAGATATGCTAATGAATAGGCATAATTATCAATGATAAAGGAAACAATAGAAAAGAAATGGAAATTCATGATCAATGCCATGAATATTGAAGAGGATCATGAGAGAAAACAAAGAAAGAATATTGACTATAGGTACAATAAATAGTATGAGAAACATCAGAAGCAAGAACAATGGATCACATGGATGAGGAAGTAGAGGTATAGGTGTGGCAATACGGAGCACACACATTTGTATGAAAACTTGAATGAAGAAGCATATTGGGGTCAGATTATTTTCTCCCCTTACAAGTATGATGTAAGGGCATATTATGAATGCCTAAAAGTGATCTTGGATGTGTCTTGGAGTCATGGTTGTAAGTGAAATTTTAATTTGAGGTTTTCCCACCTTTTTCCTAATTTGAATTTTCAAACTTGTAATGAGGGATTAAGAGTGATATAGGTGGCATAAGTGAGAAATTAAGGTATTTAATTGTTTAATAATGATGTAATAGACCTTTATGGTCTTAGAAAAGGTCTTAAGAGTGAATTGAGTCATGTGTCAAGCTAAAAGAGCTAGGTGGCATTAATAATGATCATCACCCTTAGTGGGTCTTGGGAGTGTTGAAGAGTTTCTTGATCAAGAAATGGTTATTAGTATGATTTTATATTATATTTCATATAGAAATAATACATAGAGTTTTAGTAGTCTATAGGAAGGAGGACATGTGAAGAAAGAGGGTAGATAAGATTTCCAAAGAAAGCAGGTCTACCATGATAATATAATAAACTATGTAAGTCTTTATTTTTGTAAGAACTAAAGATACAAATGAAAAACAATGTTGTGTGGTTTGAAATCATATTCCTTTATTATCTATGATTAATTCATAGAGACTAGACTATCAAAGTTGGTGATATTTATGTTTTAATATTAAGTGGAAATGAAACTGTAGGTTTGACTTTGAGTTTCTGAGTATGCATAATGAAATTCATAGTTTAAATAAGAAAGACTCCTTTTAAAGATATATATTGTGTGTTTATGAATACTATAGGAATTTAATCATTGATGTTTTTTAACAAGTGTATAAGTTTCAAATTGTTTTCAATAATACAAGGTTAAAAGACTTTTTTTTAGTAAATACCCTATTCACAGTTACTCAATAATGTTACTTTAGTTGAATGCTCAAGTAATAAATGGAGTGGATCCTATTAGGATCTACAGACAAAGGATAAAGTCATGATGAAGTGTTCACAACCTTGTGAGAAATGTTTTAAAGAAAACCCTAGTTGATCTTTTATGTATTTAAACCCTATTATTGTTTATAAGTAGTCTAAATGGGTATTCTAAGTAGTTAGGTTGTCAAGAAACTTGAGAAATGGTTCACGATTGATTATTTTTAAGGTTTAAATGTTTGTGTAATGATAGAGGATGTTGGAGGAAAGTTTAAATACTATCAATACATTTATAATCTATGTTAACCCATGTTGAGAGACCTATAGGAAGATTATGTGATCTTTTCACCTATGAAATCCATGAATGGAGCTTAAGGTAGAGGAAATAACTAGAGTTAGACATTTAAAAAGTTGTTTATACATTAGATAGACCTTACCAAACTTTTTATATCTATTGAAACTATATATAACATATGTTTTCTCAATCTAAACTCTCTTGAGTTGTGATAAAATAATAAAACCCTAGTTTAGGGTAGTAAGATTAAAAATCATATTTTGAAGAAAATAACTAGTGGATTAACACCAAATTTGGTCATCAATTAGTTTCCTATACGAGACAATGGATTTAAAAGGTTTTGGAAGTTTTGTGTATGTATCCATACTATTAGAGTCAACTAAGTGTGAAATAAGAGATTTAAGACCTAAAAGAACTAATTCATACCTTAAAGGAAATTGAAAAGGGTGAAGATCAAAGAGTTAGTCCCTCAATTTTTTTGAAGAGATCAAGTATGATAGAGAGTGTTATTTAATGTTTTTTTTCTCATAGTTATATGTAATTTGTCCATACTAAGGGAATTTCATAAAGGGAGGGATACCAGGATAAGGACAAAAGAGGTAGAGTTAAACAAGAAGTGTTTGGTGACCAAGAGAATATTGATTTCAAATTAATCAATTGAGATATGACCTATTAATCCTAAAAAAGGCATGAACATGTGTTTCAAAAACATCAAAACGTAAGGGATAATTTGGAGTTGTAAGATATTAGAGAGGGATTGGTTAAGAAAGATTAAGGATGAATGGATGGATAAGTTGAGTGAGTACAAGGGTTTAGAAGATTCTAAAGGGAGAGAAAGGATATTCAAATTTGACTTAAAAAACCAAAGAATAAAATGATATCAAATAGACCAATTAAGATATGGTATATAAGACTAATAGTTGAGAATTAAATGCAAGATTAATGTGTGTAGGTAACAAAGATTGAAATAATAGAGATATAACTAATAACTATGCATCAATAATGTTATTAATGTATACTACACCCGAAAAAGAGCTTATAAATGAATGAACTTGTTTTTAGTGAAGGGTTTGGTAAATATATCTACAACCTACTCTAAAGATTGGAAAAATCTCAAGTCAATGACATAACCATGAATAAGCTCCCAAATAAAATGTATGTGAATCTCAATATGTTTGGTTCATTGGTATTTAACTAAACTCTTTAATATTTTCATATTACTCTAGTTGTCACAATGGATGATGGTGGTCTACCTGAAAAGAATGCCAAACTTAGATATAATCCCCTAAAGCCAAATAGCCTTAGTAGATGCATTAACAACTCCCCTATAATTTGCCTCTATGGATGATATATAAATAGTATTTTTCTTCTTTCTAAACCAACTGATAGGAATATAACCCAAAGAAAAAATATAAATTGAAATGGACTTATGATTCTGAGTATTATTAGCCTATTTTGAATCTCTAAAACTAACCAATTCAACCTCTATGCCAAATCTTTATTGAATCCCAAATCTATAAGAGCCCTAAATTTAGTGAAATATACTCTTAGTTTCTTTTTAGTATATCTCATGGGTTTACTGCATGAATACTAAGACAAGTCCCAATGCATATGCAATATCTAGTCTGGTATGATTCAAATAAATAAGGCTACCAATAAAATGCCAATACTTAGTGGCATCAACCAAATGTGTAGAATAGTCAGCCTCAAGTTTGAATCATGATAGAAAGGGACTTAGAGATGGATTAAAATCAACCATGTGAAACTAATACAAAATATCATGAGCATACTTGGGATGTGAAACTAAAATTCCTAAATTAGACTATGAAATCTCAATGCCAAGGAAGTAATGCAAAAGACCCAAGTCAGTCATGTCAAATATATCCTATATATCTACCTTTACTACTATAATAACTGATGAGGAACTCTGAGTGATTAAAATATCATCAACATAAAGGACCAATATAAGAAAATAATCATCCTACTATAAAATTATACATTGAAGTCTGTTTGACACCTAGTGAAACCTAAAGTAAGGAGGGAAGAATCCATCTTGGCATATCAAGCATGAGGGGCCTATTTAAGGCCATAGATGGATTTCCTAAGTCTATAAACTAAGGATGAATCTTAAACAAAACTAAGCGGATACTCCATGTATATCTCCTCCTCAAGGTTTCTATGAAGAAAGGCACTCTTCACATCCATCTAGTGCACATCCCAACCATGTGTTTCACCTATGGTAGTGTGATTTAGATCAAAGTCATATTTGAAACAAGTGAAAAGGTCTATGAGTAGTCAATGCTGACTACTTATGAAGAACCCTTAGTGACCAATCTTGCCTTGTACTTATAGACCAACCCATATACTATAAACTCGGTATGATATATCCACCTACATTGATCCATCTTCCTTCCCTTTATAAGTGAAGTCAAATCCCAAATGTGATTTTTAATCAAGGAAGAATAATATTCCTACATAACACTATCCCACTTAGTTATGTATGAAGCCTTTTAGAATGTCTATGGATCTAAAATTGAAGTAAATAAAGCATGTTGACCATTATAATAATCTACTCAAGTATGCCTATCATCTGCTAGATCCCCTACCCAAGTTCCTTCACTTTAAAGTGTCTACCTAGCCCTAAAGGGGCCCAGATATGGGTAAGTCAAGTGTTAATGCCTCATCTTCTGAAACATGACTAGATGTGGATGTACAATAATCCCCATCACTAATCTTTCTATCATAACTAGAATAAGAAGAATACCCTAGCTTAGGAACCTACTTTAGATGATTTGAGTTGGAAGAAGAATCATCAAGTCTGAGTCAATCCAATGAAAGAGAATAAATGTCAAGTGTTGAGTCTTTAGGACTCTCTTGAAAGTGAACACTTTTATCTATGAACAACTTAGGTGTGGTTGGATGTAGAAGGTGGTACCCCTTGACACCATTAAGATAACCTAAAAATATGAAAGGCTTAGATTAAGGTTCTATAGATTTATGCATATTCTTAGGTATATGTGCCATAGCTAGAGATCCAAAAAACCTAAGGTTTTCAACATTAGGTTTCCTTCCATGCCAAGATTCAAAGGGTGTTATGCATTTCAAAGATTTTTGAATAACCTTGTTTTTAATATAATAAGCATAATTAATGTCTTCAACTCAATACTGAGGTGCCAAGGAGTTATAGTGAATCATATAGCTAGACATATATTTCAAGGACCTATTCTTACATTTTGTATCTCTATTTATTAAGGAATGTAAGTAAATTTTCATTGCAAATCAATCCCCTCCATGGTGCAAAACTTCTCAAATATATTGTTGACATATTCACCTCCATTGTTAGTTCAAAGGATATTGATGGATTTCTTAGATTGGTTCTCAACAAGTGCCTTGAAGTCTTGAAAATATTCAAACACTTTAGACTTTTTATTTAAAAATTAGACCCATGAATATCTAAAGAAATCATCAATTAAAGTGAGAATGTACTCATCCCTTTTAAAATATAGACTAATAAAAGGCCCAGATACATCAATGTGTACTAAATCCAATGTTTGTGAAGACCTCTAAGATTTTCCTTTGTCAATTTTTTCTTTAGGATTATTTCCAAGAGAGCAACCCTCACAAAGTCCCTTAGAGAATTTGACTCAAGGTAAACCTATGACCATGACATTTTTTCTACGTTATTCAAGGTAGCAGTAGTTAAGGTGGCCAAACCACTCATGACATAATTTTCTAACTCCATATGAATGAATCAATAATGTGATTAGATAAGAGTCAATCATAAAATATGATAAGGTGTATAACCTATCTCAATGATCTTCCCTATCCACTACCATTGTATAATCAATATGTAACTCCCTAATGATAACTGAATCTAGTAAAAACTCAAACCTCATGCCTTTGTTGATATGATTGATTTGATACACTGACAGAAGATTGGTTGAAAGATAAGGGATATTTGGAATATTATTGAATGTTCCTCCTTCCATTTCAATAGACTTTCTCCCTATAATAGTTACAGAAGTGTCATCACCAAAACTGATAGAAGGCATACCATAGGCTCTAAAGAATAAAAATCTACCAATGAGGATCCTATGTGGTGAGAAGCACCTGAGTCAGTGACCCGTGAAGAGTTTCAAGCTATAACTACTACAAGATCCTTGCCCTTTTATTTATCTTTCCCCTTTCTTTTTGCCTTAGTAGAATCTTGGGTAGATGAATTCTTCTTGATAGACTTAGGAACACCTATGTTTTTCTTGTCTAGGAGATGATTTAGGTGATCTATTTGCTTCTTCATGCACTTAATTTCATCATGCCCATTTTTATTATAATAGGCACCTTAACCTTCTCTTTATTAGGTTTTTATTAGAAGAAGAGGCTTCAATGTTGGTTTTGGTAGAGGTTAATTCTTTCTTCTTCTCTTGATCCTTATTTTTGATATTATACATTTATTGCAGTCAATGATGGGACCACCACAGCATAGTACATAACTACTACACATGATAATTTTTTCATGGTGGTTTACAAAACCACCATGGTATTGTTTTCATGGGAGGGGTGGTTGTGTTAAGAAGACAAGTGATTGTATCATGAGAAATTATGGTTCTATCATGGGAGGGGTGGTTGTGTTAAGAAGACAAGTGATTGTATCATGAGAAATTATGGTTCTATCACTAAAGAAATAAAGTTAAAACTAATATAAAAGGACTCAAAAAAAAGGAATTTAGGTAATAAAAAGGAATTTAAAAATATCACAAAATGAAAATAAGGATGTGATAACTCTCTCTCTCTCTCTCTCTCTCTCTCTCTCTCTCTCTCTCTCTCTCTCTCTCTCTCTCTCTCTCTCTCTCTCTCTCTCTCTCTCTCTATGTGTGTGTGTGTGTTTGTGTTTGTGTGTCTGTGTGCACGTGTGCATGCATATGCATAGGTACTTACATCATTTTACTTTTCAAAAAAAAATCACCATGTAATTTTAGGGTGCATACAATGTCACCCTATGGCAATAATTAATGATGAAAAATTTAGGGAAACCAAGATACTAGTACCACCTCATTCATTGATGTGTGGAGTGGAGAATTGAGTATCATTAGACCATATTAATTTCATATTAGTCTACTTAATAAATCATGAAAATTTTACTTCTTGATGACAAATAAAATCTAGTGATCTAAATTGTTAACAGGTAGCTCACACACAATTTTTTTAGAAGAATATATGAGACCTAGAGATTTATAATATATAAAATTCATAAGGAAACATCATCCATAATGATTTCACCTTAACCATATTTAAATAATTCATGAGTGAAAAATTTATTACATTGGTTTAGTAGAACAAAGTACCTAATAAAAATGGAGTGACACTTAGCCACATTATCCTCTCAAGGAGATTCACTACCACCATGAGGTGGGTTGTACAACCATGTAAAAATAGAATATCTTGTATAATGAATCATAGTGAGATAATAAATCACTTGAGGATGTGAAACTTATGTAAAGTCTGTATTGGGATATAGGTAAACTAGGAGATTTGGGTGGGGGATAATAATGTGCACCTCTGAATAGGGCTTGATCATGGAGCGATAACAAATGAAAGTGAAGGTTTAACCCTAATATACACCTTTTTGTTAGTAATTGTTATTTTTTTCTTACACCTATGGGTTTTTAGGCTACAAATGTTCCACTAAAGGTCTTGATTGATGCATGAGGGGTAAATCTTTGATTTGATGGTTGGGGGATTGGAAATGATAACATGCCTTTTTTAGGTTAAATTATACCACTTTATACACCTAATTCTCAATTCTAACTTGAACGTCAATATGTTCCTTCTAATCCTTAGTCAAATTGACCTTGACATAAAATTTATAGTTCAAGAATGTATAAAAACATTATGGAGTGTCATGGCATAAGACATGCCCAATGGGATAGACATTATCCTCAAGAAAATACCAAAAGGGAGTTCAATCTAGACTGACACCTAGAGGGAAGCTTGGTCAGTTACCTTAATTATTAGGTCTATTTGGATAGTATTATAAGTATGTTCTTAAGGAACTAATAGATAAAATTTTCATGCTTATGGTGGACCTTGGATGAATTCTTAAAGGATAAAATAAAAAAATCCATTAGTAATATTTTAAACACTAGTGATGTGAACCCTTGAGGGATCCCACTAGTGTCAAAATTAGGTGTTGAGAGACTCTTCTAATGGGATTCAACCAAGAAAATAATCAATAAGTGAATAATTTTCATACCATTTACATACATTGTTAATGAAATCATGATTTAAACATACCTCAAGTTTAGAGGAATATTTTAGGGTATTACCTCATTGTATACTTTTGGCATAAACTTTTTGTCTTACTTGGGAACTATCCTTCATGTTATTCATATCAATACATGAACATAGAGGGTGGTTTCCATTATAAATCAAGAACCCATACTAAGTTTAGTGAATGAATTAAAATAAATTTATGACTAATCTATAAAATCCCATTGAAGTAATGTGAAAGATAGAGAGGGTAAGCATCTAGAAATCAAGGAGGACATCAAAACCCTAAAAAAGATAAAAGAACAAATTTCCTCTTGACTACACAAATTTAATAACTACACATAAGAAAATTGAATGATAATAAAGAAATAAAATGCTAATTTATCCATCATTGATGGATAATATCAACACCTCATCTTCAAAATTACCCTTCATGCCACAAACTGGTAATTTTCTTAGATTTTCTAATGTGATTGTGAGGAGATGAGAAAGGTGGTTTCATGGACAAGGCCACTCTATAAGTTTTGAGGAATATAGAT
Organism: Torreya grandis; assembly: GCA_037957365.1. Classification (NCBI taxonomy): domain Eukaryota; kingdom Viridiplantae; phylum Streptophyta; class Pinopsida; order Cupressales; family Taxaceae; genus Torreya; species Torreya grandis. The sequence goes on along the minus strand of JARHVA010002433.1, from coordinate 2,192,899 downwards.
AAACCATTTTATGGTATTAATCCTATTGTTATATAAAAAAATTACCTTTATGCCTATATCCCGTTACCATATTATTTGCTCTACATCCTCTAAATACAACCCTTAAACATGTTTACCACATAACATGGGCCCCTCATGGGGTACCAATGAAATTCATAAAACTTATGTGCCCTAAAATTAGGTGCATCCAAAAATGTTTCATCACATATACCATTCCTTATTTTTTATTAACTAAAATTTACAAACCTTATGTCTTTAAACCATGGTCACCACCTTCTAGACTGATGCCACATCCTCTTTTCCTAGTTACCACATTATAGGCGAGTTCACAAAAATGACTCATTTTGATTTTCCCCCATATAAACATGGTCATAAATATGATATTAAACCCTTAGCTAACTTATTTATTCCAAAACAAATCACCCCTATCTTGTATATCCTTTCATATTTCATGCATACTAGACAATTTATAAAGAAATTAGTAGTGGTTTTCAAAAATTCATATCAATTATCCTATTGCTCTAAAAAAAATTTAAATAAATTGTGAGACATTATAAAGACTCTAAATACACTAAAAAATACATGCTATATTTTTAATCTTTATAGAGTCTCTAAAATGATTATTGAAATGTAATTCATTTTATAAAGGAAAGAGGCATTTTTCAAGGATTACAATTTGAAAATCCCTAATTAGAGTTTCATAAGCCCAAAATTAAAAGTGTAAATTTTTTTTAAATCATATAATAATAATAATAATATGAGTAAAATAAAATATATAAAATTATGTGTATTTAAGTTACTCTAAAAATTAAAATATTAAAATGGGCCTCTTAGGCCCTTAAGCATACTAAGTAAGTAAATACCTTTCAATCAATTTTCTCCGTACATGTATACTTGAAACTATGAGATAACTCATAAAATTAATTAATGAGTATTTTTTACCCAAATTTTATGAAATATATATTAAACATTTTCATTTTATTATTACATACAAATGCATCTTCTCAATATTACGTATGTTATAAAAAATAATTATATTAAATTTGAATCAATTAAAGTCAAACACTAAAAATTAGATATTCTATAAATCAAATCTTACAAATCCAAAGAAATTAGGATTTATCCTCACATATTACTATTGTCATTAGGAAACTACTTTAGGAACCCCCAATCCCAGTATTTCCAAGATTTGTCATGAATACTATCAAATCAAAGGAAACTAAGGTAAGGCATATGATATGTTCACTTTAAATATGATACTGACTCTAGGTGACTCTAGACAAACCCTCTTCTTAAAATATATGTAACACTTATACCACTCATATAAATATATTTTGAATACAAAACAAGATGAAAAATCATTAGAAATGAAATATATGAGAAGGTGGTAAAGTGGGAAATCATCTCAATAATATAGTAAAGTGTTAAATTCCATAAGGATGAGCTTTTGATTTATACTTCTAAGGGGTGAGAGGATGATTTGGGGATTATAACTTAACCATTTCCCAAACATTTCCAAAGATAGATATGCATATTTTTTTGGATATTAACTCACCATTTTACAATTCCATACAACAATAATAAGGTAGGAGTTCTTTTTTACAATAACTTCCCTATTCCTAATCCAATCATATGATCAAGGAAAAAATCTGAGCCTATTTGGGTAACTTGACTTCATGATTTTAAAACTAAAAATTGAAGTAAAAACTAATAAAAATGGAATTAAAAATTCTTTGAAAAAACCCCTAAGATGGTTCAAAAAATAAATGGTCTTAGGCCCAATCAAGTGCCAAATATAAAACACATATTTCAAGCCTAGAGGCCTTGTCGATCCTTAAAATTTGAAATTTATTTAAGAATGAGAATTAATGGTTTCTATAATTAAAAAATATGAAATATTGTGTTAATGTATTCCTTAATTCATTTCCTCCACTTGGGTAGTGGTAACAAATCCTTCATTAAGGATTGAAATAAGATTTAACACTTATCTCTCAATCTCTTTCTCTTTTTCCATGCCCTAGCTCTCCAAACTAAAATTTTAATATTGGAAAGATTTATGGAAGAGGACGGATTTAAATTTACTTAAATGTAATGATATCCAATCTTTGGCCAATGGGAATGTGACACTTGTCCATTCTCAATCCCTTATCTTTCTCCAAAAAGGATTCTACCATATGAATCCACTTATAAGTAAACAAATATCACTTACATGAGAACATGGGAAAACAAGGACATCTTATAATAAATTAGTTCCTCTATATCAAAGGTAATTAATGGGAGTATGGGTTTCCCCCAAAGTATTATAAACCTCTGAAAAATACTCCTAATATCAATATTTAGTCAAAGGCCTTTAATTCTTCCATCAAGAAACTCTATTTTACCTTTCACACCACTCCAAAAGTGTGTTAATTTTATCATTCAAATTTTTAAAGATGTACAACCATTTTTTAATATTAATTATTCAGACTTGAATCTCTAGAGGTTCCTATATGTCTCTTGGGCAAGGGTGACGGGTTATGAAAACTTCTAGGAGACTAAAAATTGCCAGTTTATTTAACTATGTAACTACATCAAAACTAGGCAATAAAATATAGAAGGTATTAAGATATAATTCTACATGTATATAATTTTGGAAACATAAAATACCAACATATTCAAATATCCATTTCTTGAAAAACTTATAATCCAACACACCTGAACTCACACATCAAAACATAGAATCCTTGATATAAAAAAAGCAAATAAATCACATAGTTAATACAATCAAGCAATCTATACATAACAAAATCAATACATCAAGAAAATTATCTCCAAAAAATAATAATCACATTAATTAATCTATCAATATGTAAATGAAAAAACATAATTCAGACTCACAATGTATCCATGTACCCATATACCAAAACAAAACCACATTGGTCCACTAGCTTAACTAGTAAGGACTCCCATAATGTTCATGTATAAAGGAAAAATATTTATACATGATAGATCAAATAATCATACACACATCAAGAAAACTATATGAAAGCTTCTAATATAATACAAGTACCCCATGGCTTCAAATCATTGTAAACTAAATCTTGAAAACCATGCAAGAATAGGGAAAATGGGAGTTAAATGGGCAAAGTAAAAATTAGGTATTCCATAGTTTATTTGTATAAATAGTGTAGACAAGTGAGAATATCATTTAAATACATAATTATGTAAATAAAATATTAATTATTTTATATAATAAAGATTTATATAATTGTTACTTCCTATATATTTTGTTAATAAATGTTTTCCATTAATTTTTTTATTATTTTTGACACTAGAAAATTAAAAATAATGCACATGAAGTTAAAGAGTGTAAAAAGGGAATATATTATATATAATAATAATAATAAAATAAATTAAAAACCTAATTACTAATATAACATGAAAATTGATTAATAAACAATGCAAACAAACAAATAGTAATGGAAAGAAAAATGAGATAATATTCTAACAAAGTTGGGTAGAATATTTGGATTATGAAGATAGAAAAATGATTTGTACATGATGACAAAATTTTGTGTAAAATATACACTCTTCATGTTAAATAAATAATCAACAATTTTATAGGAACCTTTAGCTTTAACTAAGGAAAATTTTGTAGAACACTTATGTAGCTATTGAACCTATTATGGGCCACTAAATATGTACCATGAAATTTTATAGATTCTATATTTTTATATGTTAGTACATGTTTGGGAGTTTATTTAACCCTAAATTAGATGTGGATAATATTTAGGTATACAATTTTAAGAATATATAAATGACAATACACAAGGGTGATAATCAAATCTATAATATGATAATTAAATTCTAAATTTAGATACAACACATACTAAATTTTTTAAAATGAGATAGGCTAAAAAGAGAAAGTAAAACTATGCTAGATATGAAAATGACAAATAAATAATGTACTCATCTTGTTTTTATGTTAACACAATTATGGATCTAGATTCGATATAAAGTAGACTAGAAGAGAATCTAGAACAGTCACCAAACTTTGGATTGAGTATCTCTAAAGCCACATACACTAGCATCAACCTTGGATGTTAGTGTAGACACTAATTTATTAATCAAATGCAGGTTTCCTATACATAATATCTACTAGAAAATGATGTGACCACTTAAATACTTCTAGGTTTGTCTTCACCTTCACTTTGGGGAATTTATATTTGGGTTGTGGACTATCACTCCTCATGAAATGGCAAAAACCTAGTTCTTCATCTTCATAATGATCTTAAAAAAATGGGTCAGTGGGATCATGGTTTTGAGATAACCATAAGATCCCTTTGTTAATGGGTTTTGTTTATATAGCCACTACTCTAAAGAGAACCTTATATTGATTTAGTTATCCCCTAATATGTTAGATTATGTGTGCATAAGGGTGAAATATGTAAGAAACAAATACAATAGTGACCTAGATTGTAACTTGTCAAATTAGACTCTTAGGATATTCCTTCATTACATCACCCTTTTAAATGTGTAGTCACTATGACTGATATGGAAATAGGAATAAATAAGAAAGCTTTTATCAATTGAATTCTATTTTTTATGAATTCTAGGTGAGGAATCAATGAGGAGTGATTGTGAATATACACCACTCTTATCAAGAAATATATCATAATAAATCACTTACGTTGACCATTAGGATATGTTTCAGTTTCAAATTAGATGAATTTAGGGCACTAGACACCTATGTTAGGGTAAGACACTATCATCAAAGCATGGGTATGGGACTGATGTTTGTGTCTCAGAAGTTAGAAAATAGGTACATGCTCATAAATTTTAAGGGTATTAGATAAACATATTTTAAGAATAATTGGAAAGATAAAAGGTCTTGGTCATCAACATAATACTTGTAAAACTAAAATAGAGGCTAATAGGTATAAGATAGAGCAAATGCAAGACTTTCAAAAATGGGAAAGGTCTATAACTAAGAAGAACAACCAAGGTATAACTTTTCAATGTTTACAAGACTAATCTACTATATAATTCATAAATATCATCTAAATTTTCCACCATTTAATTTAGTAATGAAATTTTTGGTTTAAAGGAGAAGAAATGCATACTTACGTTTGTGTAACATAGTTTGCCTTTGCATGAACATAACTTGAGTGATTTTTTGGTGACTAACCCAAAATTAAGATCATGTTATAGTATATAATTAGTGCATATAATATGAAATTAAAATATTTTAATATATTAAAATTGAAATATCAAGGTTAAGGAGTAAACTTGTGTATTAATATAACCACCTTGCCTATTGGTAAGTTGATTTGAAAACATGTATCATTGCAAAGATTTGAAATTAAGATTATGAAATATATATAAATCTAGAAATTGAATATATAAATATGGATAAAGATATATTGGAAGGCACATACCCCTAACCTTGTAGAAAAGTTGAGTTGCCACCCAATAATGAAGATTAGCTTAATCATGAAACCCATCATACTTATTTTTTATTTGTTGAGGTAAAATCCAAGTTTTACGAGGACCTAAAACCACCAACATACATTACAAGAGTTTTAATAGGCCATAAATAGGGTTGAAGAACCAAAAAGTAAAGAAGTTACAATACTATAATGAGATAAAAAATAGGAAACCAAAACATAATTAGGAGGAAACTCCCTCTTGAGGATCTTAAGCTTCTTCAGTGTCTTTCACTAGAATGAATTATTTTTATTTAAAAATTTTTACTCAAGTATGGTTCCCAGGGCCTTCAGTAGCTTCCCTAGGGAAGATCATTTGGGGCTAATTTTTTCCTTTAACCTACATGGGGGATTGCTTAGGGGGGACCCTGAGGGGGGAATTTAAAACCTTTAGTGATTGAAAGGTAGGGGATTAAGTGGGATAGGAAGATCGGACAAAAGCCTAAACTATGGCTTTGGCCTATTTATGTAATAAATTCTAATATTGAATGAGTTTGGCCAGACCCAACCCTACTTTTTGAACCTTAGAATTAATTTTTTTCATCTTTAATTTGTTCCTTTCTATGTCATCATTCATAATGTATTTCACATTCTAGGTTTTCTTCATTAGGGTACCTATTTTAAGTGAGATAGGTTTTAATTTGGGGATAAATAGCTTAAGGGGGAGGTCATTAGGGGGGAATTTGATAAGTTGTCTTGGTGGTATGATTAAAGGTTTGGTGGGATACCTTGATGGGATCCTCCATCAGAGAATCCTCTTTTAAGTCCTCCAAAATAAGGAACCCTCAGGGGGAACCTCCCAGCTATAAAAGGCTTGGTCATTCTTAACTAGAAGGAGAATGAAGACTCAATGAAGGATCTGATTGGTGTCATTTAATTAGTTTAACAAGATGATACTCTCAATGGAATTTATAGAAAAGTAGGGAAAGCTAATTTTATAACAAATAAAATGATTAAGAAGTATAAAATGGTGGGAAAATATAAGAGTATATTTACCTTCCAACATCATGTAACACATGATTTGAAGGCAAATATCGAGCTAGTAACATGGGAGATCAGCCTATGGAAAGTCTTTTTTATCTATCTTCACAAAATCATTTATCCTAATAAAATGTTACAATGACTCTTGCTTCTTTGTTTGATCTTTAAATTCCTTGGTTCCTATACATGACATTCTAGTTTTTTTTATAGATGAACTCCTCAAAAATGTTGATAGTGATACCATAGATGATCACTTTTTGATTATTTCAAGCCAGCATGACATTGTGGGAAATCTTAGAATTATGTTCCATGACTCACTCCATGAATTTAGTGATTCCTCCCTTTTTCATCTTCTTTCATACCTTTTTTATTTGTGGAGCTCCTTGTAGGAAATAGGTTCCAATCTATCCCTACTGTCACCCATGGAGACTATGAGCACATAGTTGAAATAGGTAGAATGGATTTTTTGGATGGGGTGGATTTGAAAAAATCATGAATGGTTTGGGAATCCCACTAAAGGCTCATTAAAATAATTAAATCCCCTCCTTTTATAATAATTATGGATCAACCTAATTAATATCCACCCCTTTGAGATGAGGTCATACACATGTAGATAAATGATTTTTTTAACTTGCATTAGTAACTTCAACTCATATGGTATCAAGGACATTAGTGGGGATGATGGTTGAATTATGAGAATTACATAAAATGTGGAGTTTAAATTGAATGCTAGTGAGGAGGTCATCCACCCCATTTCCTTCCCTATAGGTGTGTATGAGATAAAAATGATACATGCCCTTTAAAAGATGATTTGCATCATAAATTGTGTCCTTGATGGTTTGGGATGGTGTATTTTTTCCTCTCAAGTTTTTTAGAATATTCAATGAGTCTCCTTCCACAATGATCTTATTAAGGTTGATGCTTGATGCCAACTGTAAACCCTAGAGGGTTGTATTGGCCTTAGCTAGGTGGTTTGTTTGAATTCCCATGGGAACCAAATACTAAACCAAAATATCCTATTTATAATTCCTTATAATTACTCCTCCCACTATAGGACCTAGGTTTCCCTTGAAGATGCCATCAAAAGTCAACTTCACCTAGCCTTCTAGAGGAGCCTTTCATTTAGTATGCTTGCAGATTAAATATTTTGAGGGAGAACATAAAAATTATTTGATGTCCCAATTTTTGAGAATAAAAATGGATGGAGGGGAAGGATATTTTTCTTTAGGGGGAAATATTTCTAGTTTTCCAAAATGGTTTGGTAGAGGTGGGATAAAACCATATATTTATAACTTGGTGAGCATGAGTGAATAAAGTTAACCCATACCATATATTTGGTGAGGGTAGATGATGTAATCAATTCTAACCTATAAAATATGTAATATTGAGTGATTTAATCACCTCAACCATACTAAAAGTGAATCAACTACTCTAGTAGATTAGCTCAGTACAATCTATAACACTGTAACCTAGTGGGTGTGTAGACTATTTATTGTGATTATGTAGCACCTCAATATTGTACACATGGAAAACTCAAACCTTGGTTATTCCTCTTAGTTATACACATGCATTAATTTTTTAATCTTTGAATCTACTCTATCTTGTTCCCCTGAGCCTATATGTTAGATTGACTAGCCTTATATTTATGACATAAACATTTCATCTTTCCTAGAATTCTTAAAATGTACTTATTTTATACCTATGCAAGTTCTGAGCCTATGTTTTATCTCCTAATATTTATACAGTAATGTCTAGGATAGATAATAATATTGATGTTATTTTCCTACACTAACACAAGTGTCCAATACCCTAAAGTCATCCAATTTACAAATGAAACATATTATAATGGTCAGCTTAAGTGTTTTAATGTGAGTTATCTCCTAATATAGTTGGTATAAATACAATATCAACCCTAATTAATTCCTCACTTGGGAAACACCTAGAAATCATACTAAAATAACACTCAAGAAGCACTCAAATTACTAAAATCTTTCCTATTCTACCCTATTATGATATCAATGAAAGGAGTATCCTAGATACAGGTCTAAATTACTAAAGGAGAAATTATAAGGTCATATTTTCTAAGTTAGAAGATAGGTCACTATTGTACTTGCTTTACACATTTCATGATTCACACACAAACTAACACAGGGGATAACTACAAGAGTCTTAAACCCTCTTTTAAAGTATTGGTTATGTAAGTAATGACTTTTGATAATAAGGTTATTATGGGTTAGCTTGACACCATGTGCCTACTAACCCATTTTTACCCAAGGTCACATTAGGTTTTTTCCATTTCACTAGGAGTGACATTCCATGACCTAGATTAAAATTAACTAAAGTGAAGGAAAATCAAAACCTAGAATCATATAGGTGGTCACATCCTATTTTAGCTAATATTATGTGTTGGACACTAGCATCAAACTTAGACATTAACATCAGCATAACTATCCTAGGGTGACACAACTATCCGAAGAGCTAGAGACACTAGGTCTATAATATGATGGTTTTTCGAAAACTCTCTTCCCATGTGCTTTCTACCTATACTAGATCTAAATCAACATCAACATCAGAACCAACTAAATACCTTTTTTATGTCATTTTTATATTTAGCATAGTTATACTTTCCATTTATAAATTTTCTTAGTTGAATTAATTTAACATATGGTACATCTAAGTTTAGCATATTAATTTCCCTATTATAGATTTGATATTCACCCTTATGCCCTATCATTTTTATAGCCTTAACTTTATATACCAAATTAGGATCCTTATCCAAAATAGAGTGATGGAAGTCTATAAAAGAATTCTAAAATTTGAAACTAATTTGGATTTTATAATATTAGGGTCAAATTTCATATAATATTCACCTTAGATATGTATCATGTTGAAACTATGTATAACAATGGTATTAATTAGAAAATTCTACCACAAATGTTATTAGAATCACATGACTATGTGCTTTATCCAATTTGGAATTTTTCATAAGTGTGGGAAACATGGTACTATAACATGTCCCCACTATATATGTAAAAATATAAAAACTAAAATAAGTGCCAATGTGGAGGACATGTTTCCAAAACATGCCCCCATTGAATCTAGGTGTGTTAAATACTGAATAAGTGTGGAGAACATGCTTCTAAAACATTCCCCCATTGAATCTAAAAATTATGAAAAATGTGGATAAAATGATTCTATGACATGTCCAAAAAAATATTCAACCTACCCCCTTTGAGGTTAGTTAAGATAGGAAATGGTAGTTACCTCACCTTAAAAGGACAAAATAGCTAAATGATCTATGAATAGAACCATGTAGCATATAAAAGAACATATATAGGTAAATGCATTATTAAAGTGCATAAAATAATGTGATAACATGAATACCTAATATGCATGATAAATATCATGGCCATATCTATATATCAATATGATAATCTCAACAAGAAAACAAGCACATACACAAGATCACTCAAAATCAAGTCAACATATAATGGTCCTTGGAGACTACAAACAAGGGGCATATTCAAATTCTACATAATCAAGGTACATGACTTACTCAAATGTATATAAAATCAATAATGAATTATTAAAATGTACATATAAGAAATAATTACATATGAAAATTTCAAAGAAAACAATCAAAGTCATAGGGACTGCAAATAAAGGAGATTATCCAAATGCTCTAATAAGTAAGACAATAGGAAGGAAATATACTCAAAGAAGAGAATAAACCTATGTATAAGAAACCATCATAAACATATCATAGTATTTCATGGATCAAATGTGTTAGAAAAAATTGCAAGCGCATGGCATATCAAGTACCCTATTAAATGTATAATCATGTATAAGTACATATAAGCTCAAACATGATAATGAAAGATGATCATAAAACCATGTAACCTATGAGTATCAATATAAAATAAGTGAATGCCCCAAATTCAACATGACATGATTAGAGGGAAATCCTAACATTTGAAATATGAAATATCATGTATATGTGTATTCTTGTATCCCACAAAAGTAGAAGCATGACACACATGTATGTAAAAATAATTGATATGCTACCCATCAACATGAAAATAACACATAGATGTTAATTATCCAATATAATATTAGGTAATGAAAATATTTTTATATTTTTGAATGTTTTATTTTTTATTTTTTTCGTATTTGGAATATTTGAAGAGGAAATATAATCCTATAATCTCATCCAAATGATGGTCATAGGAATATCCCCACTTAGAACATTGTGCAAGGAATTATTGGTACTACCAAGGAGCATGTATAGGTATAATATATATCATTATAGTATTTATGATGATCTATGTATGTATAATAGGAATATAAGGTCATTAAGTAATAGTAATAGGAATAAGGGTTGAAACCCATCTCTGTGTGCTCTATGGTTTCTTTTGAATAACAATAGTAGAAATATATTTATGTGGTTTAGATATATGAATATGATGCATAATAGAAGATGATGATTTTGTGGAATCCATTATATTTATTTGATGTAATGTTGTCTCAAGTATTGGCCACCTAATAAAGGAAATTTCTTATTTATTACCCTTTTATAGTGGATTAACCTAAGTAGGTTTGATAATCAGTTACTTGGGTACAAATTTTTGTTGTCCAAGAGTATGCTCATATGGAATTTTATAAATTATAACTAACCAATTGGAATAAATGTATTTAACATACCCATTCACTGTATAAAGTACTACTCAAAGTGTATGGATGAAAGGTCTTCCAAATAACATAACAAATATTCCCATGGAAGATATAATTGAAAATTAGTAACGACATATGTGGGTTCAACCTAAAAAGGCAAGTCAATCTCACCAAGAACCATCTAGGAGGTCTCATCGAATGTAATAACTAATCTAATAAAAGGATACAAATCATGATGAGTATATACTTTATACACAAGTAATGTTATGGTGAAAACATTTTCACTTTCACCATTGTCAATCATAACACTATGTATAGGTTGGTGACCAAGGAATGCTCGTATGAATAAATAATGAAGATTAGAATCATCATACTTAAACTCACTATTATTGAAAGTAATAAAAGGTCTCTCAACCATAGGAGGGTTATGCATGTATAGCTAAAAATAATCCCATCCAATGGTTTTTCATAATGTGATGGATGAGGATATGTGTTATATGCCATTTGCACTTATAATTCCTTACAATTATCTTATAAAGAGTTGTTAAATATTTCCTATTTTTGGTGATCTCTAGTTTATGAACCTGATTCTTTGGGAAGATCATTAAATGTAATATTTTGGTCATCAATGAGGTATTTAATATTATTCTTCAAGATAAAGCATTTTTTTTTGGAATTATTTATCCCTAATGATAATCACAATAAGTATTCACATCATATCTTTTGGGTAGAGTTTGACTCATGTCAATGTCTATAAGATAAGGTAAATGTGTAAGCTTACACTCTATTAATTGTGAGAGTAACGAATCTATAGACTTAGGTAAATGTGAGAAATATCTCATCAATTCATTATATAAAACAAGTTTATTATATTATTGTGACACTACATTAACCATGGTGGTTTCTTCTTTTTTAGGCTCAAGAGGTTTTACCTTATGACTTGGTTGATTGTGAACTTGATACTACACGTAGATGCAACTAGTGTGTTTGTTACATACTTGAGATTATTAAATGAAATAAGATTCATTTCATGGTCATATATAATGTGGCATAAGTCATCAAAATATTTTAACTTCTTGAAAATAATGGACTCATGTAAAGGATCAATAAAACTTTGTAGGAATATGTCTTGCAAATCTTTCTCTGCCATATCATTAGTCATTTTATCCAACATTGTCTTGTACCTACAAACATATTCATTGATAGGTTCATTTTTTCCTTATTTGATTTTTTAAATTTGAGCATAGGAATCCTTTTAATAAATATTAATGGAAAAGTGTGCCAAAAACTAATCTTCTAGAGGTTTTATTTCTTTTATGAATTGGATCGGTAAATCATAGAACCACCTCAAAATATAGTCCTTGAGACTTCTTGAGAATAATTTGGTAAAATGTTTATCACTGGAGGCATAGTCAAGGCATGCCATATAAAAGTATTGAATACGTTGTTCAATATCATCCTTACCATCATAAAATGTGAACGTAGGTTCATTAAAATTGGTTGATAAGGGGTTCAAATATATCTTGGGTGTAAGCATATTATGTAACAAATCTTATGAATCAATAGTATGAGTATAATTTAAATAATTTTATTCAATGTTTGTAACCTTGATCTATAAGATATTTATAACTTGAAGGAGAGTTTGAACTATAAACCCATTGGGTTTTATATTAACAAGATAATTAGTTACCAAAGAGGATGTAAACATGGTTTGAATAGGCATAGGAAATGTTATTTGAGTTGAATTTATTAGTAATTCCATGGTATATGTAACAATAATATTTGGTTTTTAGGAAACAAGGGTTTAAAAACATAACATGTGCCCTACTAGATGTAGGAATTGTTAAAGTATATAAGGGGAGGGATGTTTCAAATATGAATTTTAATTTTTTTATTTCTAATATAGTTGAGGATATCATTAATGTCCTCAAGGTTTTGATGAATGCTCTCTCGAAAAAAAAAATATTTTTTACTTTCTCTTGACCTATTTGTTCATTAAATTCATGGTTTTCATTATCAAAATCTTCTATTATAACCACATCATAAATTTTATGTTCATTATTAACATGGGCATCATTACGGACCATAGGATTAGGATCTTCATTAGTTTGAAACATCTTAGGTTGTAGGATTGGAATCTCAATGTGTTCAATAGGAAAACCACCTAATCCAAGGATATGCCTAGGTTTCATACAAAATAATGCAAAAAAGAACTAAAAATGGATAGCAATCTGAAATCATAGTAGACTAAAAACCCTATGAATCATAAAAAATTACATTCACATGAGTTAGTTTCACCAAATTTTTAAACCTAAATTGGATGTGGATCCTAATTGGGTAGATAATGTTAAGAATATAAAAGTTACAATATACAAGCATGATTTTAAAATATACATTAGGCTAATTAAATGCTAAACTTAGATACAACATATATTAAATTTATTAAATTGAGTTAGGTTTAAAATAAAAAGTACAACTATGCTAGATATATAAATTACAAATAAATAATGTACTTAGATGGTTCTAATTATTAAATATTTTTAGATATAGAATGGGTAGAAAGCAAAATAGAAGAGGATTGTAAAATAGTTTCAAAATTCTAGATTGAGTGCCTTTGGAGTTGTAGACACTAATATCAACATTGGATGTTAGAATTGATGATATTATATAAATTTTATGTAGGTGTCCTATATAGAATACTTTTTGGAAAAGGATGTGACCACCTAGATGATTTTGGGTTTGTCTTCATCTTTAATTTGGTGCATACAGATCTAGGTTATGGACTATCACTCATGAAATGCCAAAATCCAAGTTCTTTATAAACATAATGACCTTGGGAAAAATTGGTTAGTGGGATCATGATGTTGAGATAAACTCAAATTCCCCTCTATCAATGGGTGTTGCCTACATATCCACTACTCTAAAGAGGGCCTCAAACTAATGTATTTCTACCCTAATGTGTCGACTTGTGTGTCCACAAGGGTGAAATATGTGGAAAATAAGTACAACAATGACCTAGCTTATAAATTCATAAATGAGGATCTTATCTTACTCCTTCAATACTTAGTACCTATAGATGTGTAGTCCCTATGACTAATATGGAAATGGGAATAAAGAGGGAAGATTTACTCAATTAAGTGCTCTTTGGTATGAATTATAGGTAAGGAATGAATGAAGAGTGATTATGAATATATACCACTCTTATCAAGAAATATCTTCCATTAAAGTACTTAGGCTGACTATTAGGATACATTACATTTTAAAAGTAGATGAATTTAGGGAATTGGACACCTACATCAAGGTAGGACACTAGCATCAATGTTAGGGTCTAGGACTAACACTTGTGTCTTGACAATTAGAAAATTAGTACAAGATCATAATTTATAGGAGTATGAGATACACATAATTTAAGCATTACAAACAAGATATAAGGTTTAGGTAATCAAAATAATACTGTTTAAGGTAAAGATAGGCCAAGGGGTATAAGATAGATCATATGTGAGACTTTTGAAAGCAAAAAAGGTCTAGAATTGAGATCAACAACCAAGGTCTAAGTTTGATAAGGGTATAAGATTGAGCTGTTATATAATTCATAAATATCATCTACTGTGTCTTATAATGACATGATATCATAATTTAAAAATTATAGGAATATTTATCCAAATTATCTTATTTTGTATCTTTGACTTAACCCTTGGATATAGTAGTCAAACAAGTGTGTCCATAGTTAGTTGACTTGGGATACCCATTGAGTGTTATAGCTACATATCCCACATGCCTAGAATTATATTTAAAGTGGTTCTATTATGCATGAGTGGAATTTTGAGTGATAAATTTGTCTCTTCTCCCTAGATATTTATAATTAAAACTACATGAACATTTTATTAACCCCTCTTTTCGTACAAGTTGATGATGCCACAATGGCTTAGATAAAATTGAAGTATCAAGGTGATAACTTTACTACAAGTGTATAATTATAATATATATTATTATTAAATGTCCTAAATTTAAAAATGGATAAGGTTTGATCAATATTTTAATTAATATTGAAACATGGTAAAATGAATAAGAATCATTTGTATATTTATGTTTTTATAGGACATGACACATTTTATCTCTAACCATGGAAAATATAAATAAGTTAAATTAAATGCATGCATAATCATGATAAGTTGAATGACCCAAAAAATAAATATACATTTTGTGTTTTATGGAATATACATGGGAAAGAATCAATGGTTCACCTATAATTATTGAATCTATCCTTGGAGAAACAAATTTATAGAAATTGGGATAGTTTTTCAAAATATAGATATATAAAAATAAAAATATAAAATAGATTAATGTTTAAGACATCAAGATGGATTAAATGCCAAATAGATTCTAGTGTGGTGTAGGAAGTGGCCAACAATAGTTAAATATACAAAATTGGACCAAATGTTGTAAAATAGGTAAATGACACAATAGAAAAGGGTCTTCTATGAAAGTTAAGTGTCAATATAATTCCCCTACTTTAATATGTCTATGTGATGTGAATACATGGGTGAATAAAAGTAAAATAATAATACATTTAAGAATGTAACTTTACTTATCTAAGGAAGAATGGATGAATTGAATGATTCTTGAAAATAACTCCACCCACATGCATTCTCATTTCTTCAAAATACTATGCAATGTCATCTCTTGGAGAATATGATATACCCAAAAATAATGGATAATTTCAATAAGTAGTAAATGTCATACCATGTTGTAATGAATATAAAATTTAAATATATATGAAATAAAAATAAAGAGAATAGGAATAAATACATGTATTGTTATGTAAAACATTTTTCCATAAGAGAATGAACATATTATAAGACTCTATATAATTAGATCTTTTAGAGTAAGCCATGATAGTTATTTTTCACTTATTGATTAGAGAAGTTAATATATGTCATATTGGCCATTTATATAACCTTAAATTTGATATAATTTTCTTAGTTCACTCAATCTTTGAACTTATTTTGAATTATTTTTCTCAATTTCACTTAATTTTGATTGAATTTTCTCAATTATTATTATTATTTTTTTGGATATGTGTCCCCCTTTTGACAAGGGGTATTATAAAATGTGTTCCTAAAATCACTAATATTAGAATAAAGGGTTAAATATATCATGTGTCAATATATAATATATATCCAAATCTTGGTAAAATATTTGAAAAATCATACAAAAATACATGTGAAATCATTGAAAAATGTTATCATGTATCACTCAATAGTATGTGGGGATGAGAGAGACAGGGACAAAAAATATGCCTAGATGAATGCCCCATATATATATATATATATATATATATATATATATATATATATATATATATATATATATATATATATATATATATATATATATAGAGAGAGAGAGAGAGAGAGAAATAATATTAAGAATATATATAATGGTATAATACCCCCATGTGTAAAAATAGGATAAGGGAAAATAAAATCCCCCTTAATGTCATAATCATGCCCCTAGTACAACTAGATAAATAAATAAATTATACACAAAATAGTGTACCTTAATACATACATGGTAAATACCATGAAACTATATACACCAAGCATAGTAATATTAATGATATAAATTATTGAAACAATAATAAAATATCACATAGTATATCTCAACAATCACACACAAGTATGCGGCTTCATATAATAAATCATCACATAAGGACGTATGACTTACAAGACATGATAACTTGATAGTGACATGACATGACAATTCAAGGATCCTTTATGGATAAGGACTAGACAATACATATAAAAACAAAACATTCAAGCATTCATGAGTATACACACGTAAGAAATTGAATAATAATAGTCATATGCACAAAGTAACCATGTAATTTTCGTAATGTAACCATGCAAGGTAAATGTTCATGTAACACGTAAGATGAAGATAATATATATTATGAAGAAAATAATCTTTTATTTGAAAAAAATTAAATAATTTTACACATTTTTTTTTACATAGATGAATGTCCAAAACATTCCCTATGTATTAGGGAGATCATTATCTAGTTATCCTAACAAACCTCCCTAAAATCATATGGCAACAACTATATACTAAACATGAATGATTTATAGATTATTTGATAAACAAACTAAATATCTAGAGTAAATACTAATAAATTCCTCACTTATGTTATTTACCAAATGGTGAATTGATCCTAATATTACCGCCCCCCCCCCATTATTTCACCATTAACTCAAGTGAATAGGGGATAAATTATTTGAATGCCTCAATTTTTATTACACAAGTGTTTTAATGAAACCATTTATACATTATTGATCTATTAGGTAATATTGGATATGTATGTTGTTATAAACATTTTCATGAATGATATGTACTTGTACCTTGATTTTTTTTGTGTTCTTGAAATACAAGTTATGAATAGGCTTCAATACTTCATTGTCTACATGAAGGATTATTAGATGACTCTATGGTATCCCAAATCATTCATGTATGCATTTGATCCAAATCCATTCAAAAATATCTCCTCCTACCACATGATATTCTAATTATATGAAGGTTCTTGATACAAAAAATTTCTTCTTACTCCCCCATGATATCGATCTAATTCTCAAAAATAATACAAATCTTGTAGTAGATTTCATGTCATCAATGTTCCATGAATCATGAAATATAATTGATAACATAACTGATTTTTGGCCTAGAATAAGTTAGGTAAATGAGACTCCCTACCAACTATTGATATAGAGTTGAATTTACTTATGGTGATGGATATTCTCAAGACAATTGAAGTTTTATCTCCAGAGGTGTGGTAATTGGATTTAAATCCATCATGCATAAAATTTCAAGTGTTGTCTTGGAATATTTGAGTTGAGACATAAATATTTGATTTTATTTCTACCACACTTTTAAACAAAAACTATAATGCAAAAGCCTAAGATCTATCATGTCAAATGATTGATTTAGATTTTTATTTTTTGACTCAATCATATTTATTGAACTTAAAGTGATGACTATATCATCAAAATATAAAAAAAATTATTACCATCTCTCCCTTTTTATTTGAGGTAGAGATTCAGATCATATGGACTCCTTTTGAATCCTATTTTAAGATATGCTCGTTAATTTTGATATACCATGCTCTAAGAAACTGCTTTAGACAATATAGTGATTTTACAAATATATAAACTTTATCTTATTTTATTGGAATGATAAAACCTTTGGTTGATTCATATAGGCTTATTCCTATAATTATCCATTAATAAAGGCACTTTTGGTATCCATTTGATGGACTTTCCAACCAAACTATTTATCTAGAGCAAAAATCATTTTGATAGTTTTGATCTTAGCTATGGTAGCAAACTTATCCTTATATTAAATGATTTATTTCTAATCATATCAATTTACAACCAACCTTTCCTTGTGTTTATCAAGACTTCCATATGCTTTGTAATTTATCTTAAAGATCCATTTACATTTGATTGGCTTCTTCCCTAGTGGAAGTTATGAAAGCTACCATATTTTATTCTTCATCAAATAATTATATTCTACATCCATGGAATATTTACAAGGTTTTGAATTTATGTCTTACTAGAATATATAAGGATCAATAGACTCAATAACTATACTCATTAAGGCCAAAATGACCTCTCATCAAACCATACTATGATTCATTGGTATAGTGGTGGATGTGTCTAGGACACCATCCAATTTAGATCTCTTAGTGTACTAGTATACCATTTGGTCATACATTAAATGGTAATTATGGGTAGTGGAGCTACACCATTATTCCCATCATCACTACCATATTCTTGTGGATTGTCGTATTTTGAATTTTTTATGAGACTGATTGGTTTACTAGATGAGCTTGTAGAAGGAGCTTCTATTTCTATCTTCTTACAAAACTCAACATCCCTTCTAGTGTATATTTTCATAATTTTTATATCCATGAGTCTATATATAAGTGAATATTCACTACACCCTAAGAAGACATACTTTTTTACTTTGATGTCAAGTTTAGTCATCTCTTTTTTTAGAATGTGTATACATGTTTTGCATCTAAAAAGTTGAATATGTGCCATAAATGTCTTGTGCCTTGACCATTATTATTATGGTGTTACCCTTCAAGATTTGTAATGATAAATCTATTAAGTAGATATACTATGGTTTTAACTACTTCTACCCAAAATGCCTTTGTCAAACCTGAATCATGTAGCATATATTATACCATTTCCATGATAGCATAACTCCTCCATTCAATAACATAATTTTTGTGGTGTATGTGGAGGTTTTATTTGATTATTAATGCCATTATCTTAGAAAAACACTTTGAATTTATTACTGGTGAATTACCCCCCATAATCTGAGTAGAGAGTTTTGATTTTATGATCAATCTCATTTTTAACAATTTTGAACTTTTTGAAAGTTACAAAGGCTTGAATCTTTCTCTTAAAAAAATAAGCCCACATTTTTCTATAAAAATCATCAACAAAGATCATGAATTAATTAAACCCAACACGACTAAGTGTCATCATTCTACATAGATCAATATGCATCAGATCAAGTTTTCCATGGACCTAATATGTACTTCTCTCAAATGAGGATCTATGTTGTTGACCTTATAAGCAATATTGACATTTGTCTATACACTTTTTAAGAGATGATAACCATCTTAAAATGTTATAATGGTGGAGTGTGTCAAGATATCTAAAATTGAAGTGACCAAATCTTTTGTGCCATAATTGTACTGAATCAGTATCCTCTATAAGAAGTGCCTGATTATTTTTCTAAATGAAATCATGATGAAACATTTAAATCACATTGGATACTCATGTAAAAACTTTTGAGTTTATATATTTATCTTTATCCAAACATATTTTCTTTCCAACTTTATAGTCAAAGTGGATATTGATATTATGGCCCAAAAGTTGACTAAGTGATAAGAGATTCTTAGTTAAGCTAAGTACATATAATACGTCTATTATTTTTTAGATTTGTGTGTCTAGAGGCAAAGAAATGTTGTCAATTAATTTTACATTATATGAGTTATAATCACCCAAATAAACATGATTTTTGCTGGGTGTGTCCTTCAAAGTGAGAAACCAATCTTTCCTTCTTGTCATATGTTGGGTTGCACCTGAATCAACATACCATATGTCACTTTATGAAGGGGAGTTTTCATGAAAGTTAGTAGAGTAAAGGAAGTCATCTTCTTATTCATTGTCTTCCTATTCAATAATGTTACCTTGTTACTTTGTTTTCTTCTACCAAAAACCTTTTTTTGTCCCTGTGGTTTACATTGAGTTGATGGGGATTATTGTTGGATAGTGAGATTTTGGACACTAGAAGATCCCTTATAGAATGTATTATACCAAAAATATTTGATTTCATGTCCCTTAAAACCATAAATTAAACTTAGTTTTTTTATTTACCCCCTTGTTTATTCTTTCTAGGATTCTATTTTGATGATGTCTCTAAATAATTAATAGGTTTCTTGCCTTTGTGTGAAGTGAGAACATGTTCTTATCCTTCTTCTTGAGTATTGAAATACTTTTATTATTGAAACATATTCACAAGTTTTTCAAACCTTGGTTTCTATTCTATGATAGTCAATGTAGTCATAAAAATCTTATATGAAGGTGGAAAATATCTCAAGATAATGGGTACAAAAGAGTCATATAAAATTATTTCACCCAAGGATTGTAGTGATGCCCTTAGTGTTACAACACATCTAATATAGGATTCAAACTTTTCACCTAACCTAAATTTCAAAGAGTGAAGTTGAATCTATAGGGTCATAATAATTCTTTCATTTTTGGACTTATATATAGTACAGATCTTGTCCCAAGCTTATTTGGTTGTTTTAGCTTCATAGATGTGTAGTTACATCTCAAATGATACACTAAACATTATGGTCAATTTTACCTTCTAATTAACTTTTTCATATTTATATTATTAGTCAATGTTCATGGAATATTAGGTATATGTTCTATCTATAATGGTCTACATTTATTCAAAATATAGTTTAGTTCTAATCTTTGTCTTTAAAGCAAAGTAGTTGTCACCTTTGAGTAACTGATAATCCAATAGAAAGAATTTTGGTGCTTGTGTAGATATCATCAAGAATTTGGGTGATAGATTGGTTATTTATCACTATAGGTATCAAGATATCCATTTATATATACCATTAAATTGATATACAAGACTGTTTTATGTACATATACTTACTATATACTCATCAGTACATGGAAGAAGCTTGTCCTTTCTATATTCACAGCGGTACATGAAAGAGGCATTAACTGACATGATAGAGTCTAGTACACGGTACTTATACAATACTAAAATGTGTTCATCTAGTAATTATCACCTACTTAGATGGAATTCCACATATGTGGGCATAACTTCCATATATACTTGGAATTTCCACCTTTTAGGATTTATGCCTTTTAATTGAATCAAATGGGTAATGGAAGAATGGTTATCAGTGCATGTACCTTATTTCTCCTTGATTATTTATAGGTTTGATGATTATATTTTATTTTTGTATTTATATTAGGCTATGTATGTAGTAACACCAACATGATATATTTACTCATAAATGTGAGTCAGAGGCATAACTTATATCAAAAACTAAGATTGAGTTTTAAAAACATATCATTTGTGCAATTTTTATAATAAATGCACTTTCTTTTTGCAAATAGAATTCATAAAATAAGTTGCACTTTTTTTAAATAATTTCTATTCTAAATTATTTGGATATGACTAAATTTGGTGAAATTTCTAAATTTGGGGAAATGGCAAAAAAAATCTTATTATTATTATTATTATTATTTTCGGATTTGATCTCCCACATCTACTTTGATAAATAAAAACCTTACTAAGCCACCTATGCATGATATCAAGTCTATAAAAGAGAAAAAAAATATTTAAAGGATAAAAAATGCTGATTTATAAAGAAAACCACTTCCCATGGAATACCACAGATTTGTATAATAGGATATTTTGATTTAAAATGTCATCAAATAAATATTTGGAAAGGTGATTTTAGGATTTAATAGTCAGTTTTGTGTAAATCTTCAGCAAAGGAATTAATTTTAAGAGTGGTTTTGAGGAAATAAGGAGTGGATTTTAACATAGAAACATTTTTATTGCACCTTTTTTAAATGTTGAGGTTATAAACTAAATTCTTTTGTTTTTAATGAAATTTTAGATTCAACAAAAAATAATCCACCAACCTTATAAAATGTTGGTTATGAACAATAAAGAGTTATTTGGTTTCCTTCTAAAGAATGCCAATCTCTGAATAAAAATAGTGTTTCTTAATTTATAAAACAACACTCTAAGGAAGAAAATATATACCCAAGCTGATATCTCCATGTCACTATAAAAAAACCTTTTATCTACCAAATCTCCTTATCATCTTCGAGATGCTCCAGACACGTCCTTTCCCAACTCCATTTTTCAACAATAATTAAATTATATTAGAATGCAATTAAAAAATAAAAAATAAAAATATCATTGAGCATTCATTATATCAAAGGCAAAAGATGAGGATGACCTAATGAAGGCTTGAATAGCTACAAATTATGATGTCATTCTCTAAGAGGTTTTTGAATATCATAATTATTCAGACTAGTGTGGGTGTGCTCAATATTCTCCCTTTTCTCCTTTTTTAATTCCTTCATAGAATTGAGCTCTAATACTAGATATTGACTAGTAAATAATATTTTATTTGAACCGACTTAAATAGTTTTACACACATCTATTTATACATGGAAAAATTCCCAAAATATTCCATATATATTAGGGAGATCATTATATTGTTATCTTAACAAATATCCAAAAAATCATATGGTAACAACTATATATTAAACATTAATGATTTATAGATGGTTCAATAAACAAACTAGCTATAATTATTAATAATAAATTACTCACTTGCATTATTTATCAAATGATGAATTAATCCTAATAATAACTAGATATAATATAATTAATGGAATGGTTTTGCATGATAAATGGATAAAAATAAATTTATATTCATAAGTCCATTGTACAAAGATGATCATGATGTAAATAATACCACCAATGCGATAAATCTCACTATGGTAGGGCATGAAAGTAATATTGTAACATCTAATGGTTTATGATCATACAAAACATATATATCTTGCATCCTACCCACTCATAAAATCTAATGAGAATCACATGTGTAACATGTATATGAAAAAACCTCTAACATAGGCATATAAACATGATATGTATGAATCAAAGATAAAAGATAATTTTTGTTATTTTTATTTATTATTTTTTATATTTTAAAGCAATGTTTAGAAGAGTATTTTATAAATAAGAGACAATCCTGAATATGCATGATAAGAGGCACAAAACAAATAAAAATAAGAAGAATAATTCAAAAAACAAAAATCTCTTCTCATAACTCAATACATGCTAGGATGGGATATATAAATATATAAACTATCATCATCATGAAATCTATGAAATTATAATTAGAACACCATTAAAGGTTAAAGGGGCAATTAAAACTAAGTAGATTGAATAATGTCAAGTAAAAATAGAAGGCAAGTTCCAAGGTGTCAAATATAAAAGAATAAAAGGCATGATATTAACTCAAGGGAGGAAGGCACATGAAATACATGACATAAATAAGAAATAATTTATGTGAAGTGAGAAAAATATAGTATAATAATGAATATTTTTAAATACCAAGAGATAGTCTTTCATAGTAGATCGATGATATCATCTCTAAAGTGAAATGTCACACTAGTAGAGTTAGATGCTTCATTAAAAGTATCAAATAAATACTCATGGGTTATGTAATAACTAATAACATCATACCAAAGATATAAATGGTGATTATGGACTTTAGGATCCAATGAAACCTCTCAAAAATCACTCATATAAATATGTTATGGTGAGTCTATAGTTGGATCATGTTCTGATATGGTCCCTAATTTTTTTTGTATTTCATGTTTTAGACATGGAATAATAGGTATGGTATGTCTCAATGGTGTAACTATAGAAGTATCAATGACGTTATAGATATAAATTTTATTAGAACCATAATAATACATGACAAAAATGTAGAAATATCACATGAGGTTGAAATATTTATCTATATGAGGTGCTCTAGATGATCACACATATGGTATGTGAGGTTAGATAAGGAGATCACAAGTTGTGCCACAAATTATGTTTACTTAATTATCATTCAAAAACTTGAGAAAATGATTTAATGTGGATGGTTTCACTCTCATTTTATTAAGACACAAATTTACAATTAATAATTTATATTAAACAACATCTACCACTATGCAAAACCAAAATAATATAGTTTAAAGACCAAATATAACTAGTAAAGTAGTACCACCAAGATGAGTACATGTAATGCTATAATACAACTCAAGTGTCATAATTTCAACAAGTAAATCTCACTTACTATAACTTAAAATATTTAGGAATTACATAATAATTAGATATTTTCTAGAACTTTTGTCAATAATAATGTTGTGTTTAGTTAAAGGATTATAATCAATGAAACCATGTATGTAAAAAGAAGAATAATTTGAATATTGATGTGGTATCTTGTAGTAATAGTATGTAATATAAGGTGTTTTCCATTGAGATCTCAAAACCAAGACAATAATGTTATCAAAATCATGCTCCTTTTCTATACATTAGATGTTATAATAATGACATTGTCTTACTTCTTAGTGTTATGATTTGGCAAAGGAGTATTGAAAAAATTGATATAACTGATTAGGAAATATGATAGCTTCATTAAATTTATAATTATAGCCCTCATTTTGAATGATGTTGTTATTGATGAGATCTTGAATCTTGTGTCATAGTTTATATCATAAATTAGTATAATGTCCTAAAGATCTATGGTAGTGATAATACTAGTTGAATTCATATACTCAAGGTAAGAGTCAAGTAGTATAAAACTAAAATTTTCTCAAAAAATGTAATTAATTTACACTCAAGAAAGTCTTTAAGCAATTTTTGAGGTGGGTCAGGTTACCTCATGAATTATCATGTGTTCATAAAAGGTGGAAGGACTAGCTTGCCAGTTGGATATGAAACTAAATTTACCATTTGGGATTCATTATTAACTTGAAATGATCTATAAACTATTAAGTCACTAACATAATATAATTCATAAATCACAACTTGATATTCTATTCTGAATTTGACCTAAAATTACAACTTAATTCACAAAATGATCTAGAATTAGTGTATATCCATTATGGTGGAATATAAGAATATGTAAGAATTGAATATAAATATAAACAAACTTAGAAAAAATTCAAAATGATGGAGATAAATGACACCAAGAATTTTGACCTAGAGAACCCCTCAAGGTTTATGGACTAACCAGTTAGAAGAGGAAATAACTCTACTTCTTATCTTATATTAGTAAACAACATAATTATAAAGAGAGATAGAAAAAATATAGAAAACCAATATCTTGCTCACCTATCTTTCCTTAATTTTTCCTCACTCTAATCCTTCATTCAAACATATAGAGACTTGTTATGTTCATGATTGTATTCGTACATATACATCATCCTTATTATATCCCTTGGATATGTTATTTCATCAACAAAAGGATTTCTATCCATATGATAAACCTTTTTTTTTTTTTTTTTTTAATAATTTTATAAAGGACCCTTAATTACCCAAGGTGGAATTTTTGGTTTAATCAAACAATTTTTTTTTAAACCACCACTTTCAAGAACCAATGATTACATAACCGTCACTTGCACAAAGTAAAATTTTAGTCATGAATGATATAAATCCTCCCTTCAAAGTTTTTATGATGATTTAAACTAAGTTTGCTATCTAATGCTTCATGAATGGATTATTTTTTGGATCTTATGGATCACACTATAACATCCCCAATTTTGGTCTCACAATGCCAATAAGTAAGTGAGTGAGTTGAGTGTTATCTTTGTCTAGCTCTAAAACTATGTATTATCGATGAAGATTCAGTGGTTAGGTCATGAGCTCAATAATTTTCAATTTTAACATTATCTTGAGTTATTAACACTTTAAGTTGTGTATTTCACTTTATATATTAATGCTTGATTTGAATTGGTTTTATGGTTTGAAGTTTTAGTTAGGATCAGAAGTGAGTCTTTTTAATAATTAAGGTCTACTATATACCTTTATCATGATTTCAACACTATTTATATAAAATATATAAGTGTAAATATGTTAAATGAGGCCAAAATACCATGACCAAATATTATAGGTAATGTTTCATTATAAGGATATTATCATGATCATGTTTATTTTCCATATAAAATAAAATTGGACCATAGTTGTAATAAATGATTTTTAAAAGTATTTGAAAATATTTAAACATATTCATTGTGTGGAAATCTTACTTAGATCCATAATAATAACAAAAAGGAGTTTTTTGACCACATAATAGAATGAAATTTTAAACTACTCCAAATTATCTTATCCTTCATCATTAATCTAGATGTTTGTTTTCTAGTTGGCTTGGTCTTTGGATGCTAAGGGTTTTGAATTTCATGATAGTAATGAGTAGGTGAAAATTTTGGGTTAAGCATACCAACAGTTTTGAAACCACCACTTGCAAGAACCAATGATTATGCAACCACCATTTGAATAAAGAATATTTTTTATCATGAATGTTAGAAACCCTCCCTTTGAAGTTTTACTGATAATTTAAGTTTATTATCTAATTATTTATGAATGGATTATTTTTTGGATATTATAGATCATACTATAACATCCCCAATTTTAGCCTCATGATGTTAATGAATAAGTGAGTAAGATGAGTGTTAGATTTTTTAACTTTGTCTAATGTAAAATTATGTATTATTGATACAAAATTATTTTTTAGGGCATGAGATCACTTATTTTGAGTTTGGACATTATATTTATCTCTTAACAATTTTATATTTGCATTGCACTTTATATATCTTAATGCTTTATTCAACTTGGTTTTATGGTTTGAAGTTTTACTTATGGTCAAAAGAGTGTTTTATTTGATAATTAAGGTATATTATAGACATTGATCATGATTATGACAGTATTATTATAAAATATATGTGTAAATGTGTTAAATAAGGCCATAAGACCATGACCAAATATTATTGGTAATGTTTGATTATAAGGTTATTATCATGAGCATGTTTATTTTCCATATAAAATAAAAATTGTGACCATAGCCGTAATATATGATTTTGTAAATTATTTAAAAATATTTAAACATATTAATTATGTGTAAATGAATTAGATCCATAGTCATAACAAAAATAATTGACCATGTTATATATTGAATAGGTAAACTACTCTAAAATATCTTATCCTTCATCATTTATTTTAAAGCCTCTTTACTATTGGACTTGGTATTGGAATGCCAAGGGTTTTAAATTATAATGAAATAAATGAGGGTTGTGTGTATTTAGGGAAAATATATGGTAAAATATGAGTATACATTGGTAAAATAAATATCAATTATTAATTTTACCATTTGAAGCTTCTTTAGTTGTTTTTAACTTGGTTATTGGCTCTCCATGTAGGCACAATAGCTCTAAAGGATTGAGTGATTAAGATTTTATTTTTATTTTTTTCTTAGTCAGTGGTCTTGTAATGGATAGTTGCAAGAAATATTAAATAGTATGAGCATATTTTTAAGGCTTTAAAACTTCATCTCAATTGTATTTATTTAGGTTCATAACAACCAACATGTTTAAATTATTGGTATTTATATTAATGTAGTATATATTTGGGTTACTAGAAGATTTTAGGGCATGTTCATTGGAAATTGAGAGTAAGAAGTAAAAGAATAATCTATGAAACATTTTGGCTTAGAAAAGAATATGAATAAGTGATCTTTATGCTAAGTATTCTACCCATTTTAGGCATGTATTTTCTTTTTCATAGATATAAAACTTATATGGATTTTTTTTATTTTTTATTTATATATATTTCTATAAAACCCTAATATAGGAAATGGTAATAGGAATGAGATCCAAATAAATGTTTTTCTAATTTCTTTATACATGTATACCAAAGTATACATTTCTATGCAAATGTTACAACATATGCAATGCAATATTTATATACATTGATTGTTTTATGATATTTTTTTATTGGTATGGATATATTAATTTACATTGACTGATTTCTTACTATGATATGATATTTTATCTATGGGTAGTATAGTTATGATTTTCCCTTTGCATAGATCTTGGCAGTGGCCTTTACTAGTTAGGTATTTTATTCGATATATGAAATGATCATATTATGGAAATATCTCTTGGGTGTTTAAATTCAATTCATATTTAAATGAAATACATTCAAAATTATAAACCTATATCTAATGGTTATTATGAGAGTTTTAAAATAATTAATTAAATGCTTTTGAAGTTATGATGTTTTGAAAGGAATGACATTTTTGTTGGATGGTAGATCCTGATCATATTTTAATGCCCACCGTAGGGGTATAAGGTGGGTGCTGACCTATTTTGGAGCCCCCTTGGTGGGGGTTTTGTGGTAGTGGCCTCTAAGTAAAATTTTGTGAAAAATACATTATAAAATATTATAATTTCATAGTTAATTTGGACCATTTACTATTAGGTTTTAAATATAATGGTATAAATTAAGTTAGTGAATTTTTAACCCTCCTTTAATATGAGGGAATTTTAATTGGGTAGAATAGGGTGAGAGTGAAGAGTATATTTTAGTGGATGTATTGCAAGTTTTTCCCTTCATTTGTTGGACTAAATAATAAAGACTAGCTATTTTTGTGTGGATGTATCCCATATTGGGTGAACTACATTAAATCTATGGATCTATTAAATTATGTTTTCTAAATTTTAATTATATCTTTATTTCATTATTATTTATCTATATTATATATATTCTTAACAACTGATATTAGAGCCAAAGGTTTACTTGGTAGATAAATTTGTAAGACAATAGGTTTCCTAGTTTGAGTGGGAGCAAAGGTAGAAGAAGGAAACCTTAAGGTCGAGAAGTTTAATGACCAAAACTACCAACTATGGAAGATACAAATGGAAGACTATCTATATTAGAATTAGCTTTTCTTACCACTGGGTAGAATAACGAAGAAGTAGGTGACTATGAAGGATGAAGATTAGGAGGTTCTTGATAAAAAGGCACTAAGAAAAATATGGTTATGCTTGGTAGTATCGGTGGCCTTCAATATTTCAAAATAAAAGACAATAGTTGATGTAATAAAGGCATTAGATAGAGTGTATGAAAAACCCTCAACCTACAACAAGGTATTTCTTATGAACCATTTATTTAATCTAGAAATGTCAGAAGGTGGGTCTGTTACTAACCATTTAAATAAATTTAACACAATCACAAATAAGTTATGCTCTATAGGAGTAAATTTTGAGGATGAGGTTTGGGCTATTTTGATTTTGTGCTCACTGTCAAAAAGTTGACATGGCTTGGTCATAGTTGTAAGCAATTTTGTCTCTAGCTCAAATACTTTAAAGTTTGATGATGTTACTGGTGTTATCCTTAGTAAGGAAATGCAATGGAAAAGCATAGGTGAGACATCAAGTAATTATTTGATTATGGAGAATAGGGGGAGACACAAGGATAGAGGAAAGGGCCTAGGGAATCATGGGAAGTCTAATAAGGGTATATCTAAATCTAGAGGAGCATTGGTGTGCTAGATTTGTGGGAAGAAAGGACACCTAAAAAAGATATTGTTGGTTTCAAAAAGGAAAATAAGGAGATAGACAACAAGATAAAAACTAGGAAGTAAATATAGTAGGTGATACGTTAAAAGATGATTTAATCCTTTATTTAGATAATATTAGTGTTAGATTCAAGGGCTTCATTTAATGATACACCCCATACTAAATATTTTCAAGACTATGTTCAAGGTGATTTTGGGCATGTTTATTTGGGTGATGGTGAAACCTATAAAATTTTACGAAAGGGTAAGATACATATAAAATTATAAAATGGAAAAAAAGGTTGCTGAAATAGGTGAGGCATGTTCTTGAGTTGATAAGAAATCTAATTTCAGCAAGGTATCTAGGAAGTGAGGTCTACATAGTTACATTCATAGAAAATTCATGGAAGGTCACTAAAGGATCACTGGTAATAACAAAAGGAGAGAAGGTAAGTACATTATATTTATCTAATGGTGATGTTGACTATTATATTTCTTTAGTTTTTATAGAATTAGATACAAAATTATGGCACCACAGACTTGGGCATATGAGTGAGAAGGGGATACAAGTTCTCCACTCAAAGAATTTATTGCTAGATTTGAATAAGGTTGATTTGGATTTATATGAGTATTGTGTGTATGGAAAATAGAAGAGAGTCAGATTTCTCAGAGTTGGAAGGACAAAGAAGGATAACAATTTAGAGCTTGTACATATAGATGTATGGGGATTAGCTTAGGTATCATCCCTTGGTAGCTCTTCTTATTATGTTACTTTTATTAATGATGCAACTAGAAAATTTTCAATTGATTACATATGAAGGAAATATGATGTTTTTGATACTTTTAAGAAATGGAAAGCTTTGGTTAATAATGAGATAGGAAATAAGTTGAACTGTGTTATATCAAATAATGGAGGTGAATATTGTAGTAAGGAGTTTGATAATTACTGCTCATCCCATGTGATTCCTAGAGAGAAGATGGATCCAAGAACACCATAACAAAATGGTGTGTCAGAAAGGATGAATAGAACAATCATGAAGCATGCAAGGAGCATGAGATTTCATGTAGGGTTGCCCTTATAGTTTTGGTCAGATGATGTGGATATTGTTGTTTACATAATAAATAGAGGGATTTCAAGTCCTTTAGATGGTGGCACTCTAGAGGAATAATGGATAGGTAAAAAGGTAGATTATTCTTTTTTAAATACTTTAATTTATGAAACATTTATCCATATTGATAAAGAAAATAGAATCAAGCTTGAGGTAAAATCCAAGAAATGTACTTTTATTAGATATAGAGTTAATGATTTTGGTTGTCATTTATGGGATATTGAAAATCAAAAAATCATTAAGAGTAGAGATGTGATATTTAATGAAAATTTCATGTATAGAGATTAGTTGTAGGAAAAGAAATAGGAAAATTCAGATACGTAACATGTAGTACTTGATGAAATTACTAGAAATGAAATTTCAAAAGTGCCAAAAAATTAGAATGTGTAACAACTACAAGTACTTCAAAATCCTGGAAGTGTATTTAAAATATCTTATAGAGTAATTAGACTCCCTTAACATTACTCTCCTTCACTTTATTATTTATTATTTACTAATGGTTGTGAGCCAGAAAGCTATGAATAAGAAATATAGGTAGAAACTAGAAAAAAGTGGAAGTAAGGCATGAAAGAGGAAATGGACTCCTTGATACATAACAAACTTGGGATTTGGTTTAGTTTCCTATAGATAAAAGAGAATTGTAGAATAAATGGGTTTATAGGTTGAAGGAAGAAGACAGAGGCAAAAATTGGTACAAGGCTAGACTTGTTGTAAAGGGGTTTTCACAAAAGAAAGGTATTGGCATTAACAAAATATTATTTCCAATAGTTAAAATGACTTAAATAAGAACTATTTTATGTTTGGTATAAGTAGAATATTTTCACCTTGAATAGTTAGATGTAAAGACTGTATTCCTTCATGGTGATTTGGAGGAAATATATATGGAGAACCCACAAGGATATGAAGTCAAAGGTAAGGATAAAATGGTGTATAGGTTGAAGAAGAGTTTGTTTGGCCTAAAACAAGCTCTAAGATAGTTGTGTTTGAAATTTGACATGTTTATGATAGAATGAGGTTATAGTAGATGCCATTCTAACCACTATGTTTACTTTAAGAGATTAGATAATGACAACTATATTATCTTGTTATTGTATGTAGATGGCATGCTTGTTGTAGGGTCTAACATGCATGATATAAATGAGCTAAAAATAAAAATAGAAAAATCATTTAAAATGAAGTATTTTGGTGTTGTAAAAAAAATCCTTAGTATGAGAATAACAAGAGATAGGAAAAATAGTGTTAGGATTGTGGAGCTAAAAGCTTCACTGATGCAAACAGGAGAGGAGGTTGCAGGAGAGTTGCTGAGTGTCAGAGACACCAGCATCGGTCAGGCCAACCGACGTCGGCAGGATAGGGCACAAAGGAAACCGACGTCGGTCAGAGATCGGCCGGGGTCGGCGACCCCCAGGTGGACAAGGACCGACGTCAGTTGCCTGTGTGGTTCGGACTGCGCTTGTTATAGGCAGTTAGCTAACGAACCAAGTGTTTGCATGAAGAGATCTAATTATAGACTGAGAGCTACGGATCTAATTATTATAATTAGATGTCTAATTATTGTTTGGATGAGATCTATATAATAGACTCATGGTTGTATTGGAAAAGTGTGCTAGGGAGTAAGAGAGCATAATTATAAGCTCCTTCTGTGTGTGAGGTAGACCAATGGTGTGTTCCTCCTAGTGCCTCAGTACCAGGTGTGTTGGTACTGGATTGGAGAGCTAGCTGGGTTCTTCAGGAGTGTAGGATCTTGGTCACAGTTGCATGGCCTATATAGGAGATCTACATGGTAAGTAAGATCATTGATCTGCAGGTGTATGTGTGTGCAAGGTCAAGGTTCATAGGTGAGCAGAACCGTTTTTTGATTTGCAGGTGTGCAAGGTCATATAGATAGCAACACAATAGGGAGCAGTATCAGGCAGGATCTACTTGGAGTACAGGTGTGTACTCGGATAGAGCAAGAGAGGAAGGCAAGGGAGTCCCTTCCATAAGTATGGTCTATTGAATTGCAGGTTGTTGCAGATTCATGGGAGATCTACTTGAAGTACCTTGAGTACTTGTGGAGCACGTGGAGTGCTTGTGGAGTGCGTGGAGCACTTGTGGTGTGCGTGGAGCATGGGAGGTGAACACCAACTCTGTATTTGAGTTGGGTGTTGGGACCTGTGAGAGGGAGAGCTTTGGGGAGAAGAATTACTGTTCACTTGAGGTGTGGGAAACCTCTGTAAGGTGGTGGAGAAGAAGTGGCATCTTCTTTATTGTATTCTTTTCTGTATAAAGTGTTAATAAAAGTTGTGTATTGTCTCTCATATGCTGTGTTATTCTGAATTCTAGTTACTTGTTGATTCTGGTTATTTACGCATATTAAGTTGCTTGAAGTTTGGTAATCAATTGTATGCTTCTGGTGTTTCGCATCCTAACAAGTGGTATCAGAGCTAAGGTTGCAAGAAGCAGGTTGTGTTTTGGTTACAGGGCACTCTCAGGGGTTTCTAATTGAGTGGGAGTAGAGCAATGGTAGATCAAAGTAAGCTAAGAATGGAGGAGTTGAAAAGCACAGACGGTTACTCACGGTCTGATGGAAAGAAAGAGCAGGTAAAAGAATATTGTTGGTTGGTAGCAGATCAGCATGAAGAAACTGAAGATACAGATGTAGCAGGTGTTGTTGCACAGGATGTGTTTACAGGTTTCTTGGATAAAGTTGAATCTTGGTTAAAAGATTCAGTTGCCTCTTTCCATGCAGCCCTAGATAGAGGAGCTGGTAAGCCTTGCCAAAGAATTGGCAAAGGGGAAGTGAAGCTGAAATTGCAGGCGGCCAACACACAGGTGTTGATGAAGGTCATGCAGGTCCCAAGTTTGGAGATATGGCTAATTTCTTCAGAAAGATTGGGTGATGAGAGATGCACAAGAACTCTCACAACGGTAGCACTTGAATTAGCTGGTGGTAAGAAAACAGGTATTCTTTATCTACTTGTTTATATTACTGATTCTTCTTCTATCTCGGAGACATGGCTTCGTAGGCTTGGTCACATGAGTAGGAAGGAGATGCATGTTCTTAAGCGAAAGACAGATATATTTGACAGGCTTAAGAACTGGAAAGCCTTGGTGTTCTTGGAGGAGATGGTGGACAAAGTTCAGTGGATGGTGCTAGATACTTCTGAGCAGAGCAGTTTGGACATGGGTTTTGATTCAAAAAAGCTCGCGGGTAAAAAGTCATCACTCACAGGCGAACACAGGTATTGGCATCAGTCAGAAGGAACCGGCGTCGAACAAACAGGTGCCGATGTCGGTCATGTGCAGACCGAAGCTGGCGATGTCGGGCAGAGTAAGACTGACGTCGGTCATGGGACCGACGTCGGCAGTATGTAAGACCGATGTTGGTCAGGAGGACTGACGTCGGTAGCAGGGACACCAGTGCTGGCAGGCTGGTAGTCAGGTACAGACGCATGGAACTGACGTCGGTCAGATGCAAACTATGGAGTGACCGAGGTCGGTCACTGTAACAAATTTTGGGTGGACAGCATGCTGTCAAGGAGTCTCAAACACCCATATGGAGGACTGAAGGCGTAAGTAGGCCCTCAAATTCATGTTCCTCTTCTTCATACTTGTTGCTGATTGTATAGTAGGAAGGATCTAGGAAACAGGTGTGAGCTTGGCATGGATGAGGATGTGATTCCTTGGAGCAGAACCAGATGGGTGTTTTGGTAGGTTTGCTAGCTAGATGAAAGCACAGAGATGAATGGATTCCTTAGTAGAAGAATAGAGAGAACGGATATGTGAGACGGAAGACTAGGGATATGGTCTTGAGGTAGCTGCAGGACAGTGGTACAGGTTTTGACAGGTGGAGGATGAAGCATGGCTTCAGTCAGTGTCAGGTAACTACTATGGTTTGACTTACCAGGGGGATGATGATTGCAACATCATTCTGTTGCTGTATGTGGAGAGTATGCTAGCTAGCAGGGGTGTACATACAGGGTTTTGCTGAGCTAAGGGTAAGATTAGTTCAGTGGCATGCCATGAGGAGTTTGGAGCAGCGGAATTCTTTGACATGGGAGGCATGGAGATCACAGGTTGATTTTGTCTCCAGTGGGAGCTGATGTGAATCAGGTGTTGGCAAGGTTCGGGATGCAGAACCAGAGCACACTAAGGGCTGGACAGGTACAGTGTCTGAAATCACATGAGGTCTGGTATAGACCTGAGTATTCCCATGTAGTGGGAGCTGTCAGAGTTAGGAGCCAATTCGGGGAAGTGGGTTCTCAGGTTTTTTGAGAGGG
This sequence comes from Torreya grandis, assembly GCA_037957365.1. Taxonomy (NCBI): domain Eukaryota; kingdom Viridiplantae; phylum Streptophyta; class Pinopsida; order Cupressales; family Taxaceae; genus Torreya; species Torreya grandis. Next base: position 2,157,678 of record JARHVA010002433.1, on the reverse strand, counting down.
ACTGATAGCAGGTGCTACTATGCAAGGTCAAGACTTCACTACAGGTGTTGTAGGTTTGGATGTGGCAGGGTACTCGGATGACAGGTGGTACACCATGAGATGTGTGGTGGGTTGTCTTCAGGTGGGAGCTTGAAGAGGGATACAAACCAGGAAATAGATTAGATGGAGTATAGGTACAGGTACAGTGCAGCTGTTTATCTCCAAGTGGGAGATTGTTAGGATTGTGGAGCTAAAAGCTTCACTGATGCAAATAGGAGAGGAGGTTGCAGGAGAGTTGCTGAGTGTCAGAGACACCGGCATCGGTCAGGCCAACCGATGTCGGCAGGATAGGGCATGAAGGAAACTGATGTCGGTCAGAGATCGGCCGGCGTCAGCGACCCCCAGGTGGACAGGGACCGACGTCGGTCACCTGTGTGGTTCAGACTGTGCTTGTTACAGGCAGTTAGCTAATGAACCAAGTGTTTGCATGAAGAGATCTAATTATAGACTGAGAGCTACGGATCTAATTATTGTAATTAGATGTCTAATTATTGTTTGGATGAGATCTATATAATAGACTCATGGTTATATTGGAAAAGTGTGCTAGGGAGTAAGAGAGCATAATTATAAGCTCCTTCTGTGTGTGAGGTAGAGCAATGGTGCGTTCCTCCTAGTGCCTCAGTACCAGGTGTGTTGGTGCTGGATTGGAGAGCTAGCTGGGTTCTTCAGGAGTGTAGGATCTTGGTCATAGTTGCATTGCCTATATAAGAGATCTACATGGTAAGTAATATCATTGATCTACAGGTGTATGTGTGTGCAAGGTCGAGGTTCACAGGTGAGCAGAACCGTTGTTTGATTTGCAGGTGTGCAAGGTCATATAGACATCAACACAACAGGGAGCAGTATCAGGCAGGATCTACTTGGAGTACAGGTGTGTACTCGGATAGAGCAAGAGAGGAAGGCAAGGGAGTCCCTTCCATAAGTATGGTCTATTGAATTGCAGGTTGTTGCAGATTCATGGGAGATCTACTTGAAGTACCTTGAGTACTTATGGAGCACGTGGAGTGCTTGTGGAGTGCGTGGAGCACTTGTGGTGTTCGTGGAGCACGGGAGGTGAACACCAACTCTGTATTTGAGTTGGGTGTTGGGACCTATGAGAGGGAGAGCTTTGGGGAGAAGAATTACTGTTCACTTGAGGTGTGGGAAACCTCTGTAAGGTGGTGGAGAAGAAGTGGCATCTTCTTTATTGTATTCTTTTCTGTATAAAGTTTTAATACAAGTTGTGTATTGTCTCTCATACGCTGTGTTATTCTGAATTCTAGTTACTTATTGATTCTGGTTATTTTCGCATATTAAGTTGCTTGAAGTTTGGTAATCAATTGTATGCTTCCGGTGTTTCACATCCTGACAAATAGAAATTGACATTGTCTTAAGAAGAATACATCAAGAAGGTGTTAATTAGGTTCAATATGTAATATGTAAAACCTGTGAGTATACCTTTGGGAGGGAACTTAAAATTAAGCAAGGAATAATGTCCTCAAACATAGTAATAAATAAATAACATGACATAAGTGCCACATGTTTGAGTAGTTTTAAGTTTAATATATGTTATGGTGTACACTAGACTAGATATTGCTCATGCAGTGGGAGTTATTAGTAGGTTTATGAATAATCTAAGAAAAGAGCATTGGGATACAGTCAAGTGGATTATCAAGTATTTGAGAGGGACCACTAATAAACATTTGTGCTATGATGTTTTAGATGTTACCTTACAAGGATATGTTGAAGCAAACATGGCTGGAGATTTAGATGGTAGGAAAAGCACCACATGTTATGTATTCACTATTGGTGATACAATAGTTAGTTGGGTTTCAAAATTGAAAAATATAGTTGCTTTGTCAACTATAAAGTCAAAATATGTTGTATCTATAGAGGATAGCATGTGTATGATATGGATGTAATAGTTCATGGAAGAGTTGATCCATAAGCAAGAAGATTGTAGGTTATATAGTGATAGCCAAAATGAAATTAATTTAACAAAGAAATTAGAATTCCACTCAAGAAGCAAACATATACAACTCAGGTATCACTTCATTTGTTTATTTTTGGAGGATGATCAATTAAAGTTGGAAAATATCCATACAAGTCAAAATCTTGTAGATATGCTAACAAAGGTAGTCACTAAAGATAAGTTGGAGAGTTGTTCAGCTTTAATAGGTCTTCAAGTATAACAAGGAAGATGAGAAACATGATACAGTTAAAGTTTAAATAAAATTCCAAGTAAGATTTTTATCAGTGGAGTTACAACAATTAGTATTCAAGTGAGAGATTGTTGGATGGTGGAGCCTAATCTTATTTTAATGCCTAGTTCCCAACAGGGGGTGTGGGGGGCAACACCCCCCACTATGGTCACTACTTGTGAAAAATGCATTATAAAATATTGTAATTTTGTAGTTAATATAGACCCTTTACTATTAGGTTTTAGATATAATGGTAGAAATTAAGTTAGTAAATTTTTACCCTAATTTTTAACCTTCCTTTGATATGAGGGCATTTTAATTAGGTAGAATAGGGTGAGAGTGAAGAGGATATTGTAGTGGATGTATTGCAAGTTTTTCCCTTCATTTGTTGGATTGAATAATAAGAAAGATTGGTAGTTTCTATGTGGACGTAGCCAATATTTGGTGAACCACATTAAATTTATGTCTCTATTCTATTGTGTTTTCTAAATTTTAATTATATCTTTATTTCATTATTAGTGATCTACATTCTATATTCTTAACAATTTATAGCCATTTCGTGACCCTATATGCATGATTATGCCTTATGTGCAGGTTGGATACATATATAAATTTATTTTTTAAAGTTATTAAAGTTGAATTAATTTATTTTTATCTTTTTAAATTATAGTAATATTTAGTCTCATTTTTATCTTGAATGAAAACAATATTGAGCTTTTCCAATCCTTGTAGCTATAAATGTAAAAAATATTTATATCTAGATTTAATTTGTGTTTTGTTCTTGCATGATAATCCTTGTGTTATACACATTCATATACACATTTTTAATCCTTGTCTAATATTGGAAGTATTTCAATAGTATGGTTCACTTTTTTTTATTTTTAAGGATCTAAATAATATTATGAATGATTTAAAATTGTTTACTAAAAGCCTACATAATGTGACTCACATGGAATGACACGATGGACCATATATTTTTGAGAGTTGAAATATGTTAAAGATGATAATAATTAGAGTAACTTAAATCCATTTATTTATTCTTGTAATAATGCTCTAAATAGATGTATGGTGATTCTCTTAATAAATCTACCCTTCCAATTATCATCATCACATTTTAGAGAGGGCCCAACTAGACTCTAATTGCTTCCAGATGGTAAACTAATATGTTTGATGTTGTATAATATTTCATTATGAAATCACACTCTATAATATTTAAAATATTATATATTCTACTATATCTTGATCAATTTAATAGTATGATATTTCTATGCCACTTGTTGATAGGCATTATATTTTGTTGAAGAAATAAATAATTTGCTTACAAAGTTCTTCTACCTACCTTTACAGTGGAAGTATTTTTGCATACTACAATTTTTTAGTTATTAGAACTACCTTGTATTGGTAGCAATAATATATACTATAGCTGACCTAGTTGGTTTGGTATGCCCATTTTAGTATGAGACTACAAGAATTCTCATGTGATACTACCTTCACATGTAATTACCAATTGTATTTAATACCCTGTCACCACTTAGAGTTGATATTGTGATGCATTGTTCTTATTATATTGTGACCACGTAGTTGAAATTAATTTTATATGAATATAATTAGGATTTTATAAAGCTATAAATAAACACTATATAGACCTACTTAGGCCATTCTTGTATCATTTACTCAATCCTAGAGGTGGTACTAGAATGAAAATCACAATTTTCTTCCCTTTCTCTAGCCCTATTGTGATAACTATGAAGTGATATAGATTATCGATGTAAGGGAGTAATTTAAAATAGTTTATTATAGTATGAATTTATAAAAAAATTAAAGTGAAAATATAATGGAAATAAACTTGAAACTATACTTGAATCTTAAACACTTCCAGCTATCGATGATGATTCATTATTGATGATATTGACTCTTGTTTGAGATATACTCTATATTGATTTAGGTGTGAAGTAGATATTGATGGTAATTTATGTCCTATAATATTTTAAGGTAACATACCCAATGAATTTTACATTAGATTCTTTGATTTTATTTTAAAAAGTTGACTCTTTAAATAGACATTTAGTTCACTATAGATGTAATTTGAAATTATGAAAGGTTAAGTTATTGATCTAGTTGATTAAGATGAAACTACACTCTATAGTTATTATAATATGAGCATTTAAATATGTTTTATTTTTTACTAATCATGATAATCTAAAATTTTATTATTTCTATGCCTAACTAGGTATTATCCTCACACATCTTATTTGAGTATTTGTTGTGAAAATTATGAGATGGTTGTTAATGCCTTCTAGGGATCTATCTAGAATAACATATTTGTATATAAATATTAGTGTGACTAGATATTATTTTACTTTGGAAAATTTTAATTTCATTAGAGATATTTTTTTATCCCCTTTCTTACAATTAGTGGTGGGACCTAACTTATGTTTTTGCTACTATAATAGAAAACTAGTTCAATATTGAATTGATGAAAATAGAAGTTGATATAAATTATTACCACATGAACATGTTTTTGAAATGTTATAAATTATGTTTAAATCAGTTTTGTGGACACTTAAAATTGGACACATTGGTGTTTATTTTAACCTATTATCATCCAATTCACTAATCTACACTAACATTAGTAAATTATAATTCTACTACCATTTCATCCCTAATCTTATCCTTCATTGCATCCCTAATCCCATCATCCAAACATCCATAGCCTTGAACCAATAACTACTCACACTATCACCCCCAATAATATAAATCAAATCCCATATTGAACCTTTATAATCTATCTAAAATCATCCTATGTCCCATTAGCTAACTAATCATTGTTAATTAGCTAATTCATCGTTAAAATAATCCATGTAAATACAAAATTCCATAAATAGATAAAACTGATAAATCAACCACATCTCAACTCAATGATTTCATCAATCATATCCAAATCCTAAAGTCTTATACCAAATCCAATCATCCCAAATTTGAAGAACCATCCAAATCCCAATGCCAATTAGTCATCAAATCCTACGGTAATCCCATACCTTCTAATATCCCTAATTTAATGAGGAATTTCACTCATTATAAACCCTTGATCTTGTATCAATATCAATGGTCCACATTCATCCTATAAATATATAAATCCAACCATGCTTCCTCAATTTCAGCAAGTTTAAGTTGCCTAATGAATTTTTGGTAATTTAGTAATCCATCATCAACATCCAACCATCATCTAATCAAACCATCAAGCCATTAACAAGGAAATACACTACCAAATTTCTTATGTGGTTCTAATTTATCACCCATATCCACATAAAGAGCACAATAAACACATTAAATGATATATATTCATGGTAATTTAGGTATATTTCTTCTACTTTTTCTCAATTGAAGTTATTTGTTTAATTAGGGTAAGAGTTTGGTTTATTTAAAATTTATAATGTACTAACACTAGTTTTGAATATATAATTTTTTTTATGCCTAGTAGGACCATACAATCCCATAAATAGTTTGCATCATTTAATGGATAGGTATCTTAGGCTTAGTTGGTCATCTTCTAGGAGCTAAATAGATCAATTTTGAGTTAGAATTATTATTTTTGGCTTTAATTTTTTTGTTCCTAGACTCATGTCATCTACATCCTACATACTATTGTATGCATCTTAAATAACAATATATCCATACCTCAGGTAGATGTTTTCACTTTTAAAATAGTTTCTACATTTTGTATATTTTTTTTGCATATGATGCATCATATATACTTCTCACATTATTTATGTCTTATAGAACATCATTTATGCATCTTTCCTCATCATTTACATTTTTTTCCTATCTACTTTCTATGCACTATTTAAGTGGAAATCAAATCATATATGATCCCCAAAGATTTTATGCCTTGTAGAACATTTTTTTCATGTATTTATTCATTGTATGTATGCCATTTATCTATCTATACTTAGTTTTATGTCTATGTAGATGTCATGTCTTCTAATTTCCTCATAGAATATGTGCATCTTGGGTCTACATTTACACCTTGATAAATGATTTATGCATTTTGTGGGGATAATAATCCATTTTTCACATTTTAAACTTGCCCCAAACATTTTTATCAAACTAAAAAATGATTTATTTTAGGTTCCATAGTCAAAGATCAATCACCAAACCCAAACATACACATTTAAACGTTTAATTTCAAATTAATCTTGGTTATTTTCTTTTATTTCACTCATATTTTTTTTTGTGTGCTTGTAGATCTAGGTTGAGTATTTTATTCCCTTGCATCACAAGGTGATCTTGGGAATCAGAAATGACCTAGGATTTTTGTGTCCAATTTCAGTTTCATGTTACTTATGATCTTCCCTCATGTTAAAATTCAAACTTAGGAATTAGAAACAACTCACACCCATTTTATTTCAAATTTTTAGGGTTTTGTGACTAGGATTTCATCCCCACACATTAAGACAAACAATTTGTTCTATTAGGGTATATAAAATTTTAGGCAATTGTCATTATTAGATAAGTAATTATCTATTTTATCAAAGTTATAAAGTGAAAGGGTTTCATCCTCTAATACCCAAGCCCTAGAAACCACCATTGCATCATGCAATTAGAGCTCATTCTACTAAAAGGTATATATAGGTTGCATCTAGATCAACCTTTTAGCCTACTTATGATATTTTCAATGTATATCTAATAGTGGTGTAAGGAACATAATATTCCCTAAGATCACCCACCACATGATTTTTAGGGTAACCCCATTGGGCCACTAATAGGTCACACACCTACTTGAATCATCTAGGTTTTACTTTATGATTTGATTAATCCATTTATGAGAGACATATTAAAATTATAATCTAATGACATCTAAAATAAATAAAAATAATCCTTTTATTTTATATCCATTACATCTTGATGATACTAGTAGCTTCACAACCCATAAAAATCTCCCATCCACTATATATGGTCCCTATCATGATATCCCCATCATAACCACAAATGAAATCTTGATCTATCACCTTAATCCTCTAATCAAACCATAATTATAAAAATCTAATAACTTAGTTGGTAGGTTATGAACATAAGATCCCTTATAAAGCCATCATCAGCTAGTCTATCTTACAACAATCAACCCCATCTAAAATTCATTCCTCATCAAGATTTTAAGCCATATAAGCTAAATTTTCCAAAACTTGGGGACAAATTGTATAAACTGGTTACAACATCATCATACATTCCATAGCATTTTTAATCTTGTGTTGTAGAATCTCCTCTTGACCATATGTTTAAAAAAATGGGAAGAGAAAAAATTGTAAAGTGATAATCTTAAAAATGAAAAGTACATGATCAACCACCACTAAATCAATAATTTATGTTCATGCTCATGAGTCATCATTATCTAGTCATAACCTATCATTTCCAATCTAAGTAACATTGTTTTATCAAATAATCGAGTGTACCCATGCCCAAGAATTTGAAATTGGGGATGTGTTAAGATACCTTACTAAATAATTATTAGACTTTTCCACTAAGAAATCAAGGTCAATATTTTCAACCCATATTTGAATGAACCATCATTATACCTCCCATATTTTACCATTCCCTTATTGATGAGTCTATCTTTGATTAAGGGCCCACCATGTCCAATCACCCATCTTTGATCAACTACCTATCTTCGATGTATCATCACTCTTTGAATATCCACCTCTAATAACCTATCTTCAACCAAACACCCACCTTTTGTGAACCCAGTCTATACCAATCCATATTTAACTTGCAATATATACTTAAATAGTTGACCAACATGATATCCTTTAAATATTTAAACAGCCCAACTCCAACCAACATGAACTACCATCTATTAACCCATAAGAAATATTACCACACATATCAAAACCTCCATCACCTTGCCTTAAGTTACAAATGTAATCATATATGAAGATATCCAAAATGAATACCATGTGGAGAAACACTCCATCCCTCCTACAAGTAATGGCAGGTCCATTAAAAGTAGTAAAATAGAATCAACATCCTATCAATTTGGCTCCAAATCATTTGTAAAATATAACCTCCTCACAAAACATGAGATAAAAAACACAAACCACTCATGGTATATGGGGACAAACTTTAAGCTTATTTCAAAAGTATAAATATCCCATCACGAACAAAATATGTAAAATCATGAACTATAAAGGTAAAGGCATCAACCTCCATGAACAAGGACTCATTCATCCTATACATTTATGTGTAAATAAAGGTTATTTTGGAATAAACTAAAAACCATATATAATAAAATGGGAAAATTATGATGACACTTATGTGTTTTCCATAGTGGCTTCACCTAACATCAAGATAATATCCTCTCATAGTCCCTACAAATTTCATGTTTCCACCAACCCTTTCATCAACACCAATAATCCTTTCCACCATATTGACATTCAATCTCCTATACCCATTGATTATAACTAAAAACCAGATACCATCAATATTATTTTATAAAACTCAAACAATCATAGATTTCATGAATAAAATTTTACTATAATATCATATTATAAGTTTCAAAGTCAACCTAAATAGCTCAACATATTCCAAGAAACATGACGAGTTACTAAATAAAAATTAACCCTAAAATCAAAACAATCAAATTCCAACATCAATGTTCCCTTGTGAAAACCTCTTTGAAGCACTATTAGACATAAATCAAAATCTATCAAATAACTAGATCAATTTTCCTCTCACATAAGCATAGTTTTAAGACATCTCCACATCATATTTTGTAGACAACATCAATATAATAGAAAATGTTCCAATCATCCAACTTATGACTACTCTTAGTCATTTAGAATGTGAGATTATTTGTCCCTATTCCCCTTCACATCATGACACCTATATCTATCCCTTAAATCACGTCATCCTTAAAAATATTTCACATAACTAATACACATCCTCCATCCAATCATTTTAATTCATTCTCCTTGGTAACACCCTCTATCGTATGGGCTATGATAGTATCTTGATCAATCTAGAGGAAGAAAACTTTGAAATCAACTAATTTCATGATGACATTTTTGGGATGCATACTTGAAGGATCTAGTGATGATAAAATTAAATTAGAATATATATATATGTATGTATATATATATATATATAGATATATATATACATATATATATATATACATATATATATATATATATATATATATATATATATATATATATATACATATGTATATATATATATATGTGTATATATATATATATGTATATATATATACATATGTATATATAAATATATATATACATATGTATATATATATATATACATACATATATATATATATACATATGTATATATATATATGTATATATATATATATATGTATATATATATATATATGTATATATATATCTATATATGTATATATATATGTATATATGTATATATATATGTATGTATATATATATATGTATGTATATATATATATATATGTATATATATATATATGTATGTATGTATGTATGTATGTATGTATCAAATCCAAAAAAATCAAAAGAGAAATAGGTAATTGTCCCTAGGTGAAAACTATTTATGTGGTACCTTGGGCAAGTACCATTATGAAAACCAATTTTTTGCATCATGAAAAAGTATTTTTTATACAAGTACCCTACATTTGTGGGTAAAATACACTCCATCCATCCTAACTATCCTTTCCATCATTGTTTTACCCATCATATTTTTCCCATCATTCTTCTTGTTTTGACCTTGATAAAGAACTAGAAGTAGCATTGAGACCTATTTTTAGAACATATTTTCATATCACTAAAATGGTCATTTGATGACTAGATATGTTTTTATTATGTAATGTGGTCCTTAGACGTCCATCACCACCATCAACATCACCATCACTCCCTTATGTTCCCTCATCATCCATAATCCATCTGTATTAAGATAGGGTTGTCAATCTTCTTATTTAATCAACTATGTTTAGTTGATGTCATATAAAATTAGGATCAGTGTCTAATGGCATTCATACTACACCAACCTAGGTCTAATTAGTTTGTAATTTGGAGAGATTCAAGAAATAATCCATCAATTCATGTTGATATATTGGAAAATATGGTTCTTGGTATAATTAGGGGTTATAAGGAAGAATATTTCTTAGAGGATAAATTATTATAGAAGTGTAGTGGGTATAGGCATGATAGATTAAACAAAAATGTCTCTCACAAGGCATTATCAATATCCTCACCCCTTTCTTAGTGCACCCTTTAAGGTGTGCACTCAGATAGATTGAAACTTTGTAAGTTGTTATAAAAGAGAAAATGTCAATAAATGAAAAATTTTAAAAATATTATGTGCATACATATACCCCACTTGAAGCTCATCATGTGTCACCATAGTGTAATATGGGATGTTACTTCAATAAATAAAATAATAACACACTAATTGAGCTAGCTTAAAATGATATACTAAAAGAAATGTTAGAAGTGAAATAACTAAAAGTACCATATACATACCTTGACTTTTATTTATTTTTAAATGGTCACATGTATTTATAGTCTTGATCATAGATGGTACAGTAATTGGATTGGAAAACCCCTAAGGATACAAGGATAGAGAGAAAAATAAGAAATTGAATGAAAATTAAAATAAATGAAATTTTTCATGACAAATTGAAGTACTTAGAAATTTTTTAAGATGGAATGACAAAGGTTAGGTTAGGAATAAAATATGAAGATAAATAAAAAAAGAGGGAAACTAGGGTAGTTAAAATCTAAGGCTACCAATGACTAAAATACCTAAAAATATATCTAAAGTAAGAAAAGTAATAATTTAGAGCAAACCAAGGAATCATGAAACAATTTAATGTAAGCAACATCAATTTAAGATAAATAATAATACATATTCAAAAAAACATGGAATAACATAAAATATTAAAAACATTGATGAAAGAGAAGTAAAAATCCATAATCAAATATTAAAAAACATGATATAATTAGAGAAACAAGACAAAATGTCTTACAAAAAGGTGAATAGAAAACTAAAAATCCCAATCATAACTAACATAGATTCGATAATGATAAGGTAATAACCAAAATAGCAACAACTCAAATACGTATCTTTTATTATAATGATAGATAGACTAACATTTTTTTTATTATGAACATGTTAAAAAATAAATGTATAAGATGGGAAAAGATTTAGAAAAAAAATTTCTTGTCAAGGGGGCAAATGAAATGGGTGGTGGGGGAGAGATGGTGGTAAAAAGGTGAAAACATAATATTTACTATAAATGAAACACTTATAGCAAGTTTATGAAACTAATATAACTTTGAAATCAATGACCTTTAGATAACATAACCAAATCACACAAGTTTGGGCTAACTAGTGGAGTATAAGTATCATCCCATGAATGTTGGTATACATGAAAATAAAAATGGACCTACCTTTCCACAATGTGTTCCCCATTCCTTAGAACCCCTTACAAAAATTCCAATCTACTATAAATATTGGGTAATTGAATGAGAAATCATGTGTCACTATGAATATATATGATAATGAGACCTACTATCCTATTCTAGTGGCCTACCACACACCAATAAACTTCTACTCTATCATGAGGCCAATTATGGAGTTTGAGATTAAAATAGGATAGGAGATGTGTTAAATAAAGATCTTATATATTGGTTTTATCTAAATTTTAAGAGTGTATTTTTATCTTTTTATAATTATTTATTTCTTATATGATGTGGATTTTTGTGTTCCTCCTCTACATGTATTTAGAAAACTAAACATGGGTGCTAAAAATAAAGATCACAATGGAAATTACAACTAGTGACTAGAGAAAAGAGTCTAAATATAGTGGTGTCTAAGACTCTTAGACTTGCACATTAGAAGATATTGTAATCTCAAAACTTACTTTGGTTTTCTCAAAGTGATGTGGATTAGGAAAGTTGATAGAAATGAGCATAGAATTATTGGGTTCCCCCAAATCATAAAAAATGTTTTATTGAAGATGGTGTAATGATAGGTAGACATGAATCATTATCATGGTAAATGGTCTATGTGAATGAATACAAGATAATGTAATGTTAGATTTTTAACATAAAATAATATGACTAACTCTGAGTGTAGGACAACACAACTCTCAATTATTACCTTATATTTTGGGGAAGACATATACCTATGTTCAGTAATGAAAATAGTTTATGAGGTGGATTAATGAGTAGTTTGTGAGGAAGGTCTAGTATTATCTGAGGTATTATAATATAACTCACAAGATGGAAAAACAATAGGCATAAATTATTCCAAAAAGGTACATAAATTATTAATAAAGGAATTGGAGACTTGAAAATACTCTAAGGTTGATAGAAAAAAAATATGGGTGGTTATGAGGAAACAGTTAGGTCTTATCCATGGTCTTACAATGTAAAATAAAAAATTGAAAACCAAGTGTTGTTAAAAAGATAAAAATTACAAATTAATAAACCTAGGAACTAAGGCTCATATGTAAAAATAAAAACCTAGGCATATGAAAAGAAGTGAATCTAATGTTATGCTACGCTATAGAAAGTTGAAGTAATACCTACAAGAAATGTTATCTCCATAGTATATATAATAATCTACAACAAACATGAAAGTATAATAGGATATAAATACATAAATAACATGTAATTAAGAAACTTATTTCATTAAAAGTTGAGCATTGGTTAGTTCTTTGAAGATGTGTCCCTCATTAGTTTGTAATCTATAAGTATTAGGACCAAGAATGTCTTTGACTAGATAAGCACCCCACCACTTTTGGGCATACTTTCCTCTTTTTTTTTTATCATGGATGTAATTTAACTTAATTACTAATTATACAACATTTAATATAACAAAGTTAACTTTTTTTATGTTTTTTTATGAATGTGAGCTTTGTATTGGTGATTATGTTGTAATGTATTTATAACACTCCATTTCTATCACTTTCATGTAAAAATTGTAAAATAGAATGACTTCACACAATTACACATAAATTGATATAAATTCATTTATTCATCTAACATATGAGGTTGAATTCACCTTGGGACATCTCTACATGGGATAATTCACCATATTAGATCTACTCAATTATCATTCTAGTTAATTATCTAGTCAATTCTTCTATCCTAATCAATTCACTAATTTTCCTTCACTATCAATTAATACAATCAATCCCTCTTCCATAAATCATTATTATAAACAAATTACATATATCTTTGATTTATTTAATTAATAATTCTTATAATTATAGTTATATGCAAATGGAATTCTAATTTCCTTTCAATTTTTAATTCCTCATTTTTCTTCTAAAATGCATCTTCAATCAAGAAAGAATATTGACGTCCTCTGGGATATTATTTTATTATCAAAATAATTTAATAAATAAATTAATATGTAAGATTATTATCCATCTCTCATCTTGGAGGCAAGATGAAGGGCCCACAATAAATCTTGTGAGATATTTTAGGAGCATTTTCAACCCTTCATCTTAGAAATAAGATGAGGGGTCCACATTAGTTATCCATATGATTTCTTTAGAATGATTATCCAATCTTCATCTTGGAATAAATATGAAGGTTCCATCATGAATTTAATAAATATATTATGAGGAAAATAATTCACCCTTACTATTGGAGACAATATGAAGAGCTCTTACTAATCTTTCTTGGATATTTTCAAGAGCCATCCTCCACCCTTCATCTTGAGTAAGATGAAGGGCTCACATTAGTGATCAATGTGTTGATCCATGTGCATTTTTTAGGACTTTTTTTTAATCATTAATCTTGTAATTGAGATGAAGGATCCTAATTTATCTTAATTTATTATAAATATACTTCTTTTTTATTTTGACATGCTCAAGATTCATAGTGAAGCTCTGCCATTTTATCACACTAACTTGTTCATCAAGGGTCATGTTTATCAACTCAAATTCTCAAATATTCAATGAGACATTATCTATTTTTTTAAATTGACATTGATAAATATTTATTTAATATACATCTAATCTAAATAATATGAAAATATTAGGTTTCTAATGAAGTTTGCATTATATTAGTCCAATCTTAGTATGCTCATAAGGTATTAAGTGTAGATCATTATTAATTCATACTTAATTTGATAATTTACAATTATTAAATAATTAAAAATAAAATATTATATATTTTAATTATATATATGGCACACCCAGTGGGACCAAACTCATACCCCATAAATTCTTCTAGTCTCTTTATCAGTTTCTAGTTAAAAACCAAAATTATTCTAATTTTACTAAGAAATGGAAGGTAAAATACTCATAAATTTTGATATTTTATAATTATTAATCTAATTTTTTTATGAGTGTTAATATTTTTCTTATAAAAAACCTCTCAAAATTTTGTTGAATGCCTATACATATTTTAGGATTTATGTTCAAAATACTAACTAGCACATTTTATTTTTGATTTTATTTTTTTGATAAGAAATGGTTGGTAAAATAATCATAAATTTGTATTTTTTAATATAATTTTTTTAGGGGTGTGATAATTTATACTATAATTCTTTAAAACGAAATTAATTTCAAAATATTTATATTTTACGAGTTATGGTCAAATTATTGACTGTCACCTTTTATTTTTTTATTAAAAATAACTGGTAAAATGATCATAAAATTTTTATATGTTACCTATTTTAATCTAAATTTTTTCAGTAGTGTGAATATTTTTATTGTAAAAATAATCTTTTTTAAAAATTATCTATAGTTTAGGATTTATGGTCAAATTATTGGCTATTGCTTTTTAACTCCACTTGTTTTTAAGTTTTTAACATTTTATTTACAAATTTATGTATGCCAAAGAGCCACCAAGAAAAACTAATCACTTTATCTTCTTGAAGGTTCCAAAAGGATATTGAAATTAATTCAAACATATTTACCTATTCACATTTATTTTGGTTATTTAAAAGGAATTCACATCAGTGTTTTAAAATAAATTCAACTTTCAATTTAGTACTCTAAAAACACATTCATTTATGTTCATCTTGATTCAATTCTTTTTTTATGTGTTAGCTTGTGTTTCTTGTATAATTACTTCACACATATACTATCCCATTTAATATGATGACTTATAAATGTGGAGGTAATCATTTATTTTTATCTTGAGACATTTTCTTAGTATGCTTTTCGCTTACCTTAGTCAGATCCTATGAGTCAAAATGGTGATACCTTTCTTTTTTATTTTGGATAAGTGATTAGTGTGTCATTACCTTCATACGAGTCGTTAAGGTGTAGTGACTAGGATGTCATTACCCATAATTCTTACTCAATCTATTATTTGATGAGGTATACAAATTGAGTCTATGTTAGTGGTATCCTAGCTTTATTTTTATAGTAACACTTCTCTGAAGCATTAATGACTAAAATAGTCACAAAAGGATAAGACCCTTTAGATAATGGCCCATTAAATCATGACATCCAATTAAAGGATATTTATATTCCTACATACCATAAGGTATATTAGGACTATCTATAAAGCCCATGAAAACTTTAGTTTAAGACCTTTAGACCATAAAACATTCATTGATGTATGGTTACAAAAGTAACTACACCTGAAGATATATTTTATGTACAATTTATTTGAGAGAAGGGTGGGATTAAAAACACCACCAATAATTATAATAATTACTTAAATAGTATTAATTTTTATATACCTTTGTCAAGGCAAGTATATCAAAATAATTAATGCATGTGGAGTAATCCTACATCAGTCACTAAAGTAAGGTCATAATATTGAGTGTTTGATTGATTATGGTGTCAAAAACTTACCATAATCTATGTATAACTACATAAACTAGAATTAATCTATTTGTGTTTTAGGTCAAAATTATTCCATTATACATCCAAAATTATTCATACATTTCATACCTCTCTTATCTAAAATCATATTTTTATGATGTCCATGTGAAATTAGACCCACTTTAAACAAATTATGAATTCTAATTTCAAACCAAATTTCCAAATCTATTTAAAACTATCTTAACTATTAAAGTCAATCTAGTCAAATCTATTCAAAATAAATTATTCTATAGTTAACTCTATTCTGAATCAATTATATTTGATTCAAATATTCAATTCTCTTTTTCAAACCAAGTACAAACCTAATTCACACTAACCTAAAAAAATTCACACTCAAATCAAGTTAACTTTGATCAAGGTCCACTAATTCAAATTATCCAAAGTCATATACTAATCTTTCTATTCAATCTCTCACAATTATAAGTTAAGATTGATGAATTCATGATATCCATCCTTTTTCTTCGTTTAATCTAATCCAACATCAAGGTAAATTTGATCTTAGAGAAATCAAATAAATTTTACATGCTTGGGGATAATGATAGTCAATATAATCACCTATTTGGGGCCAATTCTAATTGCATTCACACATTTGATCAAGTTCACCCTACTTGGGGCCAATTTAAATCAAACCACATCTGATCAAGTCCAACCTAATTATGGCCAATCTAAATCAACTTACTTATAATTTATTCTACCCTCCTTGGGGATAATTCCATTTAAATCAAGTCAATTCTACCCTACTTTAGGATAATTTCATTCCAATCATTCCCATTTCATGTATCCTTGCTTGTGGGAATGTTTCAACTAGTCTTATATTACTTGTCTATTTAATTATATGGCATTCACATCAGGTCAAGATAGAGCCTTTGAATGACACATGTTTTGTAACATGGATGCTCTCATTTTAAGACTCTTAAAAATAAGTGCTTGATTACCTATTGATTTTGATCTAGTAAACCTAGATGCTATCCTAAGCAAGAGTAGTCTACCATTTCACAAAGACATCCATAAGATATTTTATATACTAGTCACCCACTTGATAATGATTATACTATCATAGGGGAACCTATTTTATCACCTTTTTCTAATGACTATCTAGTTTTTAAGCCACAACAACAACATCAACCTTTAGGTCTATGCCCATTTCTATAGTCCTTCAATTTATCCAGAACTTGTTAAGTCTCACCTCCACTTTGAAACTTTATCCACTTATAAAGTACCCAGTCTATTTTTAAAACCATAAAAAATACATTAATCCAATCGTATCCTATTATTAACACTCTAAGATCCATTAACTCCTAAAATACAATTACATCTAATTTTGAGAATCACTCCTTAGGGATATGCCAATATCATTTTCATAATCATATCAAACTAATCCATTTCTAAATCATGATCAAGACAAATCACCCATATTCAACATTTTTATCAAACCGTTCATTTTTGATGAGTCATATTTTGACCATCTTCCTATCTTTGATGAACCTTTATTTGATGAGCTCACCTTTCAAGAAACCATTATTGATCCAAATTTTATTTTTCTCCCATCCTCTAAAGCCCCTCATGTCCAAAAATTCTATCATCCCAAAGCCTTCATTTATAAGAACATAATGAAAAAGGTGCTTATGGATAATGTAATTTAACATGCCCTATTTTTAGCTAATTCTAAAGAAAGATCAACTTTATTATCAGAGCTAGAGTTAATGTCAACATTGTAATTAGATTTATAATCAACATCATATTCTACATGATATTCATAATCACTTTTAATAATAACATCAACATTATCATCTGAGAAAACATTAGTCGATTTAACATTAGAGTAAATATTTGAATTAAAATATATATCATTTACATATGAATCATAATTATAATCAAGTTTAACATTATAACAAATTATATAATTAGAATATTGTAGTATCAAATACATACCTCTTGAAGATCATTTTGAATCCATCAATGATCCTTATATAATTTTTGAGGAAGTATCCTTTGGCATTGACACAAGTTCTAATATACTCTATGAGGATGTTACAACCTATTATCCTTTAATTATTATTCCCCATCCTTTTCACATTAACTAACCTAGTCATTATATTAGCTTTCATCTACCCACAACCATTAATTAGGACCGATAGAATCACACATTGTTAAACTCCTTCCATGGAGACATCTTAGTAGTATAATTTACAGGGATCCAAGACAACATTCAGGTAGAATAACAATCTCATAGTGAAACCATTTTGTAGGTGTTATGGGATAATCAAAGTCTAAAATCATCATCTTCTAGTGAAACCTTGTTTGAGGTGCTAGGGGATAGTCAAAGTCTAAATTCAATATCTTCTAGTGAAACCTTATTTAAGGTGTTAGATTATAATCAAAATAAAAAATTAGAGTCCTTTAGTGAATTACTTATTAAGGTGCTCAAAGAAAATCAAAATGACTTATCAGTGTCCCTTAGTGAAGCCTTATTCAAGGTAATATTGGATAATCCACATTAGAAAAATAAAGAAAAAACTATTATTAAAAACCTTTTTAGATTGCCAATTGTTGAGCCAATTAGTTCCCCATTACTTGATGAAGACATTATTTAATTCAATATCATCCTCAACAAAACTAAAATAAATTGAAATATAAAATCAAAAATAATGTGTGTGACTAGAAATCCCAATATTCATTTGTCTTTTAACCACTATACATTCCATTGTGATCCCATTATTCATTCAAGACTTATATTATATTATCCAATTAGATCATTTATCCAATACCTATCCATCTGTATACTCCTTGGTAGCACTCTTTTTCAAAGATACTATGAATAACACTTATTTATAGGTTTAGAGGATGTAGAATCAATGGCCAACATATGTCATAATAGCATCAACACAATCTACATCAATACCATAATTCTAGTAGAAAAAATATTTAGAATAAGTATGGGTTAGAGATTAAAAAAATCATAACTATGCATATATTAATCCTCCATTGATTTAAGCTACCAAAAAGTTAAAAAAAAAAAAATCAATCAAAAAAATATAGATAAATAATTTTTCCAATAATGAAAACCATGTTTTTGGTGGTTTGGGCAAGTACCATGATGAAATCCATATTTCTGGCATCATGTGTAAATATTTTGATGTCTAAAAGTACCTTGACACTTGGGGACATCCTTATATACATTTAAATCCATGAAATTCCTATCATATTGAACATTTTACCTTATATTGAACCATATTTATTTCCATCATATTCTGGTCTAATTTTCCTTCCCATCTTGATCTTCATAAGAAAGTGGACATTAGTTTGAACCCTATTTTAGAAACTTTAGCATATCCTCTTAGAAACACTTTCATGAATGGAAAATATGGTTCCCACATGACATTTTCCTTAGAAATTCCTCATTTTATTATCATTTATTATTATCCAATATGATCATTCTAATCCTTTCATATGCTATTAAATCCCATCCTAGAGTTAGAATAGTTATTTTCATTTGCTAGTGATCCATTGTGGCTACAATGTTCCAAACACTCCTAAAAAATCTCATTCCTACTCTCTCACTCTTTTGAGAGTTATTAATTCCATGTTATCATTATTTTTTGAGTTAAACATTCTCCATCCACTTCAATCCAATCTCAATCATGAACATTTTAATCATCTTTCATTCCCTATTCATACTCATCATTTTTTGTGCCCAATTTTTAGTTGAACTATAATGGCTTAAGGTCTAATCATACTATGTAGATAATTTAAAATATTTTGAAGTTATCTCATCCATCCCTTATCCTATACTCTTAAATTTCTTATGAGCATATCTCTTGTCATTTTGGTAGACTTCTTCCTTATATGCTTTCACTATTTTATGAGCCCTTTCCTATTTTCCCTTTATAATCTATCTTCTTAACTTGTCATCAATTTTATTCTTTCCCAATCATTGGGAAAAATAAATTTAACCCAAAATCCATTGGTATATTTAAGTAACATCCATTTTCATGGGGAATTTAAACACAACATGGACACTACTTACGTATTCTTCTATTCCCGCTTCCCTGGTCATGATTGTTTTGTCATAACCTTGGTCTCAAAGAGTAACACATTATTGTCACAGATAGTCCTTTTTAAATTTAATGTTTATTTACTTTTACTTGTGTGTTTATGTGTTGAATATTTGTTTAATTATTATTATGTTTTTGTTCAATTTCCTTAGTTTAGTAAATTCATTTTCTCACTTAAGTCTTGATTATTCATATCATGACTTTAAGTTTTGAATAATGTGTATCTTAATTATAATTGATTTCAATGCACTATGTTTTACATTTAAAGATTGATTTTCCATATCTTGTTTTAAATTGTATACCCTTATATTTTGAATCATATTTACACATATTAACAAACAAAATTTATCATGATTCTTTCAAGATTATGATGCATACTATCATGTGAAATATCAAAAATAAAATATCAAGTGATCTACCACCAATCTTCTATTAGAATATTATCATTGATTTCAAAGGCAAAGTGAAGGGAAAGATTTTTACTCATTCAAATATTTGGACTCACTTAGAGCTTCAAAATCACTTAGAGTTTTATACTCATATAGAGATTTAGACTCACTCAATAGCTTTAGACTCACCCACAAATTTGGACTCACACAGAGCTTTAGACCCACTCAATAGCTTTGAACTCACCTATAACTTTAGAATCACTTAGTATCTTTTTACTCACATAAATATTTAAACTCACTCATTAGCTTAAAACTCACCTAGAGTTCTGTACTCAATCAATAGATTCAAAATTACCCAAGGCTTTAGACTCACTCAGTAGCTTTAGACTCACCCAAAGCTTCATAATAAATTAATAGCTTTGGACTCATCCAAAGATCAAATATTTAGACTCACCTAGTCAATAGCTCCAAACTTTCTTAGTCAGTAACTACAGACTCACCTAGGGTGAAGAAAAGTGATTGAAGAATGATGATAAACATTTTAAGAATGAAAAGTAGTATTTGAATAATGAAGAGTAGTGATTTAAGAATGAAGATTAGAATTGAAATGGAGTTAAATTAATTTGTATTAAATAAAGGATCGACCACCTTTGTTATCATCCATGTTTTAGAAATAAGAATTACTAACTAAGTCTAATGAATTATAATCTATTGATGATGGATAACCACCTTTGGAGAGGTAGTATCCCTTGGGAGAAATTATACCTTTTTGAAAATTCATAAGAAAGGTATAAATATATAGAGAAGTTAGAGAGACAATATGAATATAAGTCGAAGGGTGAGATATGTGAAGAAGAGAAGGAAGCAAGTGTGTGGAGAATAAAAAGATATATCATACAAACACATACATATTTAAAGAGCATAAATAATTATTTCTATCATACATAAGGAGAAGAAGAGGGAGAAGAGGGAGAAGAGGGGGAAGAGTAAAACTTTATTGATCCATCATTTGTTGACAAAATAATAGTGAAAAGGTGGAAATTATTTAAGTGAGGTTAGTGCCTCAGAACAAAAATATTAGTGTCTTTGACTAAGTCAGTGCTTGGAAATGAATTTGGTGATTTAAATATATTAGTGTCTTTTACTAAGTTTTTTCTTGGCAGTGAAGTTGGTTGTTCAAATATATTGGTGTCTAGAGCTTATAATTGCGGATTAGTGTCTCTAAGTAGGTTAGTTCCTACAAATTTTTTGTAAAATGAATTATTAATCTTGTGTCTAGATTTGGATAGTAGATCCAAGTAAGCATTTCAAGTGTGGTTTCTCCCCATTGAGGGTTTTACAAATAAATTATATGTTTTGTATTTATTTTTTATTGTGTGAATGGTTTCTTTATGAAATTTAGTTAGAAAGAAAGTAAATTATCATTACACACTAATTCACCCCCCTCTTAATGTAGTGTGTACTCAATAATTGGTATTAGAGCAAGGTTACTTTAAGGTTAGTTTAACCACTGGAAGGCAAATCCTAAAATCACACATAGCCAGTCATCAGGTTTAAGAATGTTTCTCTACCAACAAGGTTCCATTATGTAATGGGACAAATTATGCATTCTGGAGTATAAAGACAAGGAAATATATATTGGACCTTAGTTTTGAAATTTGGCAAGTAGTTTTGGATGGATACATAGTTCTAGAAACTTCACCAAAGGATACAATAAGAAATGATGTTATTGAAAATAACACAAAAGCCATGAATGTTATTTTATGTAGTTTATCAGAATCTAAGTTTGTAAAAACTTTGTAGTGCGACTTAGCTAATGAGATTCAGGATAACATTAAGACCATTTATGAGGGAGATAAAAAATTAAAGATGACCAAGATTCAAACTCACAAGAGATAATTTGAAAGTTTGAGATGAAAAAATTACAACCTATTTGCTTCATGTGGATGAGATTGTTAACATCATTAGAGGGCTTGGTGAAAAAGTTGAATAATACGTAATAGTTTAAAAGGTACTAAGGTCTCTATCCTTAATATTTTAAACAAATGTTTCTAATATTAAAGAGATAAAGGATTTAGACTCATTAATAATGGATGAGCTGGATGGGATACTCGCAACATATGAGATGAGGACTAAAAAAGGAAAATCATCTAAGAATGAAACAACTTTTGAAGCTTATAGTAAAGGAAAATATAAAGATCTTGAATCAAGTGATAATACCACTGATGAAGAAGATGATAAGGAATCCCTATTTTTTATAAACCTTAAAAAGGGATTAAGAAAATACAAAGTTAAGTTACCCTTTAAATGATCTAATTATGGTAAGATAGGATATTTTCTTTCTAATTGTCTTCATAAGGATGATAGTGAAGATGAAGAAAATAATAAAATTGAAAAGAAAAAGAAGGAAATCAGGCCTCACTTCAAGAAAAACATCAAACAAAGTGGGTATAAGAAAAATTCCAATAAGTATAATAAAAACCTCTATTCTAAAAAGGATAATAGCTTAGTCAAGGAGAGTGATGAAGAAATATCAGATAGTGATACGGAGGAAACCATGTTCATGGTAATAGAAAAAAAGCTTGAATCTTATTTAAGTATAAACACCTTGGAAAATGAGGATGATGTTGAAAATTATGGAGTGGTAGATCTTAAAGGAGAGTTGATTTGTGCCTTGGGAGAGAAAAAATGATGAAGAAAAAGAATTTGAAACAAATATTACATATTTAAAATTATGAAGAAGAAATTTATGAACTAAAAACATAAATGTCTCAAAGCCTTGAAAGGTTAAAAAATGTCATCATTAGTCTAAATACTGAAATATAAAAAGCCAATAGGATAGAGTAGGAAGTAAGAGTCCAACTTAAGGTAATAAAAGACCACAATGCCAAGCTAGAATTAGAATTTAATTTCTTAAAAAAATAATTGGAGAAGACATGTGTTAAATTGAAAAGAAATAAATTACTATATGAGATTCTCAATTTCCAAAGGTCCTCATTCATCAAGACTAGTCATGGTTATGAAGAGAACTATAAGAGTACTAAAGAAGGGCAGAGTGCAAAAACTACAGAACTAACTAAGAGGATAAATATAGAAAATCCAAAGAGATATGTAGATTCACTTAAGATATCTATGAATACAAAAATAAAATAAAATATATATCATGTCAATTTTCCTCATAGATAAAATAGAGGTAAGAACATCCCTATTCGAGATCTTAGAAGATAATTTATATCAAGGCTGAATAATGTGATAAGGTACACAAGCTACTTTTATGTTTATTTTTATTCTTAAAATCAATTTGGTCCTATCTAAATAGTGTGTAATACATATACAAGAAATGAATATGAATGGAACTATGGAAAAGGCAATTATGGAGTTTCCAATAGAAACTATAACTCATTTGTACCATTATCATATTACAAACAAAGTAACATTGTATGCTATAACTGTAATGAATTTGGTCATATAGCATGATTTTGTAGGATTTTTTTCATATAAAACCCTAAATATAATAAGAATATGAATACCTTAGTTATAAAGAGAAAATGATATACAAAAATATGGAGAGATAAATAAGAGGAAATTAATCAAAAAGGAAAACATTTATGCTTGTTCAAACAATGTCTCATACACAAGATGAAAGATAGTGGTGGTATATTTATAGTTGGTGTTTAAGCCACATGATAGGTGAAAAAATAAAATTTATCAGTTTGAAGAAAATGAGTGAAAGTACATTAAAATTTGGGGATAATGATATGTCTAGGATTGTTGGAAAAGGTACCTTCAACCTTGATAATGGAAAAATAAAAACTAAAAATGTTTTGTACATTGAAGAGTTGAAGCATAACCTATTAAGTGTCAACCAAATGTGCGATTAAGTAAAAATTATCACATTTTATGCTCAAAGGTATGAGATAAAGAGATAAGATAGGAAAATTAATTGTATATACAAATAGAACATCAAATAATCTATGCATAATCAATGAAGTAGAAGGAGAGGAATGCTACAGGAATCAAGTTGATGAAAGATGTCTATGGTATAAAATAATGGGACATAATTTTTTACAATCTATTGAAAATACAAACTAAGAATGTTGTAAGAGACATGCCAAAAATCATAAAACCTTCAAACACTATTTGTAAGGAGTTTTAGAATTGGAAGAAAAAATGAACGATTTAAGATCAAAAGTGTACTCAACAACCAAGGCATTAGAATTAATCCATACATATATATGTGGACCTATAAGAATATAAATCATATAAAGTGAGATTTATTTTATGCTATTTATTGATGATTATTTTATAATGGCATGGGTTACCTTTCTAAAATATAAATCCAAGGCATTCAAAAAGTTTAAAGCTTTTAAAGCTTTGGTTGAAAATGAAATGGATCTAAATATCAAATGCCTAAGGTCAAATAGAGGGGGTTAGTTCCTCTTAAATTAATTCAATGAATTATATGAAGGTCATGGAACAAAAATACATTTCTCAATTGTTGGGACTCCACAACACAATCGAATTGTAGAGAGAAATAATCAAACTATGCAATAAATGGCAAGAATAATGATAAATAAATCTATGCTTTTAAATACATATTAGAGAGAGGAAATCAACACCATAGTTTACATCTTGAATAAAGGAAAAAATAGGGTAAACAATAAAAAACCCTATAAGCTATGGAAGGGTAAAACATCTTCATTCAAATACTTTAAAGTGTTTAGAAGTAAATGTTACATCAATACAGATGATGAAGACTTGGGGAAGTTTGACTCCAGAGCCGATGAAGATATATTTCTTGGTTATTCATTAAATATTAAATCCTATAGATGTTAAAATAAAAGGATGTAAACAATTATAGTTAGTGTTAATGTTAGAATGGATGAAAATAGGCTTAAATAAGTAAGTGTACCAACTAATATCATTCAGAAGAATCGAAATTCAAGAAAGAAGAAGTATCAAAAGAAAGTCAAGAAGAATAATAAAAGGAAGATACAAAATCACCATCTAAATTTGTTTAGAAAAAACATGTATAAAATCAAATAATTAGTGATATTTATGTTGGAGTGTAAACTAGGAGAAGATCATGAATACATCAGAAAATGAAAACTTCTCTCTATTATTGAAGATATAACCAATGAATTTTAATAAGCCAATAATGATAATCATTGGATCAATGCCATAGAATATGAATTGAACCAAATAGAGAAAAAAAAACTTGGGAAACTATTTCCAAACCAAAAGATAAGAATTCAATTGGAATTATATGGGTCTTTAGGAATAAACTAAATGAATATGGAAAGGTAACAAAGAACAAGTCAACACTGCTCTGTAAAGGAAATGCTCAAGTAGAAGGTGTTGACTTTGAGGAAAATTTTTCACCTATGACAAGATTAGAAGCCATATTAATTTTCTTAGCATATTTTGGATTCAATAATTTCAAGGTCTATCAGATGGATGTGTAGTCTACATTTTTCAATGGGAATCTTGAAGAAGAGGTTTACATAGAGCAACCTAGAGGTTTCTCTCTATCAGGGAATAAAGTTTATGTGTGTAGGATGAAGAAAGAATTATATGGACTAAATAAATCCCCTATATCCTAGTATTCTAGGATTAAAATATACTTTCTTGATTAAGGTTTCAAGAGATGAGTGGTTGACAGTAACTTATACATCAAGAGTGAAGGTGAGAACCTACTAATTATGGTTGTGTATGTTGATAAAATTATTTTTGGTGGAGACAATGAGAAGATGTATCAATAATTTACAAGGTTAATGCAATAAGAATTTTAAATGTCTATGTTAGGAGATTTATCAATTTTTTTGGGTTGTAAACTACTCAGTCAAGTAAAGGAATATTCATCTCTCAGACCAAATACATTAAGGAAATGTTGAACAAATTCAATATAAATGATTGTAAATTAGTAATTAATACAATCATAATAGGGTGTAAGTTAATAAAGTATGATGAGTCAAAAAAATTAAATCAAACCTTACATAGATCAATGATTGGAAGTTTATTAAATACTACTACATCAAGACCAGATATCATGTAGGTAGTAGGTCTAGTGTCCAGATTTCAGGCAACACCAAAAGAAACACACTTGAAATAAGTCAAAAGGAATTCAAGTATCTCAAATGAACTATGGATATTAGTTTATGGTACCCAATAGGAAATTAATTCATTCTAATATCTTATCATGATGAAAATTAGGTAGGCATTGTTGATGATAAAAGGATCACAATTGGAGGTGCATTCTTTCTTGCAAAGAGTATTGGGTCATGGTTGAGTAAGAAACAACCCTCAGTTTCTTGTCCATATTTGAAGCTGAGTACTAGTAGTAACATCATATTTTACACAATTCTTTTGGATTAAAAAAAATTTTAGTGGTTTTAGAATTGAGTATGTCAGTCTAATTTTTATTTATGTGACCATATAAGTGCAATAAACATCTCTAAAAATCTAGTTATACATTCAAAAACTAATCATATTTATATCAAGTATCATTTTCTAAGAGAATAGGTTGCAAATTTAAAAATTAAAGATGGAGAACATTACCATAAAGGAATACATAATAGATATCTTCATTAATCCCCTCATAAAATAAACTTTTGAGTTTCTAAGGTAGAAATTGGGAGTGCTCCATTCATTATCTAGTCATTAAATCCATCAAAGAAAGCATGGATTAATGGGGAGATAATAATAGTATTATTTAGCTCCTTGAATATTTTAGTGATATAAATTATGAGTATGTCGTATGTCTCTTTGCCATTGATGTCAAAGGGGGAAATTGAAAGAAAGGGGGAGCAAAGGAAGAGAGCTACATCAATGGGGAGTTCTTATACTATTTTTTCTATAAGATTGCCTGTAATGACAAAGGGGGATATTGTTTGAATATTATCATTGATGTTAAAGTCAAAGTAAAGGGAAAGCTTCAAATTCACTTAGATTTTTGGACTCACTTAGAGATTTGGAATTGCATAGATATTTATAATCACTCATTAGCTTCAAACTTGCCCAGATCTTTAACTCACATAGAGCTTAGGAGTCACTCGATAACTTTAGACTTACCCAAAGATTTGAACTCAGTAGATTCAAACTCTCCTAGATCCTTAGACTCACTCAGTATCTTCAAAATCACCTAGATTTTTAGACTCACTCAGTAGTTTCAGACTCGCTAAGAGATTTGGACTCGCTCAGTCAGTAGCTCCAAACTTGTCTAGTTAGTATTTATAGACTCACCTAAGGTAAAGAACAACAATTAAAGAATGAAAAGAAAAATTTGAATAATGAAGATTAGTGATTGAATGATTAAGAGTAGCATTGAAATGGAGTTAAATTTATTTGTATTAAATGAAGGGCTGATCACGTTTATAGCATCTAGGTTTTTGCAATAATAATCTCTACCCAAGTCTAATGAATGATAATATATTAATGATGGGTGACCACCTTTGGAGAGGTCATATAACTTAGATTAAATCACATATTTTTAAAGAGGAATAAGGAAGGTATAAATATATATAGAAGTTGGAGACAAAGTATGAAAATAAGTGGAAGGGTGAGATATGTGAAGAAGATAAAGAAGCAAGTATGTGGAGAATAAAAAGATATATCATATAAACACATGTAGATTTAAAGATAAAAAATAATTATTTGTATCATACACAAGGATAAGAAGAGGAAGAATAGGGATAAGAGGGATAAGAGAAAAACTAGATTGAGCCATCATTTGTTGACAAAGTAATAGTGAGAAATTGTAAATTGTTTAAGTGAGGTCAATGATTTAGAATAGAAAGATTAGTGTCTTTGGCTAAGTCAATGATTGGTAGTGAAGTTGGTAATTCAAAGAGATTAGTGTCTTTCACTAAGTAGTGCTTGGTAGTGAATTTCATTCTTCAAATATATCAGTGTCTAGAGCTATGTTGGTGATTAACATTGGGGATTGGTGGCTCTAAGTAGGCTGGTGCCTATAGAATTTTTGTAAAAATAATTATTAATCTTATGGATGGATTTAGACAATAAATCCAAGTAGCCTTTTCAAGTATGGTTTTTTCCCACTAATGGTTTTCCACACAAATTTTGTGTTGTGTATTTACTTGTTCTTATGTGAATGGTTTATTTATAAAAGTTAATTAGTAATAAATTAAATTATCATTACACACTCTTTCATCCCCCCTCTCAATTTGGTGTGTGATTAACATGTTCAACTAAAAAATCTCTCTATTTAATCATAAGACTAACAAACATCATGATAATTTGAATCAAGTTCATCAAATAAATTGAGCATAGCACAAATATCATAAAATACTAATAGTAAGAACATTTTAAATCATAATGATACCAATCATGTCTAACCTAATAAAAAGAGACATAAGGAAAATGAAATAAGCATCACATGATATAACAATCAAATTCATAGATTTCTCTATAATCGTTTCTTCTTTTTGGGGTCCACTCATCCAAAAAAATTATCACCTCTCCCCTTAAAGGGTCATCCAGGGCTTATTAAGCACTAATTTAGGATATAGTTGAAGCTATTTGCTAATAATTTTAGTAAAATTATCATATTTAGATTCTATTAATTTTATTCTATGATAATTTTAATGAATTTTTATTCTTTGAAATTTTTTTGCTTCATCTACATCTCGCAATGCCTTCTCAAATAAGGGAAAATGTAGAAACTCCAATTTTATCACTTTCATGTCAAAATTGAAAAATGGAATGACATCCTATAATTACACACAAATTGGTCTAAAATCATATGTTCATCTAACATACAAGTTTGAATTCACTTTGGGTCATTTCTAGGTAGGATAATTCACTATATTAGATATGTTCAATTATCATTCTAGTCATTTTATCTGGTTAATTATTACACCCTCATCAATTCACTAATTACCCTTTGCTTATCAATTAATACAATCAATTCTAATTCTCTAAATCATTCTTATAATCAAATTTCCCACATTATATTAATTAAATTGATATTTGATTAATTGAATTAATCATTATTCTAATTATAGTTCTATGCAAATGAAATATAATTTCCTTTTAATTGTTAATTACTCCTTTTCCTTCCAAAATGCATCTTCATTTTGTAAATATTATTTAGATCCTATGGTATATTATTTTGTGAGCCAAAAAATTTACTAAATAAATTAATACGCAAGATTATTCTCCACCCCTCATATTGGAGACAAGATGAAGAGCCCGTAATGAATCATGTGAGATATTTTAGGAACATTCTCAACTCTTGATATTGGAAACAAGATTAAGGGTCCACATTGGTTATCCATGTGATTTCTTAGAAATGATTCTCCACCCTTAATCTTATAAATAAGATGAAGGACCCACAATGACTCTCACAAATATATTATGAGGAGGATCCTCCATCCCTCATCTTGGAAACAAGATGAAGGGATCATATTAATCCTTCTTGGATATTTTTAAGATACATCCTCTACCCTTCATCTTGAGAAAGATGAAGGGATCACATTAGAAATTCATATGATTATTTATGTGTATTTTTTTGGACTCATTTACAACCATTTATCTTTTAAGTGAGATGAATTCAACATGCTCAAGATTCATAGTGAACCTCTTCCATTGTATCATACTAACTTGTCCATAAAAGGTCATGCTTGTTAACTCAAATTATCAAATATTTGGGGAGAGATTGTCAATTTTAGGACTTTAAAATTGATAAATATTTATCGAAGATAGATATAATCCAAATCATATGTAAACATGAGGTTTCTAATGTTGGTTTAATCTTATCATTATTATCTCAATCTTTGTATGTTCATGAGGTCTTAAGAGTATATCATTAGTTATTCATAATTCATTTGATAATTTATTATTATTGAATAAGTAGAACTAAATAGATCTAGATTCTAATGATACAATACCCATACATCACTCATCAAAGAATTCTAAGGCAATAATATGGGATTCACAACTCTCTTCAATGAGAATGATGTCATTAAGAGAAATTTTTAAGGAAGGTAACTCAACTTATAGTTATAGAATAATTTTGAATCTATATACTAACAAAAAATAAGTTTCCCCAATGGTCATACGAAATCTAGTACTATAATTCCAAAATGTAGGTAAAGCTTAAGATGTTAGTCAACATGAGAATATCTAATTTTTTTTTTGAAATATTTTGTTAAGGATTTTTTTGAGGATTTATCTTGAATATTACATTGAAGATAATATGGTGTAGAAAATCTATGTGATTTTAAATTTTACATAGTTTATATTAAGGTAGGCCTACCTTTGACTGGTGTGGAATCTAGTCTTAGGCACATCAAGAGGCTTGGGTCTCCTTAATAATAAAAAATAGACCCAATAGAAAAATCAAAAAGAGAAAGGAGGAGAATAAAAAAATTACTAGAGAATGATCAGTGATTATATTGAATCCCATAGATTTGATGTAAAATTTTTGACTATTGAAGAAATAAAGGACTTAGACTCATTGACAATGAATGAGTTGCATGGGATTCTCATGACGTATGAAATGAGAAATAAAAATAAAAGATTATCCTAAAAGGAAACGACCTTAAAATATTATAATAAAGGGAAATATAAAGAGCCTAAATCAAGTGAAAACACTAGTGATGAAGAAGATGAGGAGGCCTTGTTTGTTAGAAAGCTTAAAAAGGGATCCAATAAATATGATAAGATACCTTTCAAGTGTTTCAGTTTTTTTATTATTATTTACTCATTAACTAATAAATCACTACAATAGATAACTAAGTCATTGCAGATAATAAGTTTTCTCACACAACTAGATGAATTTCCTGATATAGATGCTAGATAAAATATAGGACTATATATAAGTTCAAATTAATTATTTTGTAGTTATATAATGTTAAAGATAATCATATATAATTATTTTATTTAAGTGCTACATAATTTTATTAATACATGTTACACCTCAATTAGCTCGCTATATCTCTGTTCAGCTTTTTATATTGTTAAATTTCTATAGAAATCACCAATTACATATATTGGGATTTTTTTATAAAAGGATATTCAACCAGGTATAAATATATTTATTCATATATACCATAAAAATACCTAGAATTAAATTACAAATCCTAATTGGAAAGTGCCTCACGGATCTTTTTGCTTCTTACTTCCTCATCTTCTCCCATTTTTCTTTTTTTCTATGCTCCTCTTCCCATGCTCTATTGCCTTTTTTTCTTTGCTCTGGGTGGAGCATCCCCTTTCTCTTGCAAAAAATTTGGTTATAAAAATATGATATACTTTTATTTATTTATTTTTATTTTTATTTGTTTTTCCCATTACTAAATATATTTCCTCCTTTTGTTTTTGTTTTTATATTTTTCTTTCCTTTCCTTTTTATTTTATTTTATTTCTTTTTCCATTTTATACACTTTTTAATTATATTTTCTAGTTAATAACATTAATACAATTTACTAATAAATCCATTAATCAATAAACCTAACCTTGTTTTAATTATACAATTTATAAAACACTAATGGTTATAAATATGACTAGCATACAACCACACAAAATCAGTCCTAATTAACCATTAAGGTAGAATAACCATGTGCAAATAAATATAGATGTAATAACACTAAACACACCATGATAACCATTCAAATTATGCATCTAACATGAATTATTTATGCGATGTCTGTAGGGTTCTCACCAATTCTCTGTCATCATGTGACATCTCCACCTAAGTCACCCTCTTTGATGATGCTCTCCCTCTATCTTACTTTAAGTGATGTGTTCTCCTACTTTAACCTCACAACAAAGTAGCTAGTTAGACCATAACAACTATGATATACTTGTATCATAAAATATAGTTGAAATGACCATTGTACTTATTGATGAAGCCCTACAATAAGTGCTTCATACATGGCCATGTTTTTAGTACAGGGAAAGTTGATATAGAATGATTTAGGGATAAGATCCCCATATGGTGTTATAAATAAAAAGCCTACCACTGATCCATGTGATTTGGATGATCCATCAAAATACAACTACCAGTTCTGCTCTTCAAGATGTTTTTCAATGATGGTCATAATGGACTCATCTATGAACTAAAATTTTAAAGGTTTTATATCTACAAGTGGTGCTTCAACAAGTTGATATGAAAGAATCGATGCCTTGATGGCTTTCTAGTTAACGTATTCTATCTCAAACTCATAGATAAACATGATATATTTGTCTATGTGACCTTGTAAATCTATTTTAGATAGTAGATACTTGAGTGGGTCTACTTTAAAGATATCCATGGTATTTTTGTTTAACATGTAATGCCATAGTTTCTTAGCTACAAAGACCATAGCTAAACAAGATTTTTTAATGAGAGAATAATTATGTTCATACATGATGAGTGTCCAAATTAAATAGTACATAGTATGTTATTTTCCATTATCATCATGATGAGCTAGAATTCCCCCCAAGGCTTTATCTTTGGTAGATAGATACGATAAGAAAGACTTTGCTTATTATAAGCCATATAATAGATACAGTTAATGGGGTATGACCATATAAGCTAAATATAAGAGAAACCACAAATGATCTTAATCCAAAAGTAATTTAAAAATATTCTAATCATTGATTATTTCCAAGAGATCCTTAGGAGAATGGTTTCATATTTCCCCATCGAGTTCCCAAAATTTTTAAAGGGAGTGGAAGTCTTTCAAATTGTTTAAACAATCATTAACACCATTATGCTCAGGACAAGAAGCAATAGAATGACCAAATTTATTACATTGGAGGAAAATTTCATTTTTCCTATCAAATAATATACTCTAGTTCTAGGAACCTAAATAGGACCTCAATCGAATTAAAGTAGGGAGTGATTGATCTATTAGAACTAGCACATAGAATCTTGTTAAAGTCATTTTACATGATCAGGTGCTAAATTCTATATTCACCAAAGTAGAAAGTAACTTTGCTAAGCTCCTCAAAATTCTATCATCCCAAGTAGGGAGAGGGAGGCCAGGTAGTTTTAGCCACAATAGAATCTAGTTAGGCCTTAATTCAAAATAAAACCAATTAAGTTTCCATTATTTTAGCATGAGGTTTGCATTTTCCATTATCTAGGGGCCTTTATTTAGGATTTTCTAGCAACTTTACCTGCACACAGAAGAAAAGAGTAAGAAATTATTATGAAGAGCTACTATTTTAAATTCTCCCACTCTTTTTCATTTCTTTTTGGTCCAATTACTTATGGACTCTAAGTTGTGTTTGGCACCAACAAATTTTTCAACCTAAGAATTATAGTATTTTTACTCAACTTCATCTAAGAACCTATCTTACATGTATAGGACTAGGTTCTTGCAATTCTAGTCCTTTGAGTGATACATGCCACAGATCTCCTGAGATTTCTTGGTGTTTGAACAAAATCCCATTGTGATTTCTTTCTCTCCAAGGGATAAGAAACACTTTTAAAAATTTATATCCCACTTTCTTAACCCACTAATTTTATAAATGCTCAATGTAATTTTTGAATTTTTTAATTCAAATGCACTTAAAACCCCAAAAATGTGTAACTCACCACATTTTGGTTGGGGAGATTTTTTTAAATTTAATTAAGCCAAGGATAAAATAAGCCTCATAGTAAATGCTCCAATGGTCAGATACTTAATGTTGAGGTAGATCAATCAAGAGGATAGAATATATGAATCAATTCCTACACCATTCTAAAATAACAACCGTTATAATGTCAAAAAACATGTGGAATGAATTAAAGTGCCTTGCAAATATCAAACAATTTAAATTCCAAATGGTCATCATGGAACTTAAGGGTCTACAAAGGCCTCCAATATTTTAGAAAAAAATCATTGGTACCTCATTAGTTTCGAATGCCTTGGGATATTTTGTGACCCTTTAAGGCCTTACTTTAAAGGAATAGAAACTTTCTCATTACCAATATCATCTTTTTCCCCTCTAATGATGGCACTAGGGGCCACATTTTTTCTTTTCCTTTTTAAAGTTTTAACTTCAGTCCAATTTACATATCCCAAAAGAGGGAATCCCTTATGTTCCTTAGAATAATTGAGGTTATTATGAGGATAAATAATGTTGCTATAGAGAATTTGACCTAGAGGTAGTCTTGAATAGGAAAAAATTTAGTAGGATCCTTGGCCTTCTTATCCAAAGAGGTGTTTCTAATAGAATCAGAAGGCTTCCTCCCTACTAAAGAGAGAGGAACCTTAGAAGAAGGAGAAATAAGGGAGGATTATAACCTTTTTTAAGGGGTTATTCTACCAATCTCTTTTGGGCCAAGACACTTCAGAACTCCCTTAAGGGGTTTGTGTGCCAGTACAGAACTAGGATCCTAACAATCCATTATAAAAAAAATTATACCACCAATTTGGATTCCTTTTCACTCCTAGAAGAGTCAAGGTTACACTTCCCTTGACTATATGAATCAAAGTCATAGAGTCCCTTAATAATACAAGGATTAAGAGTAGAGAGTTGATTATATTGGGGGGTTACAAAGGGTTTCCCAACCCCTTTATATAGATTTGCATGTTTTAACATATCCACCTAATTTTAGAGCATTGAGAAATAACAAATATTATGTCCATCTAAATAACACATTTTATAAATGAGATCCTCTCTTTCATAAATAATTTTTTGAGTCCAATTCTCAAATTTTGATTTGATTGTGATACTTCTGAGGATTGGTTTATTATTTTGGACATACACATTGATCCTAGATTCAACCAATATTCTATTTGCCGTAGTACTAGGTCAATTTACATAGGTTGACCATTATCTTGATCTATGCCAAGAAACACATCCTCGTACTAGAATTTAAGTGATAATTTAAGGAGATAGACCCACATAGGAAGATCCATTGGGGAGTCACAATGAATATTGAGTTTGGGCTTCCATTTCCTAAGGGAAAGTGAAGGATTTTATAAATTACCATAGCCCATATTCTAGATACTTTACATAACTCTCCAAAGAAGAAA
This sequence comes from Torreya grandis, assembly GCA_037957365.1. NCBI lineage: Eukaryota > Viridiplantae > Streptophyta > Pinopsida > Cupressales > Taxaceae > Torreya > Torreya grandis. The sequence goes on along the minus strand of JARHVA010002433.1, from coordinate 2,122,200 downwards.
AGGAAATAAGGAAATAATTTTTTTCATGGCTAAAACCTCAGTGTGACCCATTGCTTTCCATTTCTTTATGACCTAGTCCTAAAAATCATCAACTCGAGGTATATATCTAAAAAATGTTACCTAAATAGAATTTTTAAAGGTTATTTTAGTACATTCTAAGATGGCATCTAGGATATCAGGAATAACATCATTGTCTTCTATTAATGGTATAATTTTCTATCGTAAAGTAGTCTTAGGATTCCCTAATCCTGAAATAAATTTATCCTAGAATTTTTTAGGCTCTGTTATCTTATCTTCAATGGACCTCCTACATTCACTATTTTCTATATTAGCTTGCTAATATTTCCATTATCCTCCACCATTAAATTTTTCATAGTTGTTTTATGTATTTTTTTTCTTAAAGTTTAACCATTGTAAAAAATGGTCTGATGGATTCTAAATAGACACATTATTTGATTAAGAATTAATTTTTAAATAGTAAAATTAGTAATATTTACAAGAGGCATAACTTTAATCCACTTGGTAAAATATTTGGTGGCAGTAATGATGAAGACATGGCCATCCTATGGTCTAGGTAATTTTATAATGAGATATAATCCCCACATAGAAAAATGCTAAAGATATTCCAAAGATTGAATTTTATTAGGATGAGAATGAATGATATCATCATGAAGCTAGAGAGGATTACATTTTTTAATGAATATAATGGCATATTTTTTAAGAGTGGGCCAAAAGTCTCCCATGTGTAGGAATTTTTGGCTTGTATCATGTTTTCTATAGTGACCACCATAAATGCCTCCATGTGTTTGCTCAAGAATGAAAGAAATTTTTTATTGCGTAACACAATGGAGCATTATAACATTGATATTTTAATAATAAAGGATATCATATAAAAATACATATTTTCATGTTTGTTGTGAATTCATATCTTTTTATGTGAATCAATTTCTAAAGCATAAGTATGATGATAAATGAATTTAATGATGTGTTTTTACCATGAGATTTATTGAGTAGTGATAACCTTGATGTGGAAAATAAGAGAATCAGTTTTGGATTGTAAATTAGAGGGTGACTTCTACGTGTGAATGAGAAATTGTGAATCATGAGTATTTGATGAGTGTGAAATAGAGAAGATGATGAAGTAAGAGAATCATCTATATCATTTTATTCTCATGGGATTGATTCAAAATTAAATGATGTAAATGCTTTCTCAAGAGTGGTATCAAGTTGATGGTATGTGATGAAATTTTAATTTTTACATTTATAATTTCCACTAAATTGATGACATATTTGTTATGAATATCATGGGGCATGTAAATATAGGCTATCTAAATCCATTTCCACTTTCATTCCTAAGATGAAAAATTCATATTCGACCATGTTATTAGCAACAAAAAAAATTTGTCAAAAATCTAGAGGTATGATTTTACCATGGGGGTCAGCTGAGACACAATCTACCCTAGATCCTTGAACACATTTGAAACCATTAAAATAAAGTGCCAAATTTTATTCATGCAAATCAATTATTAATTTGAGTAATTATTCTATGTTGGATTTAGGTTTGGATTTAGAGGTGAAAATTTTAGGCTCTTTGAGGGATTATGCCTCGAGATTAATGGTGAAACTATGGAAACAATCTTTAAAAGAAATATCATGATTAAGACCTTCAATATAAAGGATTTATTCATCAATAAGAGTGTCTAAAAGGTGATTAGTAGATAATCTAGTGGTGGAAGAATTCTTATTGGTGATCATTTAGCCCTTAACCAATTTTTATGTGATAATTATTAAGTCAAAACCCATTAATAGAATAATCTAGTTGCCAATTATGTCTATAGGTAAGAAAAATTTGGAGAATAAATGATAGAGTGGATCAAAATGTATAATAGCATAAGTGGTTTGATAAATCATATAGTGTCAAATATTTTTGGGTACAAAATAAATGGTGAGATAGACAAATTCTAATTTCATGTAGCATGTCCCATTATTTATCAAAGCATAGTTGATGTAATATATAACAAATTATCATCCTACTTCATCTTGTTGAGTAATAATTACCCAAATTGATATGTGGGTAAATGAACTATACAAAATGAGAGATCGATCATTTTAAGGTGGTGTAAGAGTATGAGGATGAAGTAATAATTCTTTCATGTTATTTAAATATTTTAGACATAGATTAGTCCATACATGAGAAATACATTTCTTAAGGAGTGAATTTATTGTATAGATATAATAATTCATCTCAAGAATAAACCATGAGATTTGCCCAAGTTTACCAAGATATGATCATATATTTGGAATTGAACAAGGAATAAGAATGTTTACTATAGCTTTTATTTTAGTAACATTGGAATAAATACTTTTGTGGGAGACTATAAATCCTAATTTATTGTTGGAAGTAACAGCAAAAACATATTTATAAGGATTAATTATAGCTTTATATTTGATGAGTTGATCGAAGATGATGGAAATGTGTTTTAACCTTTTAGGACTTAGTGAATGTAAATCCTATGTTTGTTAAAGAGTTGAGTATACTAAATCAGGGTAATAATATGTAATAAATATATCCACTAATTTTTTGTATAATTGAATAACTTTGACATTTCTAAAAATAGTCAAAAATAGTGCATGTAAGAAATTAGCTAAAAATAATTGATACATATGATATGGAAGCTAAAAAATAAAGTAAAGCCCAATTTGTGTGTCATAAATAAGATCATAATGCCATAACTTTTAAATAATATATCCCCAATTAGATAGTAGCACCCTAATTGAATATGTGGTGTTAGTGTCCCTATTTTGGTGGTAGTATCCTATGTGCATAAATGTCTCAAGATTTTGAGTGCACCTATGTCTATATCTGTGAGGTCTAGTCTTGCATGCACAAGTTATGAAACCTTGTATATCACTTATTTTGACTAAAATTATGGGCAAACCTTAATCCTCCATGGTTTTAGGGTATCTAGTTGATACAAGATGAAAAGTGTGATTGTTAGTGGGGTAGGTTGGACATCCTCAACACCTTGCTATGATGAGATTGGCATACATACCAATACTTCAAAAAGAGATCAATCTTGATGTAATTCTCCCCACCTAAGTGTTGGCACAAGTACAAGTGAAGATAGTATGATATTTGACTTGAGTTCTTTGTATGTGTTTGATACTATAAATATGGGTAATCTTAGCTTAGGAACATTTTGGATGGTACTATGTAGAAATAGGGAATAATAGGTGTTGATAAACTTAATTGTGTCAAACTTATTTTGAGTTTGTATATTGATATAACCTTTTAGGTTTTTACTATGTAAATCTTATGTTTAGATTAAAGGATTGAAATCTCTATATCAATTAAATAATATGAAATAATTAAGTAATGATTTGTTATAGATTGTTACTTCCTTCGAATTTCTAAAAATATTAATAAATAGGTGTAAATATAAACTTATATAAAAACTGACTATCATGAATGATCTGGGTTTTGAAAATTGAGCTATAGATAGTTCTGAGTGTCATCAATAGGATTATGTAGTCTATTTTATCATTAAATATCAGTACCCCATATAGATAGTAGTGTCATGTTGTTTTAGTGTCCTCAAAGTGGTGGTAGTGTCCCATTTGTAAGATTATTCTTATTTTCCAAGAACACTTATGCATGTGCTTTTAGGTCATGTTTGTGCATGCATAAAACTTGGAACTCTATGTTGTGATTAGAAAACTTGATTTAACATGCAAACCCTAATCTTCCTTACAAGTATGGCATGAGAAATAATTATTGTTCATTATTAGGATAGGTTGGACATACTCAACACCTAGCTATGGAGAGAGTTGCTTACATACCAGTACTTTGAATATGGATTAATCCTGATGTAGTTCTCCCACTTAGTGATTGATGAAAGTGTAATTTAATGCTATAATAAGAGTGGAATTGGATGCCTTGACTGTGCTTGAGATTTGAAATATTTGTAAACTAGGCTTAGGGTTGTTGTATATGGTAGTGTGTATAAGTAGCGTATATTAAGGATTAAATACCTTAATTTTTCTCAACTTATCTTTGGTTTGAATGTGATTTTTGCATCTATTTTCCATCTATTAAGTAGAGGTCAATTACACTTGTATTTATAGATATTTGTATCTTTTGAAGATAATAAAATGTTCTTATGCCACTCTTAAGAGGGGCACACATTTGAAAAAGAATTTATTGAAAAGAGTTAGGGCTAAGGATAGTAACACCCAATTGGGGACACTACCACCATGTGATTGTAGTGTCATAAATGTGGCACTAATGTCCACTTGGTAGTCTACTAAGCAAGTTGGGTTGAGATTTGAGAAGATAGTCCTAGGATTGTGTTTTGGATGATTATAGGTGACTATTGTTTATTTAGTGATTGAAAAAGTGTGTCTGAAGATCTAGGATAACTATAGGGATAAGCTAGGAATAGGGTAACTCAAGAAACATTCTTAACATATAATTACCACTTTTACATGATTACATTTATCCCATCCCCTATGCTAGTAATGCATCAAAGTGAAATGAATAGTATAAATGAAAAAGAAGCATACCTAAACTTACCTTAGAATTGAATCCCATGTAGTTAAGTCTAAGTATGTGAATCTAGGTCTACATATGTGGAACATGAGCCAGAGAAATGTCCTATAATGAAACATGAAAAAATCAATCCTTATATAAGAGATGATAAAAAACAAAAGACTATGCTTAAATAAAGTAATTGATTAAAGTTGAGAAAATAGAGAGGAAATAGATGAATACACCTCATTGGGTACATGAACTTGATGACAACTTATGCGCGTGAGTGTACATAGTGATTATATCTTTGAATATATTGGATTTAGCTAATGGTTTTCTCAATCCTCATATGGGTGGCTTATGAAATCAATTTGGTTTTGACTCCACCATTGCCCACCCTTTATCTATAGATCATGATCTATTAATAGCTTAGATAAGATTATAAGTGTGTTTAACCCTCTCATGTGGGTGGCTCAAGAACTCAAGTAGACCATGACTCTATCATTTCCCACCCATGTGATTTACATTCATTTGTAACTAAACTATGAAAAATACTAAAAGTATCTAACTTAGTAAATCTAATTGTATGTTAGCTCCATGGCCACTCAAGTATATTACGCAGCTCTAAGCAACTCGATAATGCTAATCATTGTATTTGGAGTAAGTCATGAATTTAGTGATGACTTAAAATGTGATAGAAAGTGTGTAAAACATATATAATGACATGGATTTTTTCATTCCATCTAATCAACCTATGTGTAGCTAAGTATATGAAAACTATGTGTCATGCACATGCCCCCAAGTTAGTATTTAAGTATATTGATTCTAAATTAAGTGTTAGAATAATGAATATCTAAGCTTACCTAGGGTTAATAGGGTAAGTTATTTATTATCTAGGGTTAATTTTACTTACCTAGGTTAATTTTTTTATTTTTGAGAATCTCTCAAAAATATATTTGTTCGTAGTATGTGAAAACAAATAGTTTGTTTTCTCTATTTTGTAATCATTACAAATAGTTTGTTGTCATGAAACAAACTATTTGTATTATATATACTTTACAATCTATGAGAAAATAACGAGAGATTAATGAGAGAATACAAAGAATTTATAGGATTATAACCTATTTTTTAGGTGTGAGAAATTTATTTTATTCTTTGATATTATTTGCAAGTTATTTGTTGTGGGTTCTTTCTCCTGGATTGATCCTGTGGATCTTGTGTATCTCCTGCTCATTCTTTCATGGATATCAGAGCTTGGAGTTCCAGTTGAAGATCTTCTTCCCTACAAATTTTGCATCATTTTTCATCTATTAACATAGTCAAAAACATTATTTTATTGATGTGTTATAGATATTTGTTATTCTCTCACATTCTTGTTCTTGTTTACAAGTTTTTTTTTAAATTTCTATACTTTATGCTCATTAATGACCGTACAGATTTCCAAAATAAGATTTTTTTTTCATAGGGGCATAGAAAATAAAGTCAATAATCCATTTCAATTTGATTTTTTTCATTCCATGCTAGCCTTACGGCTCTTTCCTTCAAAAATTGGCTGACTAGTTCATTTTGGCAGACTTCAGTACCTGTAAGGGTTTTTGATGTGGCAGATCGTACGATTAACTTTTTTGAAATATAAGACATGTTCATGAAAGATGAATATGATATATTTAATTCCATATAAATTAGTATGGATTTGGACCAGGTTGTATAGTGTCTTGGAAGGTTACAACAAGAATTTAATAAACTATTTTTAGTCTGCAGCATAGCCGTATGATTTCATCCATTTTGAACACCTTATACTACATAAAATCAAAATATGATAATTTTATGTGTTAGAAGAATTCCCATGCTTTCATTTTAATCTAAGAATTATGGATTTGAATTAGGCCATACAATCCTTTGGGCAGATCTTGTGCGGCCAATTCTGCATTTGCTTGGAGATGTTTTCCTTGGCCAGTGTTTACAAAATTCCTCAGAAATTTCTCTGATCACCATGCCTTGCTGGAACAAGAGATTAATTATGATAAATCCAAAGATTATTCAAAATTTATGTCACATGTGTGAGTCATTTTGGCTATTTTTTTATTAATTTCTTAATTTTTAGTGGTTTAAATGCAAGTTTCTAGCTTTAAAAGTACAAATTTGACTTTGCTTAAGTGGCTAGAGGTATTTTGTTAAAAATTTGTAGGGAGGAAGTCTTGGGGTCAAATCCCCCTAAATTTTTTTGTATAAATCTATTTTTTTACTTTTGTATAAGCTAAGGCTAAAAAAAAAATTTGTTAGGAGACGTAAAATTGTAACGGGAGGGGTGTTTTGAGGAAAAATGAATGTCTAGGTTGTTCTTGTCAACTTCATCATATTCATCAGGAATGGAATCCCAATTGTTTGAACCCTTAAACTCCAAAAATTACCATGTTTGGAATCTAAAAATGAAACAACTCCTTCAATCAAAGGGCTTATGGAGAATTTTTTCTAAAATAACACCTACGGCATTCACCACTGAAAAAGACAAATATGCATATGGCTGTAAGCAGGATGAGGCTCTTGGATTGATTTGCCTCAATGTCTCAGATAATCTTCAATTTCAAATTACAGATGCTACAATGCCAAAATAGGTATGGGAAAAATTTAAAAACCTATTTGGAAAAGTTAATGAGTTTAAAATTTTGCAATTACATGCAGAATTAAGTACTCTCTCTCCATCAAATTTCCCTTCAATAGATTAATTCTTGGCAAAATTCTAATTTATAAGGTCATAGTTGAAAGATAGTGACAAGGATAAAAGTGATCAGGAGTGCATTTTTATGATTCTTTCAAAGTTGAAAGGACCATATAGTTTTTTTCCTCTACTTTTTATACTATGATGGATACTTTAGGTGATGAATTCAAATGGCCTTCCTTTGAATTTTTTTGTGAAAGAATGACTAGGGAGCAAACAAAATTAATGGCCTTAGATGCTCTACCTAGTCTTAGTCATGCTCTAGTTGCTAATTCTTCTAAAGGAAAACCTTCACCTAAGTTTAAACAAAAGTAAGCACCTTTAAATAACCCTCTAGAATCCACCACCCAAGCACCTCATCATTCTAAATCTACTAAGACCAAAAAGTCCTTTAAGCAAAAGAAGAAAACATTTGGTCCATGTAATTGGTATGAACCATTGTGTGTAGTTTTCTAATGTCTACATTATTTCTATTTTTTTATATAGCTTTGAATCAACAAGCTACATAAAAATGAATTGCTTGGTCAAAGGTTTAGTTACCTTGAGTATGGAAGGAGGTATTCCTCCACAAATTGGGAGTTAATGAGGTGAGACCAAAATTGAATCAAGGTTTGATAAGTGGTTTATTGTGAGTCATGAAGTCATTGACAAAAGGGTGGTTGGGCATTTGAAGTACAAACATGTGCATAAAATGTGACTAAATGTGATATCCAAGATCATGCAAAGACTAATGTTGTCAATGTTTGTAAAAATAAGTTCAATTCTAGAAGGACTAGTGAAGGGGTAATTAGGCCACAATATTAGGCATAAATAATTAGGTTATTCTTATCAAGTCTTCTAAATAGGGTCAGTGGTTTTTTAGGTATTTGAGGTAGGAAGTGCTCCTTTTTAAAACACAAATGGTCTAGTTTTGCATGAGATGGTACAAATTTTAAATGCTTAACATGGTAAGGTTGGTCAGTGTAGTCAAAAAGACTAGGCAAGGTCATCACAAAAATATGTGATAGTTTAGGCCAAAAATGGCCAATGTTAAGGTGGACATGCTCTAATGGTTGGTTCAAGAAGGGTGATCTCCAAAATTTTAGGTGGGAGAAGGGTAATCTCCAAATAGTTGTCACTTAGGTGTGGATGCCTAAAAAAATGTTAGAAAGGTGGGTTCGCTGACCATCGATAGTTAGGGGTCCCAAGATCAATCATCAGTGGTCACCCTGACTATCGATGGTCAAGGGGAAACCTTAAAACTAGGAAACATAAAAAGTGAAAATGAAATTTCATTTTCACTTTTTAAAATTTTACTTTCACGTTTTCCATGCATTATGGAGATTTGGTATTTTGTGTGAGAGGGTTAATTAGGCATTTTATTGACTTGGTTATTGTTGATTGGTTTGAGGCATGTGTTGAGGTGATCTATTGGGACTGGGGATATAGGGTGGATGAGGACATATGTCTACAAGAACTAATGATGAGAGGATAAAAAAATGCATGATGCCTTTTCATTATTTAGGATAAAACAAAATAAAAATTAGATCTATTTAGGGGACATAATCCTTTCAAATGCTTCACATTAGTATGATTTGGTTGATAAAAAGGTGTCTTGAATGTCAAGTAAGCTCATAATCCCTTGATTTTTATATGGTATAAAAGGGATATGGGTGGTAGGTAAAGGATAAATAGGATATAGGTATGATAACCTTATGTGGGTTAGCTTGTTCCTTCTATAAGTGGCTTAAAAACCATAATAGACAAGTCCATGTATTCATTCCAGGTGTAGACTGATCGATGCATAAAGTCTACTAATGCTATATATAAAGCCTAATTATAAATTCCTTGGGATAGTTTGTTCTAATTATTATATAGGGTCTTTTGTTATTATTGTTATTTTGCTAATTTTTTTAAGTTGATTGATGTGAGAAGCTTAAAATTATTTATTTTGATAAATTTGACTTAAACATCCTTCAATGGAATGGTCTAAGTTAGGGTTTGTTTATTTGGTAGCATTCTTTCAAGGGAGCAGTCTATCTTTTTAGGCAATTTTAGTTTTTTGGGAAACTGTCCTTCAAGGGAACAATCTAAAATACTAGAGACATGGGACCCAAGTGATATTTTAGTATCTAAAATTATCTTGATGCTAGGTTTAGACATGGAAAAATCTATATAGGATTAGAGGTTTACCTTTATGATGGAAAAAAATTTAGCACAAAAAGTTAATGATAGGTGAAAGGGGTGGTTTTGAGAGACAATGATCACAGGATTCCATCTAATTAGAGACAAAAAGTATCCATGAGAACCATGTTATGGGTAGAGATGGGGTACCCATATTTAGGATTAGGCTATGATTATAATGGTCATTCACATGGTTTTATGTTGTAATTGGTTGTCCTCAAAGGGATAGAGATAGGTAAGTGAAGGTGAAAGTCTCATAAATCAAGGGATGATCTCAAGTTAGACAAGAAGGTGAGTTTTATCCTTATTTAACAAAATAAAGGACATAGATGCAAAGCATTTAGAAGCTCAGATTCTAGTTTGCCTTTGAGAGAGGATAAATGGTAAGATCTTGATCCATACTTGTGGGTTATGACATAGGGTCAAAGCCAATTTAAATCAAACTTACCTCTTTTGATTTTCTCCATATTGGTCACATGTTGGTTTTCCTTTAGGATGAGGTCTCTGATATTGAATTCTCATTATTTTAGGTGTTTTTTATAGGCACACTTTATTCACTCTTGATAAACATGAATATGGTTAAGAATTATTAGGTAATGCTCATCAAGTAACTCAAGTCATGATAGATGTTTTTCATGATGGTCACTCTCAGAAATGATGTCTTGCAAGGACATGTGAAGAGAAGGAATCTAGACTTTTAGAGGCAAGACTACCTCTACTGTGAAGACTAAAGTGAAATGGGTAACATCCATAGAGGTTCTAATAATAGTGTGACAGGCCCATAAGTGAGAGGGATGTGCAAGTGACAATCCCAACTTAAAGCATTGACTACTTTAGTTAACATCTTGTTAAGGGTTTTGTTAGAGGCTTCTTCCTATCCATTTTCTTAAGGATGGAAAGGTAAGGAAAAGCTTATGTCGATGCCAAATACATCCCAAATACTTTAGACTTACTTGTTTTTGAAAAAATTTCCATTATCAGTGATGATCTTATGGGTAAAACAAAAATGATATATGATATGATGATTGATGAAGTTGACTATATTTTCAACTTTGGTCAAATGAGAGGAATGTCCTCCACCCATTTGGTGAAATTCTTAGTGGTGGTGATGATGGATTGGTATCACTATGAAGAATGAGGATTGATTTACCTAATGAGATTAAGTCCCCATTGTGAGAAGGGCCAATAGTCTTTGGATACTTAAAGTCCATGAGTGGGTGCATGATGTAAATTATCATGTTGTTGACATTTAACACATTTCTTTACATAATCGCAATAGTCTTAGTTGAGGGTGGGCCAATACTACCCAAGGTAAAGGATAATTTTAGTGAAAACTAAACCACTAAAGTATCCCCCATAAATTGTGTCATGTATTTCCTTGATAACAAGGAAAGCTTCATGACTATGTAAATAATGGAGAAGGAAGCCTTTAAAACTGTGCTTGTAAAGGATTCCCCCTAATATGGTATAATAAGAGGTACTCTAACCAAAGGCTCTTTGAGCATTCCTAGAGAGTTTGGGAGGAATGATGCCAAGGTTAAGGTAGTTAAAGGTTTTCTTGTACCATATGTTTGATGGAGATGCTTCCACACTAAAAATGGTAGGAAGGTCATAATGGATATAAGAGGGTATGATAAAGTGGTGGATGGTAAAAAGGAGTTTAGAATCAGTAGGTGTAAATGGGATTTGGGAAGAAAGGGAAGACATTATATCTATGAACTTGTTAGTAAATCATGGAATAGATTGGATAAGGTAATGTTCAAATGACACTAAGATTACATCTACTACCTATTTGTACTTTTGCAAGACATCATTCTTACATTTGTAAGATCCATTGACTTGGTTGACCACAAGTTAGGAATATTTAAATACACTAGTGGCCTTAATTCTTATAGATATAATTTTTTTGAGACCTATTACTAGGGATTCATATTTAGTGACATTATTTGTGCACTCAAAATCAAGTTTGAAGGAAAGAGGAAGAGGTTCACCATTAAGGGGAATGACAATAACTCTAGTACCCCCACCATAATGGCATTTTGATCCATTGAAAAACATAGTCATTTGATAGGTGGGGTCCTTTTGAGAAAGAGTCATGATGGACTCATTCAAAAATGCAAGAGGAAGTGGTTAGTTGTTTGTTAGAGGATCTTTATCTAATTACTCAGTAATGAATTTCCATTTAATTAACATCTACTATAGAAACTCAAGGTCAAACTCAACTAAAAGCATGAGCCACATAGCCATACACTGGTATGGTTTAGAGTGCATGTACTTGAGTGGTTCAATGTTAGTGATGATGATTTTTTTTTATTTAGAAGGTAATGATGAAGTTTGGAAGATGCAAAGACTAGGGTGAGATAAATTTACTTATAATGGGTGTATTAAGTTTCATACTCTATAAGTGTTCAACTTATATAGTAGACAACTTTATCTTTATTTTATTCATCATGATGAGTGAGAAATGCCCCTATGGAATGGTCAATGGTGGATATATAAAGGTATAAGGGTTGGTCCTATTTAGGAGGAGTAAGAGTAGGTGGAGAAAGGAGGTACTCTTTGAGTGAATCAAAGGCTTGTTGTCAATCCTTAGTCCACTTAAAATATGTATCTTTATTAAGAAGGTGGTGAAAGGGTTAACATCTATCTGATAACTGAGAGATGAAGTAATAGATGGATTTTATATTCCCTTAAAGGATGTAGATTTTCTTAAGGTGGCTTAGATGTGGAATCTCTAAAATTTCTCTGACTTTGGTAGGGTCTACTTTGATTCCTCAAAGAGAGACAATAAATCCAAGAAACTTTCCAGATAGGACCCCAAAAATATATTTCTTGGGGTTGAGTCAGACATGGAAATGGATTAGGCATTCAAAGATGATTGTGAGAGTGGATAGATGATCATTATAATGTTTATATTTCCCAAGGAGATCATTTACATAGTCCTCTATGATCTTATGGATGAGATCATGGAAGATGTAGGTCATCACATGTTGGTAAGTTGGTCTAGCATTATTTAGACCAAATGGCATGACCCTATAGCAAAAATTTCCTTATGAGGTGATGAAATAAGTTTTATGCTGATAATTAGGGGTAATAAATATTTGATTATATCTTGAGAAACCATCCATGAGAGAGAACATCTCATGGCCAACTATAAGATCAATAAGTTGGTCAATACTAGGCAAAGAGAAGTCATTCTTCAGATAAGCAAGGTTGAGGTCATGAAATCAAATATAGAGATAATGTCCCCCTATAGGCTTGGTAATGGGAATGATGTTAGAAACCCATTAGATATAGTTGATGGTTTTGATGAAATTGATAGACAAGAGATGTTGAAGCTCTTTTTTGAATAGAAGGGTGATGTAAGGGTGCATCTTATGAAGATTTGGATGAATAGGCTTAGCATCAAGATGGGTGACAATGTTATGGAGAGCTATGGAAGGGTCAATTTTGGGCATATATTGATAGGGATAAGCAAATTTTATTCTTTGGTCATGAGGAAAAGAATGGTAAAATTATTGCTCTATAGAATCTAAAGATTGACCAATCTTGAAAATGTGAGGGTTATCTTGAGTTCCCAAATTGACATTGATAGTGGATTCATTAAACATGTTTTGGTTCTAAGGAGGAAGGAATTTATGGATAGAAGAATCCCTTACACTGAGGTAGGTGATAATGAAATCATCATCCTAATGTTGGATGGTGTTGATGGTAGGATAATCATATTCTTCCATTTTTGGATGAATAAGAGGAAGGGTTGTAGTTCATCTATCCTTTTGATAGGTCAAGTGGCCTAAACTAATAGTATTGACTTAAAAAAATTTAGGAGGAATGGTTTCAAAATCATTAGACTTAGAAGGAGATTGGGTTGGTGATGATGGGATGTTTTCCTCAATGGTGGAGATGGGTTTTGGTGAATTAGTTGCTTCTTTCGGTGGTATAAATCCAAGGCAAAATACCTCATGAGGTTTTCAGGTTTTGATAGAAGGTAACTCACGAGGTACATGTTCATAATGTCCTAGGACAAATACATTCTAGGAACACCTATGAAGGTATAGTTTGGAAAATTATGGTTTGTCAAAAAAAGAGAAGTTAGAGGTAAATAGTCAAATAGAAGAGGTGGTGGTAGAAGTAAGAAGTCGATGATCAAGTCCCACATATATTAGGTTGGTTTAATGTTTGGAATATCAAAAAGTAATTATGGTTCTGATGTTGGGGTCATTACTATGAGATGGGAAAGGTTTCCATACTCTTGAGGATTAAGGAAAGAATCCAAGGTTAAAAGATGATACTCCCCCAGTGAGAAACATTAGAACATGCATTCCAAGGGGTCCTTTACATGGACCTAAGAAGAAGGGATAGATGAGATAATTTAATCTTCATCTATGGTAGGGTTAGAGTTTTTTTTGGTGAGGTGGATGAGGGAGGAATAAAAATGTCATTTGGTTGATATGTCATATTGTAAGATGTGAAAGGATGAGGGTCAACTTTTATGGTAATAACTTGGTCTTATTATTCAAATTTGACACATCAATGTAAGGTGGATGGGACATAACTCATGGAACAAATACAAGGGAATCCAAGTAATAAATTATATTATTACTTACCTTCTACAATGTAAAAGAGTTATAGAATTATGTGAGGTCCCAATCAGATTTAGAGAATGACTATCCCCAAGGTAGTGGCTATAGTATCACTAAAGGAGTAGAGGATAACCACAATTTGTGACATTCTATTCTTAAGTAGTTGGATTTAGTCATAAGAAAAGAGGAGATATTTTTAATACTATATGCTCCTTCAATCACCACCCTTTTTATGTGGGTTTGATTGATGTATGTAGTGATGAAGAGGGGAGGATCGAGATCTTTAGAATGAACAAAATGTATTTTTAAATCCTAGAATGTGACAAAGGTAGAAAGTTGAAGGGCTCCAAAAAAGGATGAAAGAGGTTGAGGGTCTTTGGTTGAACCTATATTGATTTTAGAGCCTCTATAAATGTTTGGTGGTGATGGGTGGTGTTGATTAGTTTATAAAGGCTCATCTTCACTGGTGTTTGGTAAAGTTATTTTAGAACCACTCACTAGATAGATTCAAAAGAGTTGGTAGGAGAGGCACCTAAAATGGATATTTTGGTTTTTGGTGAAGGTGAAGGTAAAGGTGAGGGTGATTGGGTTTGATTACAAGGTTGAGGGGTAGAATGTTATGTCCATGGTATGGATACTTTTACTTTTTCCTTATTATTTTATTGGGCCCAAGTTCGAGTAACCATATGGATAGTGTGGATTAGGGGAGGTGTTGAGCTAGATGGTTACTTCAGTTCCTCCTCACTTTCAAATGAGAGTGAAAGAGTAGGTAAGTGTTAGATTGGTTTATTTGGTGGTTGGGTTGGTAATGGGCTTAAGGGAGGTTTATCTAATAATAGATCATCCTCATCCCATAAGTTATGGACAAGTTCTTAGAGAGATTTTTAGTTCTCCATATCATGTCCACATGTCTTATGATCTAAGAATATTAGACCATAATTGAACTAAGATGACTTAGGGATTGAAGGGTTTGATAGGTGGTAGGCTTAAGGAATAATTTTGAAACAACCTTTGTAGAATGGTTGAATAATATTTGATCAAAGGTGTTGAGGGTGTTAGGTTTTTGGTTCTAGCGGTGGGAGCCTTCTTAAAAGTAGGCTTCACTGTGGAAGTTGTAGGTGGTGGAATGGTTTTGGTAGGTGGTTTTATTTGGAATTTTTTGGTTTTGGTTGGTCTTGAGGTGGAAAATTTAAAGGGGGATGGTGAGTGGTTGGTGATAGGTAAGAAGGTAGAGGTAGATAGGTTAGTTAAGAATGATTTGGAATTTGATGATTTGGTGGAGGTAGGTGTAGGTAGATCAAAAGGATAAGGTTTACTAGATGAGGAATATGTAGTTTTCAGAGGGTTTAGCTTATTGGTATAAGGATGAGCTTGTGGGATGGTAAAAGGATGGGGTGCTAAGATACATGGTAAGAGGGAAGGAGGTGGTATAGCTATGTGATTTAACTATTTTGGAAAAAATTGAGTTTTATTCCTATTTTAGTTAAGGGTCTAGACTAATAAATAAGTCAATAATATTACAATAATTACAGTCCTAATTTTTACATTCTCTTTGTCTTTAGTAACTTTCTAAAAATAGTAATAAATTAGGATAAATATAGCTTATCTTAAAATAGGTTGAAATGGTAATTGTAGGGTCTAAAACTGGTTGTGTAGGACTAGGACATTGTCACAAATTAGAATATATATTTTGTTTTATAAAAGGATAGGACCACCAAAAATAAGACACCCTAGGGTTCAGCATTGTTGTCCTCTTCTCGTGTTATTGTCCAAACTACTCATAGAGACTTGATTTTTCTAGGTTCTTTATATTATTACTATGTGAGCCTACTTGTAAAATCTTGAGTCCTAAATATTGACATAACTCCTTATAGAGTTGATTAAATATTGAAACCCTAGACCTTCATCATGCTTAATATAACCTGAGAAAGAGGGGGGTTAGTGTGTGTAAGACACATTGAACATGTATCTATACACCTTGTGTTGGAATGTTGCCTACATACCAATAATTTGAAGAGGAATCAAGATATATATAGTTCTCCCACTTGATGTGCTTTGTGAAATAATGTAATGAGGATGTAAAAATTACAAATTGAGAGTGATTGAGGTGGCTAGGGATTTGTTTGAGGGTTTGAATATGTTTACAACTATGTTGGTGACTATATGCAAAGAATAGTAAAGTTTACCTTAGTAGTTTGCTTGTATTCTTTCTTGTTTTATAATATTTGTCACCTCCCCTTATAAATGACCTTTGGAAGGACTTTTATAGGGAACTATTGATCATGGGTTAGATGTATTTTTTCTAAAATGACATGATGAAGGATATGAATTAGATGGAAAGAGTCATTTGGTCTCAAAATACAATTAGATAAGAGCACTAAATATGGGATAGCCTAGGGTCTGATGCTATAGTCTAGGTATGGTGCTCCTATCCTTTAGGCTTGGGACTTGGGGGGGATAGAATTGGCCCAAAAAATAGAGCTTGGTTGAGTTAGAATTATTGTTTGGAAGGTTAAAGATGACTAGGAATAAGCAAAAAGGTACCTAGGAGGGTCATAAGAGCATGCAAAGAGGAGTTATGGCTAGGGTGTCAAAAACCACACTCAAACTACCAATTTTGACATTTTATATGACTAAATTTCCCCCCCTTCTATTCTAGTGATGTAGTAAATCAAAATATTAGGATAAAATAAAATTAGAAAGTGTACCTAAACTTACCTGTAAGGGTGAAGTCCATAAAACTATGTCATGTTGACTGTGCATAGAGAGAGCACATCGTGAAGTATAAATCTACAAGAGAATAACAAAGAGTAGATAAATTTTTACTAGATACATTATATCTAAAATAAGAACATACAAAATTTGGGTAAGAGAGAGATGAAGAGAAAGGAATGAATACACATCACTTAGTACACAGATGAATATAAAACTTATTGTGTTATTGAGTGATGCTAAGTGATGCTAGATAATGTTAGTTATGTGTTGAACCAAGAGTAATATCATCAATGAAGCTGAGTGCTCAATTCCCTAAGACTGGCTCAAGAATTCAATGTCTAGCCCTTTGGCTCCATCATCACCCACTAAGTGAAGCTATGTGATCATGCATGTGTTATTCAATGTTTAGACTATGTGTTTAATCCATATGAGTAGGTGGCTCTAGAATACAAAGGTTATCTAGACCTTTAACTCCATCATTTACCACTAAGTGAAGCTATGAACTAATACTTTTATGAATGTGTGCTATATGAGATGGATCTAAAATCCCATGAATGATATATAATATGATAAGGTATCATGGATAGCTAAATGTGTACTAGAAACTAGGCCAATCTTATCAACTTTGAGAGGTGGATATTACTCTTGTATGAAAGACGCTCTAAAAATATGAACTAGGATTATGTGGAAGCCACTTGGGAATGATACCAACCACCTATAGATGGAATAAGGCATACAAATACTAAGAATACTTAGGTAATCTATTAAACTCAAAAACAAAAGAAAGCCAATGTGCCACACACATTGCCCCCAATCACTGGTATCTATAACATTGATTATAATCTATAAGCTATACCAATTACCTAATTTAAAACTAGAAGTAAGAGCCATCATGATATGCATGATTCCCCTTATATCTATATTTTCTTAGAAAAATTATATTTAAATTACCTAAACTAAACTAAACTATAGCTGAAAAAACTATAATTGAACTTACATTTCTATCTATTTTTAGAAAATCTAGGTTTTTTGTTGTTTGGATAGGAGTATCAAAAAAAGGACACCCTACTATCTAGTATTGTATTTTGAGTATGGTGCTCTTGTCCTTTGATATTTCTAATGATTTTTCTATGTTCATCACTATTTTCTTGGTCTTTTCTACCTAGTTTGGATTTTAGTTGTTGTTTAGAGTGTTTTGAAACTAATTTTGTAACCAGTAGAGGCTCTAATCTATGTGACAAAACCCTTGTTTGTTTCCCCCTCTTCTAAGGGTAGGAATGAAGACCTTGAAATGACTTCCCTCAGAAGAAAGAGCCATGCAAGTGTGTTATTATACGAAAATACATGATATAACAATGATAATTGAAAAGATGGCTCAAGATATAGCATAGTTTGTATTGGAGATTGTTACATCAATAGGGGTATGCCTAGATAGATAGATAGATAGTTTATAGAAAAATAAAAAAAAATTGAAATTGAATTTTTTCACAAAAATATGAAATAAAGACCCTAAGAGTATCTAGGGTTTGAAATTTGTTTGAAGTAAGTCATGTTCACCAAAGGATTTAACTTTTTTGGGAATAATAGAGTTTTATTCCTATTTTATTTAAGGGTCTACACTAATAAATTAGTAAATATTATTTAAATAATTATAGTCCTAACTTGTACATTTTATTTGTCTTTTTTAACTTTCTAAAAATACTAATAAATTAGGAGAAATATAATTTAGCTTAAAATAGGTTAAAATAGATGTTTTAAGATCTAAAACTAGCTATGCAGGACTAGGACAATGTCACAAATTAGAATCTAGCTTTCATTTTTTGAAATTATAGGACCATTGAAGATAGGACACCCTAGGGTCTGACATTGTTGTCCTCTTTTAGAAATATTAATTAAATTGATCATAGAAACCTAATTTTTTTGGGTTCTTTCTATTGTTCTTGTGTGAGCTTACCTATGAAATATTGAGTCTTGAATATTAATGTAACTCCTTATAGATTTGATTCAATCTAAAAACCCTAAAAATTCATCATGATTAATAAAAATTAAGGTGGGATTAGTGCGTGTAAGATGCACTAAATGTTTATCCACACACCCCTTGTGTGGGCATGCTATCTACATAATAATATTCTAAAGAGGGATAAATTCATATTTAGCTCTCCCACTTGATGTGTTTTGTGTAATAGAGTAATGAGGATGAAAAATGCCAAATTGAGAGTGCTTGAGGTGGCTAGGGATTGGTGTGAGGGTTTGAATATGTTTGAAATTATGTTGGTGATTGTATGTAGAGAATAGGAAAGTTTTCCTTAGTAGTTTGCTTGTATTCTTTCTTGATTTATAAGATTTATCACCTCCCCTTATAAATTACCTTTGAATGGAATTTTATAAGGAAATATTGATCATGGGTTAGATGTATTCACACTAAGCCAACATGATGAAGGATAAAAATCAAATGGAAATGGTCATTTGGGATCAAAATGTAATTAGATAAGAGTTCCAAAAATGGAACACCCTGGGATCTAATGCTATAGTCTAGGTATGACACTCTTATCCTATAAGCTTAAGACTTAGGGGGATATAATTGGTCTAGGAAATAGAGCCTTGTTAAGCTAAAATGATCATCTAGAAGGCTAATAATGAATGGGAATAATGAAAAAGGTACCTAAGAGGGTTATAAGAGCATGCACATAGGATATATGGCTAGGGTGTCACAAACCACACTCAAAATACCAATTTAGACATTTTATATGACTACACTCTGGTTTAAGGTGGGAGTTTGGGCGGATCCACCTTCTTAGTTGGTTTTGTTAGGGTTGTTTTTGGTGGACTAGATGTGGTTAAGCCCAACTTCAAATATAGGTGAGCAAGGCTAGGTGTAGGAAGTATTCCTAGATTCTTGATAGGTTTGATTAGAGAGGCATAAGGTGATTTGACAATTTTAGATGGACGTGGGTTGGATGGTTCCCCTACATTTTTGGAAGGAGAAATATTTGATGAAGGTATTGAGGTGATGATAGTTTTCATGGTAGATGAAAGTGAGGTTGAATGATTAATTTTTTTGATAGGGGAGCCCAAGGTGATGCCAAAAGGTGGCTCTATCTAGATTGGGTTGAGAAGTGAATTAAAGACTTTGGACTAATATAGAAAAAGTATTGTAAATGGGTTTGATCCATTCATCATTGGTACCAAATATTAAACCCATAGGTTGAGGTGAGGGAATGGTTTCTTCACCTTTTACCTCAATAGAAAGTTATAAGATTTGGGAGGATGTTTCCTCCATGGATAGTGTAGACAAGGTGATATTTTCTTTTGGGATGGTTCCCAAAGAGAGAATGGGTGGTTTTATGATAAGGGAGGAAGGTGTGATGGACTCAGGTGAAGTAATAGAGATGGTTGTTTCCTTTTTTTGGGTGTCTAAAAGAATGGTGGTTAATTCCACCACTTCAATAAGTGGAGTGGGGGAAGAATTATTTAAATCAATGGTTACCTCCTTTGGTATTTCTATCAAAGGAGTGGTGGGTAAGTCTATGGTCTCATCAAGTAAAGAAAGAGGGGTGATTTCTTCCTTTGTTTGGGTGTCCAAAGGAATAGAGGGAGAGTTCATCACTTCAATGAGTGGAATTGAGGAAGAGGTAGTTGAGATAATGGTATCCTAAATGATAGGTTCATTGATAATGACATTAACCGTATGGACCTCATGAGTAGGAGATGATTCTAGTTTATTATCATCATAGTTGGTAGAAGGGGCATGATTAGGGAAAGGTTCATTAAAGATGTCAAAGGAATAATTTAGGGGTGTATTGGAATTATCAAATAAAATTTCACCCTTATCAATCATGTTTTGGTCAAGATTCTTAAAGGTATTACACCTACTAACATCATGACCATTGACATGGTGGAAAGCACTAGATCATTCTCATTATACCAACTAGGTGTAGGGAAAAAAGTATAAAATTATTGGGGAGATTTTATGGGAGGAATTTATATGATGTTGGCATTGAGAAATTTGTCCAAAACTAAAGCATAAGGCTCCCCTATCAAAGTGTATTATTTTAGGGAAGCTTGGTTTTGATTTTAGTTTTATTGGTTAGAAGAGTTAAAGGTGTTGGTTTGGATGAGTTGGTTGATAATTTTTGGTGGAGTGGTTTTAAGGGAAATTGATTTTGTGGATGCCTTTTGTTTGGTGTTGGGATGGTTAAATTTATTAGTGGTTTTGGATGAAGAAGGGTCATTGGATTTAAATCTCAACTTTTTGTTTCTCAATTTCAATTTCCTCTCATTAATGACTCTAATTTATAATTTATGTGCCATGGTGAAAGCCTCATCAAAGGTTCTAAAAGTTTGAACTTGAAGAATAGGGTAAATATGTTTGGTACAACCTTGAGAGAAAATTTTAATCAACTCATGTTGAGGTAAAGAGAAATATATTTGGTTGATAAGACCTATCCATCTAGCTATGAAATCAACAATTTATTCATAATCAAATTGCCTAATAGAGTAGAGGTTGATAATAAAGACCTTTTTACATGTATTGATTAAGAAATGGTCTAAAAATATTGGGGAAATTTGGGAAAAGGAAAAGATGGACTGCTTGGTGAGAACACTATACCAATCTAAGGATGGTCTAGATAAAGACATGGGAAAGTTATGAAGGAGAAGAGAATCATCATATGTAATCAAATAGAAAGAATGGTGAAATGATCTTAAGTGTTGTTGGAGGTCCCCTTTACTTTGGAACTTGGAAAACTTGGGTAGTTCTCATTGAGGAGGATAAGACAAGATAGGGAATGATTGGTGAATAGGTTTGTTACATATTTGATCATAAGATAAGAGGTTATGAGCCCTAGAGATAGATGACTCCATGTTGGTCATTTTATCCATTAAAATTTTGACCAAATCTATTTGAAGTTTGGAAGATCCATAATTATGTGGTAATTTTGATTGAGGTTGGGCGGCAGCAATATATGGATAAGTGGTAGAAGGTTGAGAAGATGACGCATGTTGGTATGTGGTCATTGGAGGTTGGGATGGTGCCACATAAGGGTTAATGGGCACAAAATGTTGGGTATAAGGTGTTATGTATCCTTATGGATTAGGATCATTTTGGTAAGATGTGATGGGTATTTTTGAGGAAATGATATGGGTTGATTTAGAGGTATAAATTGGTTGGTAGTTGGTTGGGGTTGAGTGGTAATTGTTGTGTTAATAGGTGGAAGGGTAGGAGGTATGGAAATCAACAAAATTTGAAGTGGGGTGTAAATTAGTGGGATGGTAGTGATAAGGGGAATGGGGGAAATAAGGGTAGATGATACCCCCATGGTGGATGAGGTATGGGTAAGAAGAGGTGAGATTTATTCTATGTTGGAGGTGTTGGTTGGCGTAAGGGGTATTTGGATACTAGTTGGGATGTTGGATTAGGTTTGGGTGGCAGTAGTGGATGGGATACTGGTGGAAGAAGAGGTTTGGGTGATCATTTGTTGGGTAGAGGTAGAACCAACCATAAGATGGGGATGCATACCATAAGGTGGATCTGTAGGAGGAACTGAAGCAATAAGGGTGTGATGAGATAAGGTGTTGAGGTAATATTGAAGGGCCATGGGGTTGTTGTCAAGAAAGGTAGTGAAATCCACATCACCCTCAATAACTATTTGAGGCATGGTAGGAGGGGGAGAAAAATGAGTATAAATCTCAACATCAGAAGTATACTCCATAGAAGAATAAGAGGAAGGTGATTCTTAGTTGGTTTGGTTCCTCAACTATTGTCTAGTAAAGACCATGTGAGGAATAAAAAGAAAATGAAATAAGTCTCACAACTCAAACACAAAGCAAGCAAAAGGAAAAGAATATCAAGGCAATCAAAACATATAGTAAAGTGAATTTAAAACTTAGGATTCTTTTTAGATCACTTTTGGCTTATGCCTTAGAAAGTGTGAAGAGGAAATTTGTTTCGTGGACTAGGTACTAAAAAAGGAAGTCTAATCTTGGTTACAAGTGCTAAAGGATCTCAAAAATAATTTGTATTAAAATTTAGTACATGGCTTGATATTGGGGCCTACCCCCTCACTTCACACACTATAGTGATAAGGGTGTTGGGTGCTTGGACAAGATATACTAAATTTCAAAGTTTATACTCAACCAAAGAACTGAATTGGTTCTCCCCTTGGTAATGACATCTAATTATAATTATTTAGAAAGGATAAGGTTACTTTTAGGTGATGAAATCCTAGTTGGGCCTTATCTTAAGTTTGTTTTGATGTGCTAATTGATTATGTGGTTCGATGAAGTTTGTGATAACAAAAGTGAAAATATGATTAACTAATTTGATTTTAATTTAACTAGATGAACTAAAATAAGAAAGAAATCAATGTATGTAAGGTTTATTTTAAGCCCAAAAGAGATTTTAGATTTTGTTGTATGAGCATAGAATAAAGGAAGAAAGGAACACCTAGATGATGCTAGGTCCCACCGAGCTTGCCAAAATGTTTCTCTTAATTTATATATATTTCTTATAAAAGGAAGCAAGTAATAAAATAGTAATAATGGTATGGTAGAAGAACCTGGTTGTTGATGCACACGTAATCTAGATGAGTGTGGAGAGTTCCTCTTTTTCTTGGAAGGAATAACCTATAGATAAGAAAGCACTAACAAAAGGGGGTGTTAACAAGATAGTTAAGTGGATTGCCTAACATGAGCTAGATCCAATGAGCATGAGTTTTTTAGGAGGTTATAAATCCACTCCTTGATAACAATTAAGTCGAAAGAGATAAAAGTAAGATACTTACACCATATAATAGAAAGTAACTAAAATGAAATACAAGAAGAGAATGAATGTTTGTTAGATAAAATAACTAAATATATAAATATGGAGTCAATACTAGTGTTAAAATAGATCAGGTCAAGTTTAAAAAATTAGGTAGGGGTATATGAATAGATAAGAACATAGAAAGTTAGATTTGGTTGGGGATAAGGGGGTAGAAATAACTTGTTGGTATTTCATGCCATAGTGATCATCAATGGTTGGGTTGACTATCAGTGGTTAAGTTGATCATCAATAATTGGGTAACCATTAGTAGTTGGAGGTGACCATCAGTGATTGTGCTGACCATTGGTGGTTGCCTATGTATTTGTGGAGGTGTTGAAAAAAGAATTACAGAATGGATCAATTATCAAGTGAGGGTACATTTAAGGGTCTAGTTAGAAACATGAGGTTGAAAGATA
This sequence comes from Torreya grandis, assembly GCA_037957365.1. Lineage (NCBI taxonomy): Eukaryota > Viridiplantae > Streptophyta > Pinopsida > Cupressales > Taxaceae > Torreya > Torreya grandis. The sequence goes on along the minus strand of JARHVA010002433.1, from coordinate 2,098,274 downwards.
GGTGTAGAAAGTTCTAATGGGAGAGAGACATTATAAACTAAAATAACAAGACTAAAATACAAATATACTTATTGCTTATTAAATGTTTGATGGTTGATGGCTGGAATAATTTTGGTAGAGTAACAATTTTTTACCTCCAGGGCAATTTTGGTAAATGTTTAGATCTCTATTATTGTTTTTTAATTAGAAGAAGACTAGATATAAATCTTGAATACTTATGTGCAATAATTATTGTGATGATTATGGATACATTTCACCTCCTACTCTTTTCCTTTTATAGGCAAAGAGAGATGGAGGATAGAACATTCCCTAGAAGTTTGGCTTGCTAATTTCAATGCTTGGGATTTCTTTAGAAATGGGCAAGGTAGATATATTTAATTATGTCATGTTAGCTTACATAATTGGTGTTTGTGTATTAATTATGAAGACTTGACCATATATGGTTATCCTAACCATCGACAGTCAAGCTAACCATTAGCAGTCAAGTGTCTAAAGAAAATGGGGTCAATGTGGGTTAAAAAGGGTTGGATTTAAGGGTTAGTAAGTTAGTGAGTTTAGTTATCTAAGTAGCTAAATAGACCCAAGGTTAGATGGGGTAATCAATGAATCAAAAAGGGTTAAGTTATCCCTAAGGGGTCCTAAGGCACTTCGACATCTATAACCATTGTGTGTGGTTTACTAGTGTCTATAGTTGAAGATGAAATTGAATGGGATATCAAAATATAGCTAGACCTGGAAAAGAAATGCCTTAAATGATCAATAGATAGGATAAGTATGTGAAAGGATAAAGAGCTTAAAAATAAACATGTTGTTGAAGAGTTTCAAGAAAGATATTGATAAGATATATATCCTACTTATGTAGGTGTCCCTCCTTCCAATCATCCCAATAAGTCACTTCCCCATAAGATTACAAGTTCTTTCCCCTTTCTGAAATCCACTCGCAATCCCTTTACTCCATCCCACACTCTATCTCCAACTTACCAACCATCCACTACACTTCATATCCCATCTGCTTCACATGAGCCCATCTTGAGGAAATTAAGTGGAGTAGAGTAAATACAATCCAAAGCTGACCAATAATATATCATGAGTGACTATAAGGAGGAAATCACCATAAGGACCCCCCTTGGTGACCATAAGTGAAACTCTACCTTCTTGGATGAATAAAATCACATTGAAGTTCCTATCACAAATATTGGTGCAAAGTTTAATATGGAAGAACTTATTAAAGACTCTTTTTCAACTATCCATGAGAAATGTGTCCAAGACCTTAAGGGAGAGGCTTTTGAGGAAGACTCCTTGTCAAAACATGAAGTTATAGATGACCATATCAAACATAAAGATGAAGGTCATTTTGTTGATCAAGAATCTGCTGTCATAGAATAATCTAGTGATGCTAGTGTCCAATATGTTATAAACATGGAAAATGAGGGAAAGGTGGAGGTTGAAGTTCCTCAATAATTGTTGAGAGAGCCCCCTAGTATTGAGACATATTTAAAGATACAGGGACATGAATAAGAGAAGATTAATTCTCTCAAACATCGAGCATGTTTTATTAATGATGATTGGTAGCTCTAAATGAAGCTCTTTCAACATCTTAAAGATATTTTCCAAGTTATGGGTCAATTACATGAGAATATGGAGGAAAATTTTTCTATGGATGGTAATGAACAAATTGGGTAGACTATTCAGAGCTCCTTGATGAGCTTGAGGAACTTGTAGCTAAATAGAAGCCCAATATTATTGAGAGCACCATGGAGATCAAGAAGGTAAACCTTGTTCAACCACCATTGGAGGTCATAAATGAGGAACCATATGAAAATTTTGTGGCTACCTAGATGCACATAGCTAAGCTATTTAGAGCTGGTTGGTTCTCACTGAACATCATGCTAAAGAGGTTGATAGTTACAAAAAAGAAGTAGGCATCAAGACCAAGAGTCAAGGAGTTACTTGCCTCTTTCAATCCCTCATTTCCTGATGAAAGCAAATTTTCAAACTTCCCTTTAATCCTAGAGGAAGTGTTCATCTTAGACTAGTTAGTGTTTAGGTGTGTGTTTCCTTTCTTCTTGTGTTTTTCTCAATAAGTGCCCTTGAAGCACATGTTGTTTCTCATCCTATGTTTTTCTTAATTTTGTGTTCCCTTGTGTTTTTTGTATTTTTAAAGACTTTTTGTATGTCAAACTTGATATATATGTGACTCTATATCCCAATGGACATGATTAGGAAACTGATCTAGGTTCCTTTTGCATAGATAGGTATGAAACCCCTATGAGTCAACAAAATTATTAGCCATTTTGGCCCACATACCCAGATTCTACCTAGTTTGAATAGATGAGTAGGGTCCCAATAGTTGATGAATGGATTAGGTGGTTTTGAAGTAGGCTCAATGTCATAAGTGAAGGGATCTAACTAGGTTTTCATGGTGCCAAATAATTATGGGGATAGGTCCAGAAGAAGCCAAAGAGTACACATTTTCAAATTTTGGGCCAAGTGTTGGCATTTAGATTTCCTTTAGAGGAAATGTTTTATATAAAGCCTGAAGGAAATATAGAAAGCTTGATTTATTTTGGGAATTTCATTTTTGAGTTTTTTGGCTAAGTATTAGGAATTATTTTGGACTTTTTGTCTAAAATAATTTCCCTGAAGGGTCATTTCTTTAAAGGGCACTTTTCAAAGGTTATGAAGGGTAAGTATTCAATGAGATTGGTCCAAAATAAAAATTTTGAAGAGCACTTTTCATGTAAAGTGTCCTATACACTCTTCATGAATGGTACTTTTCTCAAGGAAAATAAACCTTTGTAAAAAGTCTAAAGGATGTATTTTTGGGAAAGTGTCCTACACACTTTCCTTGAAAGGTCCTTTTTGTAAGCAAGTGTCCCAAACAATTTCCCTAAAGGATATGTTTCTCAAATAAATGGTCCACTTCAAGGTTTTAAAGGGCATTTTCTCATCAAAGTGTCCTACACATTTTCTCCAAAGGATATTTTTGTAGCAAGTTGGACTAAGTCAAAATTTTGAAGGGAACTTTTCAAGAGGTCAAAAGACCAAGACATGTTTTCTTTCAGACATTTTTTCCAAGATGAAGATCCTAAGATAATTACTCAAAGGCAAAGAAAAAGCAAATAAATTCCTTTAGAGAAAGTTCTCCACACAAATCCCACATAATTGTCTAGCAAAGGTACTGAAGAAATAACTTCCTTGATGAAATGGCCCCAACAAATGACCATTGAAGTTATAGTTTATTAAAAGCCACCATGTGTCACAAGCACAAGAGTAGATAGACTAATAAGTAGATCCAAAGATCAAATGCACAGATTCCAAGTGTCAAAAATGTGTTGGCTCATGTAGAAGATCAATATATTATGTTTATTTACCTCAAGTAGATCCGATGGTCTGACATGAGTTGAGGGATCAAGGATCCAAATCAAGTCTTGATGACCAATCGAAGCAAAGGTCAACAAGTAGCATTGACAAGGCAAGGTAAACAAAAGGTATGAATCCAAGTTTGAGCATGGTTTAGTTAGAGCTTAGGCAAAATGTTTCAAAAGATGTTATTAAATAAAACACGTAAACTTAAATGGTTTCATCTCTGGGACCAACTTCCTGAAAGGGACCATATCCCTTCACTATACACATCATGATAAACCAATTTGGAGTGGTTTAGCATCAGGTTAAGGCCCTAATAGATTGATCTAGTTGTTTTAACTAGATTAATGCCAAAATCTAGTTAGAATGCTTGATTATATCATTAAAACCATTAGGGAGGATCAAAGGAGTATTGTAACTATGTAGCAATTGAAAGTGATAGAAATAAATCAAATGGCCTAAAGGATAATAATTTATAGAAGTAGTTGTAACTATGATTGAATAATTTGAATAGATGGATTCCACTTTTAGTTCTAAGGCCTTTTTATCTTGTGGTCATTATCTTATAAATATAACCCTTGATCTATTGTAAAGGAGTTATAATCCATATATGGTGAAGCCCTACTAGAATGACATCATATTTTTCCTTTAAACATTAATGCAAATCTAATTTTTAGTTCTTAAGCAATTGTTTAAGTGTGTAAGTGATGTATGATGACGTAAAGTGATTGTTCTCTATCCTATCTTCCCTTATCCTTTCATGTTTGTGCAAGATTTTTCTATTATAATAGGTCATATGATGTTTTGTCAAGTGTATGATCCTATCTTTTAAGTGTACAATGAGCCTTAGTGCCTGTAACTAGCCTATGGTTCACTTACCTTGGATAGATTTCACACATCTCAGCTCTATATCAAAATACTCATGTTAGGATCCATATGACTTAGAAGTTAGTTTGTGTGTTTTTTTCTTAGTGCAGGAAAGTATGATGGTCATATGGAATACATCTTGGTGTATCACCCCCTTAGATTAGGTTCAATTTATGAATATTTTAAATATTTTCTTATAATAAAGTACTATCATAGGTGTAAGTAATTCAAGATACATTTAGGGAGCTAGTCCTTAAAATCTAGAGGCTCACTTCGAATATAGATACACCCACATACCTAGAAGTGTTCCCATGTTGCCCAAATCTGTAAGAGGATTGAACACCCTCTTTTATGGTGTGATATTTGGAATCAACACTAGGATAGATATCAATATGTAATATATAATAAGTAATATAAATGTAAACATAGTAATGCATATAATCTATAAAATTTGTGTTTTTGAAATATTTTGAATGTTTTTGTATTTTGACATTTTATGTTGTTTTTTTGTTTTTTAGATATAAGTTATGTACAAGAAAATGAAAATAAACTATGTATAAGGAGAAACAGAGAGAGAAGTAATAATATACAAAAGGAATCATACTACTAATGAGTCTCATCAAAGACTCACTATCATCATGTCTTGTGTCAAAAATAGGAATGATAATCTCTCGTGTAATGTGATTGTCATGATTTAGTTGAATGTTGTTATAGTATCAATCTATGTATTATTCATCATTGGAATCATAATATTATTCAATACAAAAATCATAATAACCTATAATTCTAGAGGGAATTACCTCATACTATGGATTTGACCATTATGGATTGTGCTTTGGAAGATTGATTGTGATTTTTATCTTTAAAATTATGCTTATTGTAGATATACTATGTTGTGAAGGGTCTTTTTCTAGAAAACCTATATTTAAAATGAATGTTTTTGTAGCGTGATTTTGACAGTGCAACTTAAGATATCATTCTTTTGGTAACATGTCCTATGTATTTTTATATTTTACCTTGATAAACTATATATGTGACTTGTGTCTTAGGATGTTTAATAAATCCCAAACCCTATCGACCAATATTATCAACTTATAGAATAGGATAAGTGATTCCTTAGGCATGTTTGTCCAAACCTTGACCCTAATAGTAAAAATTTTGTAGATATTTGTGACCAAAACTATACCATATTGAATGTTGAGCCTCCTTTTGGAGAGGTAGATTTTCTTGATTTATTTGTGCTTGTTTTTATGTTTCTTGATCTGAGTGTGTTTTTTGAACCTTTTATTTTTTTCAGTTATGATTTGATAACCATTTTTGTATTGTGTTTTATTTTGGCCCTTTTTGAATTAGTATATGTGCCATTGTTTGTTGTGTGGATTATGTGTCACTATGTAAGTCATTTGTATCCATTATCTATTGTATTTTCATTTTTAATTCTAAACATGAATCAATGCGGTTCTCATGCATTTTATGATATACACAAAAATATTTGAATGTCCTCATTGGGTGTAGAGGGGGTAGGTTGATAAACTTAGTTTTAATCAAATCCCTTAATATCTCACTAGAGCTCTTATTTGACCTTTTAATTATTTTTGGATCAGTAGTTATATATGTACTTTTTTGTGATTTCATGTTGTAATATGTAACATTGTATGCCACAAATTGACTAGTTGAATATGTATAAACATGATTTACACTAGTGTGCCATGGATGCCTTTGTCTTGTAAATTATTTTTATATTTATATAATATATTTATGTAGAAGCTGATTTTGATTTTTTAAACTATAATTATCTTTCCCATACTAATATGCTGATCACATAGAGTTTCACAAGTGCAAACCCTAGTTGTTTCTATTTGAACATGTAGGCCCACACCTTGTAGGGAATAAGAGTAAATATGTTGAGTATGGGGAATAGTGACATTGGTATAAATTGATTAATATCATGGAGAATTGATAACATAGATATATTTAGAGAGAAATTAGCTATCACCCTCATGGAGATGAGGATGAGAAGAATATACTTTCCTGTACATAAGATCTGACATAAAACTTGAAACATAGTTGTTTGCTTATGTGTTAAATCCTCTATCTGTGTATGGATTTGCTTGTTAATGGAATTCCACATAGGAGAAAGATAAAATGATATGAGATATAAAATTTATTTTAATATATATAAAACATCATCTATACATGTGTTTGTATTTTATGAGTTCATTATGAATTAAAGGGAACATACATGAAAATGAAATTAATAAACTTTGAAATATAAAGTGATTAATTTATTCTATCATTATGATCATGATTTTATGAACTATAAATTAGAAGATATATGGAGATAAAATATATTTTTTTTAAATAAAATTTGATTGTAAATAGAAAAGGATACAAACCCTAAGTGTGGCTAGGGTTAGAGTTGATTTGAATCTAGGGTTTCTTTACAATAAATTTAAATTATATTTAAATAAATTAAAACCTAAATATGAAATTATTTTAATTCTATAGATTATCTAAAAAAATAGAAAATAAAAATTATATAGACATGATTTATTACACAAAAATTAGAATTAATGTAAATTAGGGTTTTAATCAATATTAAAAGTAAGTTAGGTTCACCAAATGATTTAACCTCTTAGGGTTTTACTATGTAAATCCTATGTTTAGATTAAAAGTCTAAAATGTATAAATTAGTCAAATAATATGCAATAATTAATAATTGATTTTTTAAAGATTTTGAATTCCTTTGACTTTCTAAAAATAGTAATAAATAGATATAAATATAGACTTATATAAAAAGTGACTATCATGGATGATCTGGGTTCTGAAAATTAAATTCTAGATAGTTTTAAAGTGTCATCAACAAGATTATAGTGTCTATTTTATCACTAGATAGTAGCACTCCATATGGATAGTAGTTCCAAGTGGTGGAAGTATCCCCTTTATGGTATTTCTCCTATATTTTGGGAGCACCTGACCTGTGCGTTTAGGTCCTATTCCTATATGCATGAAACTTGGAACTTTGTGTTGTACTTGGAAAACCTGATTTAGTTTGAAAACATTAATCCTCCTTGTAAGTATGGAATGATTAATAATTATGTGTTTTTTAGTATGATAGGTTGGACATCCTCAAAAACCCACTATGAAGAGAGTTTCCTACATGCCAAAACTCTGAAGAGGGATCAAGCCTGATGTAGTTTTCTCACCTAGTTCTTTATGTAAGTTCAAGTGAATTCTAGAATGAGAGTGGAGTTAGATGCATTGAATGTGCTTGAGATTTGAAATATCTAAAAATTGATGTTAGGGATGTTGTAGATGGTAGTATGCATAATTGGGGTAGAATAGGGATTACCTTAATTTTGCCAAACTTTTCTTAGGTTTGAATGCATTTTTTACAATTATTTTCCATATAGTCAATAAAGGTCAATTAGACTTATATTTATAGAGATTTATAACATGTGTAGATAATAAAATGTTCTCAAGCTAACCTTAGGAGGGGCATACATTTGAAAACATATCTATTGGGAAGAGTTAAGAGGACGTTAGTGCCCAATTGGGGACACTAACACCATGTGGTTGAAGTGTCCCAAATATGGCACTAATTTCCATTTGGTAGATTTCTAACTAATTGGGTTGGGATTTGAGAAGATAGTCCTAAAATTATGTTTTAGCTAATTTTAGGTGACTGTGGTCTGATCAATGACTAAAAAGTATCTACGTCTCTAGGATAAGTCTAGGGCTAAACTAGGAATAAGGTAACTGAAGTGACACTCTTAGCATTTAATTACCACTTTTAGGTGATTTCACATATGTATTTTACATTTAATTTCCATCTAGTGGTTCAAGGGATAAAAATCATGTATTTATACTTTTTTGATGTTTGTGAAGTTATTAAAAGTGGTCTAGGCTAACCCTAGGAGGTTTTAGATTTGAAAAGATGTTCATTTTCAAAAAGAGGAGGGAAAGGACAATAGTGCCATTATTGGGACACTAGAACTACATGGAAGTATTTTCCTTATTATTAAACAAGTGTCTAAGTGGCATAACACTAGACATGAAGGTCCAAAATGCAAGAATGAGGGTTTGGTACTACTTTAGGGATGACTAGGGACACTTATATCTCACACGTAAGATTGGATAAGTGTGCAAATAGGTTTTAGGATAGGTCTAAGAATAAGCTAGGGGTAGGTAGTCTCAAATATCAATCTTATGACTTAATTACCACTTTTAGGTCATTACATCCCTCCCTTTTTATTCTATAAATTCAAAAAAGAAAAATGCCTAGCATAAAGGAAAAAGAATCATACCTAGACTTACCTAAGATGTGAAGCCCATGAAGGTGGGTCTGATTACATGAAACATGCTCCAATGCATGTCCTACAAGTGAAACATGTATAAATTAGTCCTTAATTAAGATATATCAAAATAAAAGACAAAACTTAGTAAATAATTAAAATTAAGTGAAGGGATAGGAGATAGGAAAGGAATGAATACACCTCACTAGGGATGCAAACTAATGGATAAACCTGGTGAGAACCTATGTGTGTGTATGGTTATCAATCAGTGAATAAATTGGATTGAGTTGATATATTTCTCAATATTCATGTGTGGGTGGCTCAAGAACTCAATTCAATTTTGACTCCATCATTTCCCACCCCTATTTAGTGGATCACGGCCTATGAATAACTTGGATTAGACTGATGGTGTGTCTAACCCTCTCATGTAGGTAGTTCAATAAATTAATTAGGCTATGACTTCATCATTTACCAACCATGTGTATTAGATGCATCTAAAACTATAACTATGTGATGAAACTAGGAATGTCAGCTCTCTGGCCACTTAGGTATATTAAGTGGCTCTAGGCTAGTTAGGAATGCCAACCATGACATATGTATTAAGGCATGAAATTGGTGTGTAAATTATAATATGAAATCATATGTATATAATTTAGATAATGACATGTAATTTTTCATCCCATATGATCAACCAATTTGTAAGTGAGCATATGTAAATAATGTGCCACATGCATGGCCCCAAATATGATACTTGAGCAAATGTATTCTATAATGAGTTGTAATGTGTGTGTGTGTGTGTGTGTGTGTGTGTGTATGTATATGTATATACATATATATATGTATATATATATACATACACACACATATGTATATATGTATATATATATACATATACATACATATATACATAAATACATACATATATGTATGTATGTGTGTATATATATATATATATATATGTATGTATGTATGTATGTATGTATATGTATGTATATGTATATGTGTGTATATATGTGTTTGTGTGTATATATACATATATATACACATATACCTACCTACATACATACATACATATATATATATATATATATATATATATATATATGATTATCTGTAATAAACATGGAAATGGTAATACCATGCATGATGCCCCCAATTTGAGAAATTTTCTATGAATCTAAGCTAAAATTATATGAATATCAGCAAAACTAGGCAAAATTGATAAATATGTAATTGAACCTATGTAAAACTTTAATTGACTTATTATAATCTTCTAGAAAATCTATTTTTTTCTAAAATGAGGCTACTATATAGTAGCACCGTATCTTGGACATTAGTGCCATGTGGTTCTAATGTCCTAATTTAGGCACTAGTGTCCTTTTGCTCTAATTTATGTCTAAATTTATTGATCTCTATATCACTATTTTCCCATTGTGTTCACATGAGTTTAGTTTCTATAATCTGAGCCTATGTGCTAAAAATTTAATATGAGTGAATTATAGGATATTGATCTCTACAAAAAAACCCTACGAATGCCCCCTATTGTTAGGGGAGTTGTTGAACCTATGCAAAAACTATCCTCAAAATAAAAATCTTTGTAAGATGTATCTTAGCTAGATCATATATGATATCTATGAAATAATCTAATATAATATGCATACATAACATCAAAATGTAATATAATCTGAGAATAAGTGTGCAATGTATGATTTATATTATGTTTTTCATTCATAAGGGTGTCAAGATAGATTCCATAATGTATGTAATAGTAAATCTAAGTAAAAATTACATAGCTACCTAGGGAGATGGGGCATGATGTCCATCATGGAACCTAATTAGGAAGGTGAGATGCATGAGGTCCCTCATGGCATCTAAAAGTATAGTGTGTAACAAGAAGGAGACAAGTGTCATGTCCATGATGCATATAATAAAGCATACATACAATATACATGAGGCATTCAAAGTAGGCCTAAGGGCCACAATACAAGGGACATGGGCACATGCCACTAAATCTAAGGAAGTAAGACATAAAAACACATATTCAAAGGTACACATATGAAAAAAATAATTAAGTTGGATTAGATTCACATAGAATAACATGTTCAAATTTTTGCATACATAATCATGAAGGCACACATAAGGATATAGGCACATGTCCAAAACATACATACTATGAAAATAAGTGGCGTAGAGACAAAGAGTATTGGAATATTTAAATACCCTCAAAATTGAATAAGCATAGAGATATAATCAATTCTAAATTAGGAAATCTAGAAATGAAATTATGCATGAACATGTAATACAAATATGTGTAAGACCTAAGATGTACATATGCTAAGTCTAAAGTAGTAGTAGATGGAGAAAACCTGAGTAAGTGTAGCATTATCAATATCAATATATAAAAATTCTAAAGTTATGATGTAGAGTATAGAAATATATGATGAACCTATTTTACTAAGTGATCAATGTTTGGCCCTACCTGTGAAGTTATGCTAGGAATCAATTACACTAACTATGGTGTCCTATAAACTGTGTTAAGCATGGGATATATCTTTTAATTAATCAAATTAATTTTGCTTTAACCTATTAATAGTGTATTCAAGATATGTAATAAAACTAAAATCAATAACATGCACCACACATGGGGGAGAGAGAGAGAGACACCAAATTTTATGTGGAAACCCAAAGTGGAAAAAACCATGGAGAACAATCTCAAGTATATAAATGAGCACCAACTCAAGTTTATAATGTTTTAAAGCACTAAATTTTAGGAGCACCAACCCCTTTTCTAAGCACCAACATAATAATGATTTATGCTCACCAACCCATAGGAGCACCAACACCTTTGTGTATAAAATACAAACTATCTCTCAATTTTTCTTTTTCAACAAATGATAGCACACTACTATATCTCTTTCTTATCTCTCCTCTACTCTTCTAAGCTGGATATAAAAATTACAAACCATGATCTTCCTTGCATATTACAAATGGATTCTTAATCCTCATTTTATATCTTTCCAAATTACCTTTGGCATTCACCCTTTGTGACCCTTTAATCCTCATGGAAAATGGTGCAAAACTTACATGAACCTTCAAATTCTTCCATATGAAAAGTCACATGGTGACCTTTCATGGGAAAATGAGTCATTTCCCTCTTTTGTCTTTATCTCATGACTCTTTGAATTCCTCAAGGTGACCCTTCATGGTAAAATGCATCCTTTCCCTCTTTTGTCTTTACTTAATGACTCTGACTTCCTCATGGTCCTTATTTTGACATTATGAAACCAAAAATATATTCATTGATATTTAATTAATATTAAGACACTCTAGCCAAGATATGAACATTAAAAACACCTTTAGACATTAAATTATATAGGGCCTTTATCACCAATATTTTTAGACCTTTGACATGAATGAAAATATTTCTAAAAAACTATAGGGGTCTTAGGGACCCATATGATAGAATATGTTATAGTTGGGATGCGTGCCCTATGATAAGAACTTTGAGAAAATAATACTAATCTTAGAATAAAATGAGTAGATGAAGGCCCTATAGAATCTACAACATATCTTTGACATAGGAGTCTCTCTAATAATGGTCTATATGGGAGAGTATGCATACATGGAAACATTGTAGGATTAAACCTCACCTGCACTGGTGTTTGTACTGAAATATATGGTGTACTAATAGGAATTTTCTTGGAAATGTAATTGGTAACTATGCTATAATTGATAACTATAATGTAACTAGTAACTATAATGTAATTGGTAATTATGTTATAGTTGCCTATGGGATAGGTAAAGGATACTCATATGAGATACCCTCAACTATGATCACCTAATTTACATGTATATATTTTATGCATATGTGTATGATAAATGGGATGGCTTGTATTTTCTATATCCATGGCCTACCCAGTAACATGTTATATATGCCTATGCTAGGTATTATTAAGAATATAATGACCACATGTATTGGTCCAACCTATAATGGAAGTATAATCTCCCTAATGAAGCTCTGAACATGGCCATTAAAACTAGTAATAACTATTTTTGTAGGATATATATCCTACATTAAATACCCCAAATACTGTATAAGTGTGATATTACACATGTTAATGCTTGACTCATTGTCAACCATAACACTCTAAATAGGATGACGATATATGGAAGCTTGTACAAAAAATTCATATAAATCTGAAGTAACATCAACAATCTCATACTCTTAGAAGGTGATGAGTGCTCTAATTGGAACTATAATATGATACACACCAATGATATTGTGTAGTGGGTGTGCCTCCTCTATAGTAGTGTGATATAATGCTAGTGGTGGATTTGCCTAATACATGTAGTAAACACCTAAAGTGCCCCATGCCTCATTTGATGTACCATTTGGAAATGGATATGAGAATATTTTCAATGCCTTAGCTTCCTATTGATCTTTAGGTGCCTTTATGAGTGTTCCCACATCAATAATGTTAACCTCTATCAAATATCGTATCTCATGTTTCAAACTGATGCATATGTTTGTTATACGGCCTAGTGCCCTATGATATTCACAAAATGCATTAGAATCATAGTTATTTGAAAGAGACCATGTTATATTAACCTCTTTGATGGGAGGGAGAGATATGGCATTATATTCTAAGAGCTATTTTAAAACACATGTTGTCAATTCTGGAAGGTTGGTGAAAAATCTACATGGAGGAGCTAATAAAACTAGATGAGGAGATGGCTCTAAAACTACATTAAATGTGGCTTTTGGATCAGTCATATTTTTAGTGTCCCTTACCTTTTATTGAATCTTACTATAACTCTTAGTAGTTGATTCTGATCCACTTGTATATTTCAGTCTACCCATGGAGAGAAGCTTGGCTTCTCTTTTTTTCACTGTGTGGCATAAATATTTGAAGGTTGGAGACTTATTAAACAAGATAGCTTCATGTAATGATGGTAGAAGATTATATTTGAATATATCCTTGAGATATTTATCTTACATGGTACTAGTAAGCTTAGCCAATATAGTTTTATATCACATGGTGTATTCTATAATAAGCTCATTTGATTTTTGTTTCAATTGTGTAACATGAGCATATGAAATCTTATCACTGATGTTTATTGAAAAGTGTGCTAGAAAAATATATTCTAAATTATTTAATGTGGTGATAGAATTGTTTTATAGATCATAAACCATTGCAAGACATAATCCTTTAAAATAAATGGAAATAACTTAGTGAGGATCTAATCATTGGACATGTAATCCAAACATGCTATGTGAAAAGCTCAGAGATAGTGCTCTAGGTCACCTTTAATATCATATAATGTAACCTTATGTTCTATGAATCTATATGGTAAAGGGTTTTTTTCTATGTGATGTGCCAAAGATGTATGTAAAATAACATGAGAATCTAAGGCATGTGATGGCTTAGTGGCCCCCTAATCCACATATAACACCTTACCCTATATAATATGAACCTCTTACATAAGGGATTATAAATTTGGAGTGGAAGAACTAGAAATAATAGGTGTATCTATCACTAAAGGTTATTGAGTTAAAATGGTTATTTTATAGGTGAGTTAGTCCCAATGTATATGTAACAATGTTATTATCCAGGGGAGTAAAAGATTGACCATTGTTTTATTTTTGTAAATCTTCATGAATAATATTGATAAAGTCATCTTCGATACTTGAATGTTTAGAAACAAAATATTGAAATTGCCTCTTATCAATTTCATCAAATCAATTATTGAATTTTTTCACTGTAGTTTAGGGAGTATGAAAACAAACTATTATATATTTGGAATATTTAAAGAAATTAAATATATGAACTATTGCAAGAAGTAAATATTGAAACAAATCTAAGTTTTTAGAATTAATGTTATGAGCATAAAAATATAAAGGATATAAACCTTAAGAGCATCTAAGGTTAGGTTTGAATAATGTTAGAAGTAAGTTAAGTTCATGAAATGTTTTAACCTTTTTAGTGTTGAGTTGTGGAGCTAAAAGCTTCACTAATGAGCTAATGTTGAGGTTGTTGGGCTTACACAATAACCAACATCGGTCATCTTCAGATCGACACAGACTTCTGTGCGTTTCTAAAATTTCTATTTTTAGGAGAATAGATTTGACCCTTTGATTTAAGAGGTGGATCTAAGGGTGGAGAATGCATGGCTCATGAACCATAGTGTTGTAGTATAATATATAGTAGGGTTAGATCCTCATAGCATGTACAATTTTAGTAATTGAGTTGATTGTAATTGATAGAGAGAGAGAGAACTCTTGAGGGAAAATTACTGTACATCTACGAGGTGTGAGGAGAAAGAGATTTCTTCATTGTATTTCCTTCCAGAAGAGTTTAATATAGATTAGTTATTTCTTGTATCTCCTATTATTTGTTGTTTCTGATTTCTAGTTACTTATTACTTCTGGTTTCAATTTCATGTTTAGTTGCTTATACAAAAGTAATCAATTGTACTGTAAGATCCTAACAACTGGTATAAGAGCATGTTAGTGTTTGTTGATTATAGAATTGACTCACAGGGGTTTCTAATTGAGTGGGAGCAAAGTAATGGTAGAATAAATTAAACTAAGAATGGAGAAATTCAATGGCAAGAATTATCAATTATGGAGGATGCATATTGAATATTATTTGTATCAAAAAGATCTGTATTTACCATTGGGTGGGGTTTCAAGGAAGCCCATAGATATGGAAGATGAAGAATGGAATGTTCTTGATAGAAAGGCTCTTGGATCTATAAGGTTGAGCCTGGTAGCTTCTGTGTTTTCCAACTTATCAAAGGCAAAGACAACGGTAGAGTTAATGGATACTTTGGAAAATTTATATGAAAAACCCTCAGCTTCAAATAAGGTATATCTTATGAAGAAATTATTTAATTTGCAAATGAAGGAAGGTGAATCTGTATCTAGTCATCTTAATGATTTCCATACAATAGTAAATAAGTTAAATTTAGTCAAAATAGTTTTTGATGATGAAATTAAGGCTCTCTTAATCTTATGCTCTTTACCTAAAAGTTGGCATAGTTTGGTAATGGCAGTTAGTAATACTGCATCTGCTTTAAATATCTTGAAAGTTGATGATGTTGTTAGTGTAATCTTGAATGTAGAAATTTACAAGAAAAGCATAGGGGAAACATCAGGTAATGCTTTAAGTGTTGAAAGCAAGGGAAGGAAAATAGAGAAGGGCAAGCAAAGTGTCAAGAACCTAGAACAATAAACATGCTCTGATGCCTACTTAGTCAGGATCTTGCTCCACCAATTAGATCACATATGATTACTTCTTGTATTAGCAACTAAACACGGAATTTAACCAAAATCAATAAGTAACCTGAAATATGAAACAACACAGGAATTGAGAGACAATACATAATTGTATTAATAATCACTCAGAAGAATATACAAAAAGGAAGATGCCACTTCTTCCTCCACCTCAAAGGTTCGCCACACCTCAAGACCTTCTTCCCTCTCTCTCTTGGTCACAACAATCAACTCAAATACAAAATTAATGTTCACCTCTCCAAGCAGTCAGTAACATGCTGCCAGTACGTCAAGTACACAACCGTACTCCAAGTAGATCTCCTGCTCTCTACTGCTACCTGCAAATCACTAGACCTTACTCACCATTGTATATCTCCTATAGAAATTCATGCACACATGCTGACCAAGATCATACACATACGAAGAACCCAAATGATTCTCCAAACCAGTACCCACCTTGGTACTATGGCACTAGGAGGAACGCACCATTGCTCTCTTCTCTCAGAAGGAGCTTATTTCTCTCTTACTCACTAGCTACCATTTTACAATATAGCCCATGAGTCCATATATAGATCTCATGCTTACAATAATTAGACTACCTTAATTACAGTAATTAGACATGCAACTCAAGACTAAGACTAGCCTTTGACATGTAAACAAAAAGTCAAAAAATAGACTCTCCAGGATCAACATGCAAATTGCCTGTTCACGTACAAGCTGCCGACATCGGCTCCTCCATGACCGATGTCGGCCGACTGGTAACCGACACCAGTTGGTTCTTCACTACTATCTGACCGATGTCGGTTGATTAGACTGACGTCGATTGCCCTGTAACTAATTTTGCAACTCTCTGTAACCTTTGCAAGCTCTGTGACTTCTCCTATTTGCATCTTGGTGAAACTTTTATCTCCATAACCTAACAATCTCCCACTTGGAGATAAACAGTTGCACTTGTACCTATACCTGCACACTGTCTAAATTATTCCTTGGCTCGTATTCCTCTTCAAGATCAATCTTGAAGACCAACCACCACACACCCTGTGATGCTACCCCTATCACTCAAGTAACCTACCATGTCTGAACCTACATATCCATGTAGTGAAGACCTTGACCCTGCATAACAAGAATCCCTACTACTGATCCCACTGAACTACCCTCCAGTACTCCTTCCCTGAATTGGCTCCATACTTTTTGACAACTCCCACTACTTGGGAAAACTCAGGTCTACACTAGACCTCATGTGATTTTGAACCTTGTTTCAAGCTAAGCTTTAACTATCCAGCCCTTGGTGTGCTTTTTGATTCTACATCCTGCATCATGAACCCCACCAACACCGTCTTCACATCAGCTCCCATTGGAGATAAAATCTCCATGTCTCTTATGCCAAAGAATTTTGCTACTCTAAATTCTTCTTGACATACCTCTAAACTAACCTTACCCTTAGCTCAAAAAAACCCTGTATCTCTGAACCTATAACTAGTATATCATTCACATACAGTAGCTAGATAATGTCACGACTCATCATCCACCTGGTAAGACAAAACCACAATAGTTACACTGACATTGACTGAAGCCATGCTTAGTCATCCACCTATCAAAACTTGTACCACTATCCTACAGCTTCCTCAAAACCATATGCCTTGGCCTTCCATCTCACGTATCCATCCACTCTCTTCTTTAACTTGGGAATCCATTACGTCTCTCAGTGCTTACTTTCAGTTGACAACTCTACCAACAAATACCTATTTGGTTCTTCTCCAAAGACTCACACTCCTCATCCATGCTAAGCTCCCACTGTATTTGGATTTTACCTGCATTACCTCTTCGCATCTTCCTGGTTCTTAACCATCAATAAGCAATATAAAGAAGGTGAATAATGAATATGAGATTCACTTACCCTTTCTGACCTCGACATGAGCATTTAAGACTTGTTGACAGCTTATTGTCCACCCACCATCCGTACTAGTGACTGATCTCGGCCATCTCCCAATCTACTCCTGACCAATGTTGGTTCCCTACAGTGACCCTGACTACCGACATCATCTCCCTGGTTGATGCCAGTGTCCTTTCTGTCGACATCGATTCCTTCATGATTGATGTCGGTCTCCCTCTACTGACGTCGGTTATTGTATGACCGATGCCGATACCTGTGTTCATCTGTGAGTGATAACTTTTTATTTGCGAGCTCTCCATGGATCAAAATCTTGTTCAAATTAACATAGCCCTGCTTAGAATAATTCTTTTCCCTCACCTGATCTCTATCTGTCATCTCCTCCATGAACACCAAGGCTTTCCATTTCTTTAGCTTGTCAAAAACATCTGTCTTCCACTTGAGAACCTGCATTCCCCTCCTACATATGTGACCAAGCCCATGAAGCCACATCTCTACAATAGATGGTGAATTAGTAATATAAGTAGATAGATAAAGGATACCTACTTTCTTACCACCATCTAATTCAAGTGCATCTGCTGTGAGAGTTACAGTGCATCTCCCATCACCCAAATTTCCTGAAGAAATTAGACTCATCTCCAAGACTGGTACCTGCATGACTTCCTTTAACCACTGTGTGTCATCCACCTACAATTTCAGCTTCACTTCCATTTCGTCAATAATCTGACAAACCTCTCCAACCCATAAATAAATCTCTCCAAAGTCTCCAAAGACATACCCATGAAAAGATGCTCTATTTTGGGCTGCATGGAAAGAGGCAAAGGAATCTGTAAACCAAGATTCTACTTTATCTAGAGTAACCTGTGCAACGACCCCTGTAACATCTACTTCTACATGTTGATCTTCTACCGACCAATAATCTCCTTTTACCTACTCTTTCTTTCCATCAATCAGACCATTCATGCTATTCAGTTTCTCCATTCGTAGCTTACTTTCTTCTAACATTGCTATATTCCCACTCAATCTAAGACCCATGCGAGTGACCTGTAATCAAAAACACTACCAGATCTGAACCACCTGTTAGTCAATCCAACCAAAAGCTCTGATACCACTTGTCAGGAACCTAGAACAATAAACATGCTCTGATGCCTACTTAGTCAGGATCTTGCTCCACTAATCAGAGCACATATGATTACTTCTTGTATTAGGAACTAAACATGGAATTTAACCAGAATCAATAAGTAACTAGAAATATGAAACAACACAGGAATTGAGAGACAATACACAATTGTATTAATAATCACTCAAAAGAATATACAAAAAGGAAGATGCCATTTCTTCCTCCACCTCAAAGGTTTGCCACACCTCAAGCCCTTCTTCCCTCTCTCTCTTGGTCACAACAATCAACTCTAATACAGAATTGATGTTCACCTCTCCAACTAGTCAGTAACATGCTGCCAGTACGTCAAGTACACAACCATACTCCAAGTAGATCTTCTACTCTCTGCTGCTACCTGCAAATCACTAGACCTTACTCACCATTGTAGATCTCCTATAGAAAGTCATGCACACATGCTGACCAAGATCATACACATACAAAGAATCCAGTTGATTCTCCAAACCAGTACCCACCTTGGTACTATGGTACTAAGAGGAATGCACCATTGCTCTCTTCTCTCAGAAGGAGCTTATTACTCTCTTACTCACTAGCTACCATTTTACAATACAACCCATGAGTCCATATATAGATCTCATGCTTACAATAATTAGACAAACTTAATTACAATAATTAGACACGCAACTCGAGACTAAGACTAGCCTTTGACATGCAAACAAACAGTCCAAAAATAGACTCTCTGAGATCAACATGAAAACTACCTATTCATGTACAGGCTACCGATGTGAGCTCCTCCATGACCGATGTTGGCCGACTGGTAACCGACGCTGGTTGGTCCTTCGTTGCTATCTGACTAATGTCGGCTGATTAGAATGATGTTGGTTGCCCTGTAACTGATTCTAGAGCTCTCTACAACCTTTGCAAGCTCTGTGACTTCTCCTGTTTGCATCCTGGTGAAGCTTTTAGCTCCACAACCTAACAATTGTTAGTGTAATCTTGAATGAAGAAATTTACAAGAAAAGCATAGGGGAAACATTAGGAATGCTTTAAGTGTTGAAAGCAAGGAAAGGAAAAGAGAGAAGGGCAAGCAAGGGAAATCAAAGCCAAAGATGGGAAGTAGATCCAAATCCAGAAATGGGGCATGTAAAGAAAGATTGTTGGTTGAAGGATAACAAAGAAAATCATCATGAAGGTAATAAAGAAGCAAAAGTTATAGGTATTTTTGTACAAGATGCTCTTATATTTTCTTTGGATAATAAAGTAGATTCATGGGTTTTAGATTCTAGTGTGTCTTTCCATGCAACCCCAAATAGAGAATTTTTCAATGATTATGTCCATAGAGATTTTGGAAAAGTTTATTTAGGGGATGATGAGCCTTGTAAAATTGTTGGAAAAAGAAAAGTGCAGCTGAAATTGTAGAATGGCAACACATGGGTGTTGAAGGATGTCATGCATGCACCCATCTTGAAGAGGAATCTGATTTCTACAAGAAAGTTGGGTGATGAGGGTTACACAGTAACTCTAACAACTAAATTTTGGAAAGTTTTCAAGGGTGCACTTGTATTAGAAAAAGGTAAGAGAGTAGGTACACTTTATCTATCTACTTGTATTACTGATTATTCTCCTTCTATTTTATCTACTTCAGATGTAGATGCAAAGTTGTGGCACTATAGGCTTGGTCACATGAGTGAGAAGGGAATGAATGTTCTTAAGTTAAAAGGTAAGCTTTTAGATTTGAAAAGCATAGATATAGATTTATATGAGCATTGTATTTTTGGGAAATAGAAGAAAGTGAGGTTTCTCAAAATTGGGTCAACAAAGAAGAAGCACAAGTTAGAGCTTGTTCACATAGACGTGTGGGGACCAACTCAGGTAGCTTCTATTGGAGGATCACATTATTATGTTTCTTTCATTGATGATGCTACAAGAAATGTATGGGTTTATTGCATAAAGAGGAAATCTGATGTTTTTGACACATTTAAGAAATAGAAAGCTTTGGTTGAGAATGAAATAGGTTTGAGATTAAAGTGCCTTAGATCCGACAATGGTGGTGAGTACTACAGCAATAAATTCAATAGTTACTATTTTATGAGTGGAATACGCAGGGAAAGGATGATTCCAAAGACACCTCAGCAAAATGGAGTTGCTAAAAGGATGAATAGAACAATAATGGAACGTGCATGTAGTATGAGGTTACATGTTGGTTTGCCCTTATAGTTTTGGGTAGAAGATATAGATAATGTGGTTTACCTGATTAACAAAGGACCTTCTACTACACTAGATGGTGGAATTCTAGAAGAGGCTTGGATAGGTAAAAAGGTAGATTTTTCATTTCTCAGAGTTTTTGGTTTTGAAGCTTTTGTGCACAGTGATAAAGAAAATAGAAAGAAGCTAGATGCTAAATCTATGTGGTGCACTTTCATTGGTTATGGTTTTAGAGATTTCAGATTTCAGTTATAGAATTTAGAAACTAATAAAATTATTAGAAGCCATGATGTAGTTCTTAATGAGAAGGTGATGTACAGTGATCAACTCAAGAGATTAAATAATTTTGAGCAGGGCAATCTTGATTTGGAAGAGGTTATGATCCAAAATGAGCTCATGGGTAAAAATCATCACTCATAGAAAAACATAGAGACCAATGTCAGTCAGGTGTAAATTGACATTGGTCAGGTGGAAACTGACATCGATCAGGAGGAATCGACATTAGTTGGGTGTAGACTGGCATCGGTCAGAGATGATCAAGATCGGTCACTGTCAGAAGAAAATTTGGGCAGACAGTAAGCTGTAAATGAGTCTCAAATGCCCATAAAGAGGTTTGAAAGGGTAATTAAACCTCTAATTCATTATTTCCTTTTTTATACTACTTTTTGCTCACTGATGGTGGAGAACCAAAAAATTTTGATGAGGCAATGCAGGTAGAATCTAGGAAATAGTGGGAGCATGGCATGAATGAGGAAATTAATTCCTTGGAAGAGAACCATACATGGGATTTGGTTGAGTTGCCAGCCGAAAAGAAAGCACTAAAAAACAAATGGGTGTACAGGTTAAAGGAAGGAGAGAATGGACAAATGAGACATAAGGTTAGGTTGGTAGTAAAGGGATTTACACAGAAACCATGTATTGATTTTGGTGAAATTTTTTCTCCTATAGTAAAGATGACTTCTATTCAGACTACATTGTCTTTAGTTTCTATTAAGGATTTACATCTTGAGCAGCTTGATGTTAAGACAACATTTCTTCATGGAGATTTGGATGAAGAGATATATGGATCAGCCAAAAGGTTTTGAGGTCAAAGGTAAGGAGAAACTTGTGTGCAGATTAAAGAAAAGCTTATATGGTCTTAAGCAAGCTCCAAGACAATGGTATTTGAGGTTTGACAAGTTTATGACAGAGCATGGCCTTAGTAAATGTCAATCTGACCATTGTATTTATTTTAACAGATTAGATAATGGTAGTTATATTATCTTGTTACTGTATGTAGATGATATGCTTGTTACAGGTTCACACATGCAAGAAATTACTGAGCTTAAGGTAAAATTAGCTCACACATTTGCCATGAAGGATTTAGGAGTAGTAAATAAAATCCTTAGCATGAGTATTAAGAGAGACAGGAAAAATCATAGTTTGATTTTGTCTCAAGAGGATTATGTGAATAAGGTGTTGGAGATGTTCAATATGTAGGATGCAAAATTGGTAAGCACACCTATGGCTGGACACTTCAAGTTGAGCAAAGAATAGTGTCCTAAATCACATGATGAGGTTGAGTACATGAGTAGAGTTCCATATGATTTAGTAGTTAGGAGCTTGATCTATATAATGGTATGTACTAGACTAGATACTGCCCAAGTAGTGGGAGTTGTTAGCAAGTTTATGGCCAATCTAGGAAAGGAACACTAGAAAGCTGTTTAGTGGATTCTCAGATATTTGAGAGGGACTAGCAGTAGGCATTTATGCTATGGAGGGTTAAACACTTCTCTACATGGGTATGCAGATTTAGATATGGTAGGTGACTTGGATGGTAGGAGAAGCACCATAGGATATGTGTTCACTATTGTTGGAATGGTGTTTAGATAGATTTCAAAGTTGTAGAAGGTTGTTGCCTTGACTACTATAGAGGCATAATACATTACAGTTATAGAGGCTACCAAGGAAATGATTTGGATGACTCGATTCATGGAAGAGTTGGGAAAGGAGCAAGAGAGTTGTAGATTGTATAGTGATAGTCAAAGTACAATTCATTTGGCTAAGAATTTAGTCTTTCATTTAAGAACCAAACATATACAACTTAGGTACCACTTCATTAGATAGGTATTGGAGGATGGACAGTTGAAGCTAGAAAATATCCATATATATAAGAACCCTACTGATATGTTAACAAAGTCGATAACAAAGGAAAAGTTGAATCTTCATTCAACTTTTATTGGTCTTCAAGATTGAACTTGAAGAGGGAGAAACAAGCCAAAAATGTTTAGAGGATGTTGTTGTACAGGTACAGGTGCAGTTGTTTATCTCTAAGTGGGAGATTGTTGAGTTGTGGAGCTAAGAGCTTCACTAATGAGCTAATGTTGAGGTTGCTAGGCTTACACAGTAACTAACATTGATCAAAACCAACTGAAATCAGTTAGGGGTCGACCAACATTGGTTAGAACCAATCGACATTGGTTAGGGGTCGATCGACATTGGTCATCTTTAGACTAACACCAACTTCTATGCATTTCCAGAATTTCTATTTTTAGGAGAACAGATTTGAGCCTTTGATTTAAGAGGTGGATCTAAGGGTGGTGAATGCCTAGCTCATGAACCCTAGTGTTTTAGTATACTATATAGTAGGGTTAGATCCTCATAGCATGTACAATTTCAATAATTGAGTTGATTGTAATTGATAGAGAGAGAAAACTCTTAAGGGAAAATTACTGTACATCTGCGAGGTGTGAGGAGAAAGAGATTTCTTCATTGTATTTCCTTCTGGAAGAGTTTAATACAAATTGGTTATTTCTTGTATCTCTTATTATTTGTTGTTTTTGAATTCTAGTTACTTATTACTTTTGGTTTCAATTCCATGTTTAGTTGCTTATACAAAAGTAACCAACTGTACTCCAAGATCCTAACATTTAGACACAGTGAATGTAAATTCTATGTTTGTTAAAGAGTTGAGTATACTAAATCAAGGTAATAATATGCAATAAATATAACCACTAATTTACCACATAATTCATTAACTTTGACCTTTCTAAAAATACTAATAAATAGTGCAAGTAAGAACTTAGTTGGAAAATGGCTGATACAAATTATCTAGAAGCTAAAAACTAAAGAAAAGGTTGGTTAAGTGTCATAAATAGGATACCTATTTTAGAATCCCTCCTAGATAGTAACACCATAATTAGATAGTAGCACCCTATTTTAATATGTGGTATTAATGTCCCTATTTTTATAGTAGTTTCCTCTATGTAAGACTATCTTTAGATTCTAAGTGTACCTTTGTTTGGATCTATGAGGTCTATTACTATGTGGGCAATCTTTGAAACCTTGTATATTTCTTATTTTGAATAAATTTATGATAAAACCCTAATCTTCCATGTTGTTATGGTAGATGAAAAGTGTGTTTTTAGTGGGGTAGGCTAGACATCATCAACACCCTATTATGATGAGAGTTAAATACATTGAAGAGGGATAAATCTCAATGCAGTTTTCCCCACTTGAATGTTGGTGCAAGTACAAGTGAAGTTAGTATGATGGTTGAGTTGAGCACTTTGAATGTGCTTAAGATTATGAGTTTGCATAATCTAAGATTAAGAATGTTGTGGATGGTAATATGCATACATACGATAAGATAAGGGCTGATAACCTTAATTATGAATAACTTGTTTGAGTTTGCATATGTATTTTGCATTTGATTTCCATTTAGTGCTTAGAGAGCTAAATGTAGTATGTTTATACTATTATGGTGCTTTTTTGGGTGATAAAAGTGGTTTAGGATGACCCAAGAAGGTTTTAGATTTGAAAACATATCCATTTATGAAAAGAAGAGGAAAATGTAGTAGCACTATTGTCCCTATTATGATGCTACTGTCTAGGTGGTAGAACACTAGGCACAAAGGGATATGATGAAAAAATGAGGGTTTGGGACTACTTTAGGGCTGACTAGGGATGCATGTGGCCTATATAAAGGATTCATAAGTGTGAAAATATGCTCTAGGATAGGTCTAGGGATAAACTAGGGAAAGGTAGTCTCAAGTAACACTCCTAACACTCAAATACCACTTTTAGATGATTACATAATGTCATGAATATGATTTTCATGATACTTGGATTTGGAAATAAGATCACATACATAAGTTTCAACTATTTTATGAATGAGGTCATGAAAAATATGGGTTATTAAACATTGATAAGTATCTATAGTATTTTTTAGGTCAAATGTCATTTTAACATAATAATAAGTTCCTCATTTAGTAGTGAAAATATTTTATATTGGTCTTTAGGAGTGATATGAATCTAATTATATCTTAAAAAACTTTCATGAAGGATAAAATTTCATAGCCAGTCTATAATCAATAATAACATCAATTAATGGTAGAGGAAAGTTGCATTTGGGACATGCTAAGTTAAGATTATGAAATTATATAATATGTCAATGACCATATTGACTTTATTTTGAATGAGAATAATATTGGAAACCATTTTTGAGTAATGTAAAAGTTTTATAAACTTAGCATCTAAAATACTGATGAATTCTTTGTGTCATAGGTAGCAATCTCAAGAGCAAATTTACACTAGTTTTTATACATGGGTTTTACATCAGGATAGGTGATTATGTTATGGACCAAAATACTAGGATCAATCCCAAGCATGTCTTTATATGAACAACAAAAAAATTCATTTTAATTTTCAAATAAAATGTTATAGTTATCATATTATTTGGGATGAATTTATTTGGATACAATAATGGGTCAAGCAGTGGTCATGTTACCATAATTGATTGTAACATTTTCTTCCATAGTCATGGCGTTTCCATAATGAAAATGATATGGATTTAGAAAAATCATAGAGAAGGGATGCATTTTAGGATCAATACTAGCAAACAATTTATTTAAACAAGGATCATTTTTTTGAAAGTGGCCATTTTGTGATGTTGGTGTGGTAATTGAGGACATATCATGGAGTAATTATAATATAGTTTCATCACTAGGAAGCATGGGTATAGGTCCATTGTATTTAACATCCAATTTAGGATCTATAATTTGATTACATTTGTTGTAAAATTTATAAGGTATTTGTCTAACGGTATTAGCCTTAACATCTAAGGTAATGTCAAGATGTTCAGTAGAAGGTGGACATTCTAATTTGACTGTCTCGAGTTGATCAATATAATTTAGTATAGTAATGTTATGAAAAACTACCTTGGGCTGTTTGATACAATTATAAATAATATGAACATGATTGAACTGGTCAACATAGGTTACTATATGTGATTATTTAGATATAACTATACTAGTTAATAATTGGTTATGTTTGATGCAGTTAAATTTGGATGATTGAACTATGTCAGGTTGGTCAACACAATCAGAAAGATGAGAAATAATTTGAATTATTAATTTGGATGATCGAAATTATATCTAAAGATGTGGGATGAACAATATAAAATTGATCAATACCATTATATATTATAGTCTTGAAATTTTATTGGAAAAACCATGAAGTATCTATCAATGGTGAATTGGTAAGGGGTATATAACCTTTAGGTTCTTGTTCAATATCAGATGATATATGAATGACATGAACATCATAGTTGAAGGTATGTATTTTGGCTAAGGTGTTTTTATAATACATTACATCCAATTCCATGATTAGGATTAGGACATAATGTAGGCATCATCATAAGATGGAGAAATAGTGTATCCATCAATTTTATTAGGGATAATAATATTAGACACAACTATGTTACTTAAAGTACAATGAGAAATGGCTCATCTTGAAAGAGTTTAGACTCTTGATATTCATTACAATTGAAATCATATTATATGTAAGAGGATTCATATTTATTTAATGGGGGACGAATATCAGTAATATCACCAATTAAGGAAATGGTTAAATATCATGGAAGTCGATAATGAGCGATCCATTCTGCTATATGGAAGGTAATCGAGTAATTTTATAAATAATTTTCAATTCATTAGTTTTTCTATCATTATAGTATGCAAGATTTAAATTAGAATACATGTTGAAAAAATTAGGAGTAGGGGAAATATTAATGTGAACAATTACAAGAATGTAGTATTGATATTTAGGATTTTTAAGTTGGATGTTGCAAAGGTTTTGATCTATTTATGCTTATAATATTTCCCAGTGTGGATGAGTTCGATACATTAGCTATCAAAAGATGAAATAGATTTCATTTGATGAGTCCATGGAAAAAAAAAATCATGTTATAAGATAAAGGAAGATCAAGGGACAATAAGTTTGGATTGAGATATTTTAGGTCCAATTGTGATTGGAAGCCAAATACAACCAAGCAATTTTTGATTGGTTTTATCAAATACATTATAATTAAGGTGAGTTTGTTTGATATTTATTTTATAATATATGATTTTTTTGATTAACCAAATATAGTTGACATTAATGTATTAATATTCATCTACCAAAACTTTTATAATTAAGTTTTATTGATTCCAATTTTAATAAAGAGGGGTGGTGTTAATAATTTGACTTGTCAATGTCAAATTACTACCACTATCTTTCAAAACTTTCTTAATTATTGAAAATATCCATTTTAAAGAGGTAAAACCAATAAATTGTGTCATAAAATCATTAATTTCAAAAGAGCATTATCCAATTCAAATATGTATACAATCCATGCACAAGGATCAATTTTAAGAGAAAATTAAACTTTCTGGGAGCTACAAGTGGTTTCAAGACCTATAATTTTGTACACAAGGTCATCATGAGTTGGAAAATATTATAAAATATTATCATGGACATCGGAAAAGTGAAGATACTCACTATTTTGTAACAGTCTTTAGCATCTCTGTTAGAGATCACCATTAGAGCATTCATCATTCTGAAGTGCCACAGAGGTTTCTAAGTCTAGGTAAAAGTTTTAAAATCATTGGATGATTTTTATATATCACAATAAGATATTTATAGATTGTTAAAACTATAAATTATAATCAAACCATGCTCATATATGCTATTGAAACAAACATGCATAAAAGCCAAAAAGGGGATTTTTTGACTTTTCAAGCGAAATGTGTTTTTAGAGTGTTTTGATAGCATGGTACATACCACATAATGATATTTTTACACATTTAGAATCATTTAAATATTTATTATTATTTTGGTGAAATTTTCATTTTTCAGTTCTAAACACCCTTCCTAGCCTCATGTTTAGATGCTCATATATTTCACCACATGTGGATTTTGGATGAACACTATGATGATGTATTGATTACCCATATTTAATTATAATGAATTAAAAAATGATACCATTTGAGTTATTTTTATTTTTGAATAATCATTAAGAGTGTAGGTAGCTCAGAATGTAGTTAAAACCCACAGTCAGATTTCTCCACATGGTAAATTTTTATATATTTTGAATGAGAACCCAATATTTTTATGTATATTTTTGAGGTTATTAATCTAAATTTAAATAAAAAAAATTTAGGGTTTGTACATATGTACTTCATAAACCATCATTTTGAAAATTAAGCTTCAAAGCCTACCTAAACCCTCAAAAAAATAGTTTTGAAAATATTGATTTTAGTTATATAAAATCATCTTCGATAAACTTTAAACATTTTAAAATTTAAATTAAACTTAGAGAGGATTATATATATGTCAATTTTATGCATGGAGATGTATGGATGAGGGTAGAAATCATGTTTTTTGTGGAAAAAAGCATGCAAAATAAAGTACAAGATACTTCAATAAAATTTAATCAATGGAGATAAAATATAAAGGCTTATTTTTCATCATAAAATTTTCTTTCAGTTATAAATCACATAATTTTCCCAACAAGCTCAATAAAAATGGGAAGTCTATAAGAAAATGGAGCAAAATAGGCCTACTCAACCCTATTGACTGAATGATGAGTGTTTTCTCATTAAAATCAAATATATTGTGATGAGAAAAGTTTTTATAGGTATATTTAATTATTTTTTAAGGTTTCATGGAATATTTTATAGGTTTAATGGATTACAAATACCAGAAGATAGGCTATTAGGCCTAATTGGCTTAGTTGGTCAATCAAGTAGGTAAAGAATGGCATTGAAAATGTATCGAATGAATTAGTTTTGGAGTTAAAAAATTAAATATATTTTTTAAGTATATATATAATTCTCAATTTAATCCAAAAGTTTCAATTCTTTCAAGTTGAACTCAAGTTGAGTTAACTAGTCCTTAAAGGTCAAATCTCTTCGGTTGACTAGTTTGACTAGTTTCATGCATCTCCCATGCTTTTCATATAAGATAAAGAATTTCAAGAACTTAAAATCAGTTTCAATATGGAGTTATATTCCAATTTATGACATTATTTTCATTGAATTAAGGTTTACAAGTCAACATGGGCCCACTACTTCTCAATTCTATGACAAAAAATGAAGAACATGCAATTTTTGAAGAATTGGAAGATTTTAAAGACTTTATTTAATATTGTAAAAGGATTTTAGTCTTATTTTAACTAAAATAAGACTAATAATTATATTTTACACACTATTTTGGATTTAGTTAAGGTTTTATACTTATATATTGGCTTTTTGAATCCATTGTTTCTTTGATTCCTGAAGCAGAGCAAAAATTATAATTGCTGCCATTTATCAAATAAAGAAGCTTTTTTTCATACATTTTTTTGGGATCAAAATAGAGTGTAATTTGATTGTGTAATAGCATAAAATTGGCATATACTTTCTCCTTTTTTAGGTCTTTTCCACATCTACTTTGAAAATCTCATCCTCTATAGGTCATTTGAAGAGCTAGGATCTGAATTTGCTTTGCAAACTACTTTCAAGCCTTCTTTTAAAACACTGATGTTCAAGGTTGAATGTAGAGTTTTATTTTAGATTAATATTTGTATCTTACTTAGTTTAAAAAATATTGTAGATAATATAAGTAATTCAGGTGCATCACCTAATTAGATATGATTTTCCATTTTAGTTTCCTTTTCCCTTTTCATCCCGAAAATTCAAAATATTTTAGTTTTTAGAGATAAATCTTAAAGGAACCAACTCTCTCTAGAGGTTCTTCTCAATATAGAGTCACCCAAACTCTAAGAATATCCAATTGTATCATTTTTATGGATGGTTTTCCTTGTAAATCTTCAAGTAGGGTGCTCTCTAGAGTGATAATAGTTTTTAGCATGCCTAGTGGGATAGATTGAGATGTAATTCTCTATAAAAGATAAAGATGAAGCAAGTGCAGTAGATCAAAAAATTTCATATCACTCCATCAAAAAGTTATAAATATGTGATTAACATATTTCAAATGGTAATAGTACTGACTAATTTCATGTCTTTTCCATTGTTCATGATGAAGAATTCTTTTGGGATGATTTGGAGAGTTTTTGTGCAAATTTTGATAGTCCATCTCCAATCCATATGGAGATTCATGAATATTTTGTAAATAATATTGTTGCAACTATTCATCAGGAAGAAATTAAAGTCATATTACAACCATGTTTGAATACCTTTCAAGGATTTAAATAATTTGACAAAGTACCACTTCTAATGGATTCAAATGAAGACATCAATCCAGGCATACTAGTTGAATTGTCAATACAATCATTGAATGAGAATGTGTCAAATCACAATCAACTTATGAATGAGGTAGAGATAGCATTATTGATGAAAAAAAGAAAAATATTAGAGGAAGATGATTGGATATTATGTCCATATCTTCAATTCATACACCTAATAATTGAATTTGGAGGCCTAGTTGCATCATCTAGAACATATGAACATATAAGTGATCCCATTTGCAGAAGAGAGCTATAAAAAGAAAGCAAATATATTTCAAATTTTCATAGCGCATCAAATAGATTTATATTTGATCCATGAAGGCTAAGAAGGTGGAGGTTAGTTTATAAATAATAGACTCCTTATGTTTCATTCCTCTAAGTGCATATCTGTACATGCTTTTAGTAGTTCTTTTTCCCTTTCCAGTAGTTGTTGTCCATTCCTCTAAGTGCACACATGCACATGCTTGGTGTTGTTTGTGTTAGTTTTTTCTTTTGCATCTTGGCCTATAGTCTCTTCCAATATTCATTGTATATCTAATTTTTCCATAACCATAGTTTGTGATTTCTTTGACCATTAGGCTGGTCAACCCCCAAAAGTCACCAAAATTGTTAATAATTTAACTTGTCAAGGTCAAATTACTACTCTTATCATTGGAAACTTTCTTAAATCTTTCCAATATCCATTTTTAGCATGTAAAACTAGTCAATTATAGTCTAAAAGTACTAATATTGGTTAAAAAATTCAAAAATGGATTGTAAATGGGTCATTGTCATTTCAAAAGAGCATTTTTAAGTTCAAATATGCAGATAATCCATGCATAGGGATCAATTTCAAGAGAAAATAAAACTTTTTTGGAGCTACAAGTGGTTTCAGGACCTTAGATTTTGTAAACAATATCATCATAAGTTAGATAAATATATTAAAAAAATGTATCATGACCATTGGACTAGTGAAGATGTTATTTTGTAACAGTCCTTAACATGTCCGTTGGAGATCACCATTGAAACATGCATAATTTTGAAGTGCCACAGATGTTTCTATGTATAGTTAAGAGTTTGAAAAGAATGGGATGATATTTTTAAATTATAATAAGACCTTTAATGATTATCAAAACTCTAAATTTTAATCAAACCATGATCATATAGGGTTTTGCAAGCAGACAAGCATAAAGGCCAAAAAGGAGAGTTTTTGACTTTTCAAGAATGTGATTTTAGAGAGTTTTTATAGCATGGTATATACCCCATGATTATTTTTTTAGGCATTGGAAATCATGTGAATATTTTTTTCATTTTGGTGAAATTTTTATATTTTTAGTTCTAGATACCCTTCCTAGCCTCATGTTCAGATGCTTGTATCTTTCACCACATGTAGATTTTGGATGAAAAATATTAGTATGTTTTTATTACCCATATTTAATTATAATTAATAAAAAATTGAGACCATTTTCATGGTTTTTCTTTATGAATAATCATTAAGAGTGTAGGCAGCTCAGAATATAGTCAAAACCCTGTAGGCAGTTTTCTCCACATGGTAACTTTTTATAGATTTTTAATGGGAACCCAATATTTTTATGGATTTTTGGGAGGAAATTTTTATACATATAAATTTAAAAAAAAATTGATTTTGAATTTTCTACTTCATGAATCATCATTTTAAAAATTTAGGTTCAAAGCCAACCTAAACCCTCAAGAAACTAGTTTTGAAAAATATTGATTTTGTTATACAAAATAATCTTGGATAAAATTTAAAACTTTATAAATTTTAATTAAACTAAGATATTATTCCATAAATTTCAATTTTATGACATGAAGATGTACGGATGAGGGCAAAAATCATATTTTTTATGGAAAAAAGCATGTAAAATGAAGTATAGGACACTTAACTAAAATTTAATAAATGGAGATAAAATAATAATAATTTTTATTCATCTTAAAATTTTATTTTTATTATAAACCATCCCATAAGTGTCCCAATTACATCAATCAAAATGGTCAGTCTATAGGAAAATGGAGCAAAATAGACCTACTCAATCCTGTTGATTGAATGACGAGTGTTTTCTCATCAAAATCAAATATCTCATGATGAGAGTATTTTTTACAGGTCTATTTAATTATTTTTTAAGGATTCATGGCATATTTTTTCATGTTTAATTGATTACAAATGCCATAAAATAGGCTATTAGGCCTAATTGGCCTAATAAACTTAATTGGTCAATCAAGTAGGTAAAGAATGGCATTGAAAATCTATCAAATGAATTAATTTTGGAGTTAAAACATGGAATATATATTTTTTAAGTGTATATATCATTATAAAGTCAATACAAAAGTTTAAATTCATGTAATTTGAGCTCAAGTTGAGTTAACTAGTCCTTAAGGGTCAAATCTCTTCGATTAACTAATTTGACTAGTTCCATGCATCTCCCATGCTTTTCATGCAAGATAAAGACTTTCAAGAACTTAAACTCAATTTAAATATGGATTTATCTTCCAATTTATGCCATTATTTTCCTGAATATAATTTTTACAAGTCAACATGGGTACACCACTTCTCAATTTTATGCCAAAAATGAAGAACATGCAATTTTTGAAGAATTGGAAGATTTTAAAGACTATTTAATATTGTAAAAGGATTTTAGTCTTATTTCAAATAAAATAAGAATAATTATTCTCTTATCCATGTGATTTTGGATTTATTTAGGGTTTTATACTTATATATTAGCTTTTTGAAGCTATTTTTTCATTGATTCGTGAAACAAAGCAAAAATTGTAATTGACACCATTTATCAAATAAAAAAGATTTTTTGTAAATAATTTTTTTGGATAAAAATAGAGTGTAATTTGATTGTGTACTAGCATAAAAGTGGAATATACTTTCCATTTTTCAGATAATTTTCACACCTAGTATGAAAACCTCATCCTCTATAGTTCATTTGAAGAGTTAGGATTTGAATTTGCTTTACAAACTTCTTTTAGGCCTTCTTTTGAAATACTGATGTTTAGGATTGAATGCAAAATTTTATTTTAGATTCATATGTGTGTCTTTATTAATTTCATAAATATTTTATATAATATAATAGATTTAAGTGTATCACCTAATTAGATAGGATTTTCCATTTCAATTTCCTTCTCCCTTTTCATCCCAAAAAATCAAAATAGTCTAGTTTTAAGAGATAAATCTTAAGGGAACCAACCCTCTCTAGAGGTTATTCTCAATATAAATTCACTAAAACTCTAAGAAGATCCAATTATATAATATATTTAGAGGGTGTGCCTTGTACATCTTCAATCAGGGTGTTCTCTAGAGTGATAATAGTTTCTGGCATGACTGGTGAGACCGATTGAGATGCTATTCTCTATAGAAGATAAAGATGAAGTGTAGCAGATCAAAAAAATTCATATGAATCCATCAAAAGGTAAGAAATATGTGATCAACATATTTAAAATGGTAATAATATTAATGAATTTCACATATTTTCCATTGATCATGATGAAGTCTTTTGAGATGATTTGGAGAGTTTTTGTGCAAATTTTGATAGTCCATCTCCAATCTATATGGAGATTCAAGAATGTTTTGTAAAGAGTTTTGTTATAACTATTCATCAAGAAGAAATTAAAGTTATATTATAACCATTTTTGAATAAATATCAAGGTTATAAATACTTTGACAAAATACCACCTCCAATGGAGTCAAATAAAGAGATCAATTCAGGTATACTAGCTAAATTGTTAATACAATCATTGAATGAGAATGTGTCAAATCATGATCAACCTATGAATGAAGTAGAGATATCATTATTGATGTAATAAATAAGAATATGGGAGGAGGATGATTAGATATTAGATCCATATCTCCAATGCATACACCTAAGAAAGGAAGTTGAAGACCTAGCTACATCATCTAGAACATATGAACATATAAGTGATCCCATTTGTAGAAGAGATCTTCAAAAGGAAGCATATATGTTTCAGAGTTCCATAGTTCATCATATAGCTTCCCATTTGATCCAGGAAGGCTAGAAAGGTGGAGGTGATTTTGTACATAATAGAATACTTATGTTTCATTCCTCTAAGTGCATATCTACACATGCTTTCAGTAGTCACTTTTTCCCTTTTTGGTTGTTGTTGTCTATTCCTCTAAGTGTACATGTGCACATGCTTGTTGTTGTTTGTGTTAGTTTCTCCTTTTGTGTCTTGGCCTACAAGATATTCTAATATTTAGTGTATATCCAATTTTTTCATGACTAGAGTTTCTGAGTTCTTTAACTATCATAATAGTCAACCCTTTAAAGTTGCAAAAATTGTTAATAATTTGACCTATCAAGGTCAAATTACTACCCCTATCATTCAAAACTTTCCTAAATCTTGCCAACATCCCTTTACAAGAGGTTAAACCAATCAATTGTGTCTTAAAATAAATAATTTTAATTAAAAATGTCAAAAATGGATTGTCAATGGGTCATTGTCATTTCAAAAGAGTATTGTCAAGTTCAAATATGTAGACAATCCATGCACAATGATCAATTTCAAGATAAAATCAAAATTTCTTAGAGATACAAGTGGTTTCAAGACCTAAAATTATGTATATAATGTCATCATGAGTTGGATAATCTTATGAAAAATTATCATGGCCATTGGACAAGTGAAAATATTCACTATTTTGTAACAGTCTTTAGCATGTCTATTGGAGATCACCATTGGAGCATGCATCATTATGAAGTGCCACATGGGTTTCTAAGTCTACATAAAAAATTTAAAAGTATTGGATTATGTTTTTACATAATAATAATACCTTTAAAGATAGTCAAAACTCTAAATTTTAAGCAAACATGCATAAAGACCAAAAAGGAGATTTTTTTATTTTTCAAGAAAAATGTGATTTAAAAGTGTTTTTATAGTATATTACAGACCCCATGATGATATTTTTAGGTATTGGTAATCATTTGAATATTTATTTTTATTTTGATGAAATTTTCATTTTTTTAGTTCTAGACACCCTTCCTAGCCTCATATTCAAATGCTCATATATATCACCATATGTGGAGTTTGGATGAATGATATTAGTATGTTTTTATTAAACATATTTAATTATATTTAATGAAAAATTTAGACCATTTTAGTGGGTTTTATATGAATAATCATTAAGATTGTAGGCAGCTCAGAATGTAGTCAAAACACCACAAGCAAATTTCTCCACGTGGTAACTTTTTATATATTTTGATTGGGAAATAAATATTTTCAAAGATTTTGGGCAGGTAAATTTTATACACATAAATTTAAAAAAAAAATTGGATTCGTAAGTCTATACTTGATGAACCATCATTTTGAAAATTTAGTTATAAAGCCTGCCTAAACCCTCAAAAAACTAGTTTTGAAAAATATTGATTTTATTGATATAAAATCATATTTTATAAAATTTAAACATTTCAAAATTTCAATTAAAATTATATATTATTCCATAAATTTAAATTTTATACATGGAGATGTATGGATGAGGGTTAAAATCATGTTTTTTGTGGAAAATAACATGTAAAATGAAGTATAGGACACTTCAATGAAATTTAATAAATGCATATAAAAGAATAATAATTTTTATTCATATATATATATATATATATATATATCATCTCAAAAGTGTCTCAACTAGCTCAATCAAAATAGCTAGTTTGCAGAAAATGAAGCAAAATAAGCCTAGTCAACCTTGTTGACTGAATGATGAGTGTTTTCTCATGAAAATATAATATCTTATGATGATAAAAGTTTTTACAAGATATTTAATTATTTTTTTATTTTTCTTGACATATTTTTGTATTTTTAATGAATTCCAAATGCCATAAGATAGCCTATTAGGCCTAATTGGCCTAATAGGCTTAATTGGTCAATCAAGTAGGTAAAGAATGACAATGAAAATCTATCAAATTAATTAATTTTAGAGTTAAAACATGGAATATATGTTTTTTAAGTCTATATATCATTATAAATTCAATTCAAAATTTTAAATTCGTACAATTTGAGCTCAAGTTGAGTTAACTAGTCCTTAAGGATCAAATCTCTTTGATTAACTAGTTTCATGCATCTCCCATGCTTTTCATGAAAGATAAAGACTTTAAAGAACTTAAAATAACTTTCAAGATGGAGTTATATTCAAATTTATGGAATTATTTTCATCTAAGGAAGGTTGATAAGTCAACATGGGCTCACCACTTCTCAATTCTATTACAAAAATGAAGAACATGCAATTTTTAAAGAATTGGAAAATTTTAAAGACTTTATTCAATATTGTAAAAGGATTTTAGTATTATTTTAGCTAAAATAAGACTAATCCTCTCTTTTACATGTGATTTTGGATTTATTTAATGTTATTATACTAATATATTAGCTTTTTTAAGCCATTTTTCATTGATTTTTAAGCAGAGAAAAAATTGTAATTGACACCATTTATCAAATCAAGAAGATTCTTTGCATATGTTTTTTTGGATAAAAATAGAGTGTAATTTGATTTTTTAATAGTATAAAATTGGAATATATTTTCCCTTTTTTTAGGTCTTTTCCACACCTATTTTGAAAATTTCATGCTTTACAGGTCATTTGAAGAGCTAGGATTTGAATTTGCTTTATAAACTTCTTCTAGGCCTTCTTTTGAAACACTGATGTTCAAGATTGAATGTAGAGTTTTATTTTAGATTCATATGTATGTCTTACTTAATTTTAGTAATATTTCAAATAATATAAGTAATTTAGGTGCATCACCCAATTAGATAGAATTTTCCATTTTAGTTTTCTTCTCCCTTTTCATGCCATAAAATCAAAACAGTTTAGTTTTTAGAAATAAATCTTAATATAATCAACCCTCTCTAGAGGTTATTCTTGATACAGAGTCACCCGAACTCTAATAAGTTCCAATTGTATCATCTAGAGAGAAGGTGTACCTTTTACATCTTCAAGTAGGGTGCTCTCTAGAGTGATAACAAGTGGATCATCAACTCAAAAAAGGATTTCATCATTAATCATATCATATTCAATGAATTCTATGATAGGTTTTATGGAAGAAGAAACCATTTAAATATCATGAACCTATATGGTTGGATCTCCATTAGGAGGTAAATCAGGCTTCTCAAAATAATTAAATGGGGGATATTTGATGTCTTGAATTTTTTTCATAAGGAATATGCGATGATATGGATAATTTTTTACTAATTTCATGAGCAAAATTTTTCAAGACATTGAATTAAGTTCCTTTAAGAAATTATAATTAGGTTTATAAGATGGATAAATATCACAAGGAGGGTTAACTATAGATTATATTCTTTGTAGACATTTATGAATTAAATTGAGGTTCTAGTTGTGGAAGTGACTCATCACTAGTGGTTATTTTTGAAGAGGTCAAAAGAGTAGTTGTAGTATCTTTAAGAAGTTATTCCTTGGTATAAATATTCTTAAGTTTTCTAATGGTATCCTTGAAATTAATATTTTAATTAAAATTGAATTTAGATACATTCAAAAAATAATAATTATATAATATTGATCAAAATTATCATCAATAGCATAAACATTTACTTTTGGATGTTAAGTATTAGGATTGGAAGAATATTTTTGAGGTTTTTGATTTGTATATTTGGGAAAAAATTTATTTTAGAATCTTTAAGATAATCATTATGAGGATTATTGATCATATAATCATGATTAAAATCATCTCCTAACATAAATAAAACTATATATTTTTTAATTGCATGACATCTAGAGTGACATGTTGATGGGCATCACAAAATGCCCCAACATGTGATATGGAGTGATGTGAAATTGAACAATTAGAATTAATTTCATTGGTCTTTTTGATGTAGTTGGAGATAATTAAATGTGTTGATATGTTTTATTTTAAGGATGTTTAAATTACATTGGATGTATAGGATAGGTATAAAGAGTTTCATAAGATAAATGAATACCACTTATGATGCACTTTGGAGTATGCATTTGAACTAGGTGTTAATTTGGTTCATGTGACTTAATAGGTTAAGGTGTGATGAATGCAACCACATGTTTGAAGTTTTTCATGTTAGATATACTTCCCTTATTGGTGTAGTAATAAGGATAAACTATGTTTTGGACAACATTAGTGGATGAGGTGGAGGTATAGTGTAATTTTTGTTGATCATTATGTAGGTGAAGTTGATTTGATTATGACTCTTTAGATTTGGATTACAAGACTTGAATATAGTATTTATAATGTTTTTGTGTAAGAGTATAAGGAATAAAATGTGGACCAAGTAAAAAGGTAATAAGGAATCACTTAAGATCATGACAAGGCTCATGGTAATGACTTATTGTATCATGTCACCACTAAAACTTATCAAGATTGTGCCATTTTGGAGGAGGCTTGGAAGGATAAAAGCTCATGGGTTTAGAGGGTGGAAATTTCTTCTTAAGTTAATTGAGACTTAAGGGAGGAAGGGTTGGGTTAATTTTTTTTAATTAGATGCTCCCTTTTTAGGTTGGGGAAGATTATATGAATAAATTTTATGGGAAAATTATTGGAAATATTCCATAATAATTTCTTGAGGTGATTCAAATTGGCTCATAAGAAAGTCTTATCTTTTTGCTTGGTCTAAGTATTCTTATAAAGTTTTATGGAAAAACATAAAAAATTTGTATTGAAGAGGAGATTTAAGAGTGGTAATAAATAGTTTAAAAATATTATCATCACTCATGTTATGGTCCACTTTATGAGTTAGAGCCTTACATCATTTGATGAAAGTGTAAGCAGATTTGTTAAGAAGTTGTTTAACATTAATTAAGTGGATAAATTAATTTTTAAGATCATTATATTATAGTTCTTTCACTATAGAATTAAGTATATACTCTAGTTAGGTAATAAAATATATAGGAAGTTGAACATTCTATTCAATTGATTCTATAACAAAGGTATTTGCTATGATCTTGGAGATAACAAAAGTGTTATCTTTGACCCATTATTTATAGAGAATGCCAAATCTATTGAGAAAGATAGTAGGATATTTAATCCCATCATATGTGATAGTTGTGGATATGTGTCTAATTTATATAGATAAAATTAGTGGATCTAAAGGTTTATTTTAAATATTTAAACCATTTTTTATGCATGAAAAGTTAAGGGATGATATGGCCATTGAAATATCTAATAGGAGGGATATAATTATGATTTGATTGATTCATAATTATTGGAAGTAGTTGACTAGCCATTTTTACTATATGAGATTGCATTTGAATCATTTTTTTACTATGAATGATTTGTGTATTAGTCATTTGTTGAATATTTTATCGAGGAGTTGAGTAGTATCAATGGTAGGAGTAGGATTATTTGATAGAGGAGGATTCCAAACATTTGTAGTAGAAGGAGGACAATGGTGAGTAACCTCAACTATATTATATTTTAGTTGTCTTGAATATGTAAAATTTAGATTACATGATGTAGTAATTGATTTGAGATTATGAAGACATGAAGTAAGTAATTCAATAGTTTCATCTAAATTGATAATATAAGTGAGATCATGATCTAAATAATTGATTGTGTAGTGTTTTTGATTAATTAAAAGCTAAAATGAAGACATAATTATGAAATAAAACTAGGTCAGCCACTACTAAACTAAGTTGGCCATATATTGATCTAGGAAAAAAATGGCCAAAATAAACTAGGTTACCCACTTAATGAACTAAGTTGGATACCTGAGTAATTGTGTCTTAAGATGGAGGAAAAAAAAACTAGGTTAGACACATAATAAACTAAGTCAAGAACCTATTGAGCTATGACATAAAAATGAAGGTAAAACAAACTAGGTTGGCCACCTACTGAACTAAGTTGGCCACCTAATGAACTATGGTAAAAATAAAATAGAATATTACAGTGATGAGTAATTTTAATAAAAAATAGAAATGGTAAACTAAAATAATTAACATAATTGAAGTAATAATCATGTTTAGAATGGACCTAAAAAATATAACTAGGTTGATTTGGTTTATTGAAAATGTTAAAAATATGATCGTTAACTGGGTCATCTAGGTTTGATTTAGTCTTGTAGAGGCACAATTATTTAAAACACAAAAGTTAAACTGGGTCAACCAAGTTTTCTTGGTATATGGAAAGCAAAAATATAAAAAATAGTAAAATAATACTAGATTGACTAGCTTAAACTAGTTTTTTGAAACACTAAAAAGTAATTTAATTGCTAAACTAAACTAGATTAGCTATCTTGATCCAGTTAACTGTAAGTGAAAATATATAAAACAATAAAATAAGACTTGATAGACCAATTTGATCTAGTTTTCTAAAAACTAAAAACATAAAATGTGTTAAATTAAACTAGATTGATCAACTCGATCTAGATGATTGTAAGTGAAAATTTAGAAAATAGGAAAATAAGACTAGATCAACCAATATGATCTTATTTTCTAAATTAAAACCCTATAAAAAAGGATAAAACTAGATTGAACAACATGATCTAGTTGACTTTATATCCTAAACTACTAAACAAATAAAAATATTAAATTAACTAGCTTGATCTAGTTGATTATGGAAATAAAACCTACAAAAAGAAAAAAATATTATAGCCACCAACATTATCTAATTGACTGTGAATGAAAATTTAAAAAGATTCAATGGTTAGATTCACATTGGGTTCACCATAATGTATCCAACAAATTATGATATATCTACAACTTGTTTTAATTAGTGAATTCCAGTCTTGGAGAAGGTAATCTTACCAATAACTCATTGCCTATCTATTTATATCAATACATGACCAATTTATAAATGTTAAACCTAACTAAGGGATATATTATTGTACAATACCACTAGAGATGGGCTCCAAGTCCTATAGTTAATTAACACCACAAAATAGCCATAGCTAATTCTATAATACATAAAGTAAATCTACTTTATTACTCACCAAATCTTATGGCATAAAAGGGGATAGTTAAGCAAAACAAAACATAACATACAAAGGAAAACTCTACTCAATTAAATGTAGAGGTAATCATAATCAAGGAGTAAAACATTCAATATATTACTTTGTGAAATATCTATCTAACAAAATGAAAGAGTAAGAGTTAAGAATACTTACCTTGAATGAACCTATCATGCTTCAATCTCTCCCTTGGCCAATGCTACTTTGCAATATTTTATTGTGATTTTTTAAGGATTAAACTCTAAAAATCAGATCTAGGTTAAAATAATCCTACTTCGCATATAAGAATTTCCCAAAAGATAAGCTTCTTTCCTTACAAGGGAAAACCCTAAGCAATGACTCTTCAAGTGTAGAACTTGTAGAATTGTGAACTATAATAATGAGAAAATGAATGTTTATTTCTATAGGATTGAAGTGAAGGTGGTATTTATGGATAGGTATTGACCTTAAACTTCTCCATAAATTAATCCAACACAATCAGCCTACTTAATCTTGTTAGGTAGCAAAAGTAAATTTTAGGCATCAAACTAGGTTGATCAGGATGATCTAGTTCTATAATGTGTGGCTTAACCTTTGAAACTAGATTAACCAGGCCTAATTAGTTGTAAAAAATGGATTTAAAGTGGCTAACTATGTATGTGTTGGTTGATGTAGATGGAAAAGTGTGTTTTTGCTTAGTTAGGGGTTATTTGAGAAGGGATATTGCTTAAGGAGTTAGATAAGGGCATGAACGGTGTTGAAATAGGTAGCATATACAAAATACACTTTATATATAAATTAAAGTTTATTTTAGATATATATTCAGGATATTTTAGAGTGGTTTCATACCTCTATGAGTTATGATGGAAATTCTATATTTGGGAGGGTCCTATTGGATTTTAGATGACCATATTTTAGGATTTTAGTATTTCAAACTTAGCCATATTTCAAGATTTAAGGATTTTAGGGAGAAATCATAGAATGTGAATGGATAAACACTCCAAATAAATTATATTAATGGTAGGAATGATATAAATCCAAAAAAATATGACAAATCACTAATGATCTACCCACCCCTTTCTTGATACACCTTTTAAGGTGTGTGCTCAAAGAGATTGAAAATTGATAGGCTCCTATAAGATACAAATCACCATAAAATGATCAAGATTATGTTGTTAAGTTAATTTAATTTCACTCACATATTGAGACTTAATTTAATATTGATCACAATTAGCATCAATAACACAAAAATATTATTTTAGATGTGTATTTATATTGCAAGAATATTTTTGAGATTTTTTATTTGTAGATTTAAAAAAAACCTCTTTTGAGAAGATTTAATATAATCAATATGATGAGTCTTGATCATAGCATCATGATCAGAAGTATTTCCTAAAATGAAGGAAACCATAAAGTTTTTAATTACATGACATATTTCATGAGAGTGACCAATATTAACATAGAACTAACAAATTCTATTATGATCATACCATGATGGAGTAGTGGTGGTGTGATCTAGGCAATAATTTAGGTGATAATTTGGGTGACGGTTCCACCCCAATTGATGATAGAACTTCTGGGAGCCATAACTTTTGTACCGTATCTCTAATTGACTCCCTATTTAAACTGTTGAAAAGCTAAGAATGAGGAGAACATTGTCATATGTCATGGAGATTTAATCAATGGTTTTTCACCCCATAAACCCAATGGAAGTTCCTCAAATTTTAATTTTAGTAGCATAGTCTAAAAATAGTAAGTTTCTAAAAATAGTAATTCCTTGAATTCTATATTGTTGTAAATTGTGGAAGTCAAACCACTTAATCTTCCTCAATATTGTTGACCTTCCACATCCTATTCCTACTTTCAAAATGTGTATAAATGAATATGTACCCTAAAATGGAAATCAAACATCTCTTCTCAGAGATAAGCATATTGTTGTATTGTGATCTTGAGTAATAAAACATCTCTTCTCAGAGAATTCATTGTTACTATGTTATTTTTAGGTTCTTGAAATATCTTTCAATCAAAAATTCTATGTTTTGGATCATGGTGTGAATGAAATGTTTATATAGAGTTAATAACTTCCTCATTTCTAACGCATTTAAGGGTGGCTAGTAGGGAATGTGATATTAGATTTGTTTGATCTTGTTTTGGTTTTAAAAGGTGTAGAATTCGATTTGGTAATAGTTATTATTTTATTTTAATTTTATAATGAATATTTGATGAGACTATAAGAAGTTCCAGATTGACTCATGAGAAAATATTGTATTTTAGCTTGATCAAAAGCATATTCTAAAGTTTGAGAAGATAAAATTTCAACCTTGTATTGAAGATAAGGTTTAAGGTTAATGATAAAGAGTTCAAAAATATTATCATTACTCATGTTTTGTTCTTATTTTTGGGATAATTATTTTTATCATTTGATTAAAACATGAATGAATTCATTAAGTAATTTCTTAGCATCAATGAGATGGCTAAGGCTATTTTAAGTAAGATCAATGTGTTGAACTTACTTAACTAGATAATTAATAACTATTCTAATTGTAAAATAAAATGTTGAGGGATTTTATTATACCATTTTAAAGCATATCCCATAAATTTTTTTATAAGAATCCTAGTATTAGTAAAGGTTTGATTTTGGACCCATTCCTTGTAAAGATTACCAAAATATTTAAGGAAAATAGCTAGGTCCAAATTCTATTCATATGTGATAAATGGATACAATGTTTACAATATTTATAGATACAATAAATATTCCCATTGGAATATCAAAGAGGAGAGGGAACAAAAAAAATTGTTGAGATGTGATGATGGGAGTTTGAATTGCAATTTTTAGGATATGATTTTACATTTAGAGGATTTGAGAACTATTAATTGCTTTCATAAAATTCATTTTTTAAACCATTTATGAAAAAATTGAGTCATATCAATAGGTTTATTTTTATTATTAGTAGGGGTGGAGTCCTATTACTGGTTGGAATGGAATTGCATAGATTAGTGATAGGTGGATTTCATAGTTAATTATATG
The DNA here is from genome assembly GCA_037957365.1 of Torreya grandis. Lineage (NCBI taxonomy): Eukaryota > Viridiplantae > Streptophyta > Pinopsida > Cupressales > Taxaceae > Torreya > Torreya grandis. The sequence continues at coordinate 2,053,790 of JARHVA010002433.1, read as the reverse complement.
AGGAATCCCTAGAAGGGATTTCCAATGCTAGTATCAATTTATCTAATGGTGAAGTAGGAATTATTAATAAATTACCATTTATGTTACGGGTATAAATGGTATTATCATTACATTTTTTGAAAATATTAGAATCATCAAGATTATCATTTTGAGTGATTTGAACTATGTTACAATCGATAAATCTAGATGGCTATTGCGATTAGTTGAAAAATTTAGTGGTATCTTTATTGGTGGATAAAATATGTAGAAAATAACAACCCATATAAAATATAAATGGGTTAATATTATTAATAAATATTCTAAGGGGTGATTACACGATGTTAATTAGATCAGAGAATTGATATAATGTGTGATTGATGGTATTAGATGAATGTTATCTACCTAACACAATATAGTAGTAAAGGTGAATAAAATATATCAACTAAAATAAACTATATCAATTAGGGTCAATATAGTTAGTAAATAATAAGCAAAAACATTGATAACAAAATGTACTATATCAACCATGTCAATGTAGTTACATAGATTGAAAGGTAAAACATAGACTATATCGATCTTGGTTAATTAGTCAATAAAGGATGAACAAAATCAATAATATGAAAATGTACTATATCAACTATGGTTAATTTAGTTTCATATACTAAAAGGTAGAGATAAAATTATATCAAGGCTAGTTAATGGAGTCAAATTATAGGTAAAATTTAACAATGTTATGTCTAAATTATATTAGTTTTGGATGATATAGTCTAATAAATAGAGCCAGAGGAAAAGCAAACTCAGTAGACTATATTAAACTTGGTCAATGCAATTTATTCACATGTAGACAACTATATCAATGTTAGTCAATGTATTTGGAACACACAACATAGAACTATATTGATGTTGGCTAATACACTATGTAATAATAATACAATAGTAATCATTAAATAATTTTTTTAATTTTTTTTCTAATAACGTATCCAAAATGAATATTAAGTAGATGTACTAAAAGGAATTGACTTATTTTTAGGCTCTCAAAAATACTTGCTTACCCATTGGATACTATCATCTTGATATTTTAGAGCACTGAATATGAAAGAAGTGTTGTTCACATAGCCCAATAAACATGGTTTTGAGGTAAGTTAAGAGTAACCATTATAAAGCATATCCCATAAATGTTTTGATAATAATCCTAGTAGTAGTAAAGGTATGATTTTTGATCCATTCCTTGTAAAGATTACCAAAATATTTAAGGAAAATAGCTAGGTCAAAATTCTATTCATATGTGATAGATGGATAAAATGTTTACAATATTTATAGATACAATAAATATTCCCATTAGAATATCAAAGAGGAGAGGGAAACAAATTTTTTTTCTTGAGATATGATGATGGGAGTTTGAATTGCCATTTTTACGATATAATTTTCCATTTAGAGCATTTGAGAACTATTAATTGCTTTCATAAAATTCATTTTTTGAACTATTTATGCAAAAATTGAGTTGTATCAATAGGTGGATTTTTATTATTATTAGGGGTGGTGTCTTATTACTGGTTGGAATGGAATTTCCTAGATTAGTGATAGGTGGATTTCCTAGTTAATTATACGAGGATTCCTTAGAAGGGATTTCCAATGTTAGTATCAATTTGTCTAATGGTGAAGTAGGAAAGTTTTAATAAATTACCATTCATGTTAGGGTTATAAATGGTATTATCATTATTTTTTTTGAAAATATTATAATCATCAAGATTATCATTTTGAGTGATTTGAATTATGTTACAATCGATAGATCTAGATGGCTATTGGGAGTAGTTGCAAAATTTAGTTGTATCTTTATTGGTGGATAAAATATGTAGGAAATAACAACCCATATAAAATATAAATGGGTTACTATTATCAATAAATATTTTAAGGGGTGATTTCATGATGTTAATTGGATGGGAGGATTGCTATAATGTGTGATTGATGGTAGTAGATGAATGTTATTTACCTAACACAATATAGTAGTAAAGTTCAACAAACTACATCAGCTAAAATAAACTATATCAATCAAGGTCAATATAGTGAGTAAATAATAAGCAAAAATAATTATAATAAAATGTACTATATCGACTATGTCAATGTAGTTACATAGATTGAAAGATAAAACATAGATTATGTCGATCTTGGTTGATTAGGCAATAAAGGATGAACAAAATCAATAATAAGAAAATGTACTATATCAAATATGGTTAATGTAGTTGCAAATAATAAAAGGTAGAGATAAAATTATATCAAGGCTAGTTAACGGAGTCAAATTATAGGTAAAATTTAACAATGTTATGTTTAAATTATATCAGTTCTAGATGATATAGTCTAATAAATAGAGCCAAAGGAAAATTAAACATAGTAGACTATATTAAACTTGGTCAATGTAGTTTATTCACATGTAGACAACTATATCAATTCTAGTCAATGTTGTTAGAACACACAACATAGAACTATATTGATGTTGGCTAATACACTATGCAATAATAATACAATAGTAATCATTAAATAATATTTTTAATTATTTTTTCTAATAACTTATCCAAAATGAATATTAAGTAAATGTAGTAAAAGGACGTGACTAATTTTTAAGCTCTAAAAAAGACTTGCTTACCCATTGATACTATCACCCTGATATTTTAGAGCAATGAATATCAAAGAAGTGTTGTTCACATATCCCACTAAACCTAGTTTTTAGGGTAAGTTAAGAGTAAATTCTTGGTGTTGACCACTAATTGGTGCACTACATAATTAAATCGATGGTTAGCTTCCTAAGGTAAAATAAATTAGAATCTTATGAATTTTCGATATCCTATGAGGCATGTAAAAACTAAATTTTGTGTTTAGATATGTACTATGGATATAATTATTAGTTAAATCCCATCACTCCATGATGTTTATAAACAATAGATAAGGATTGTAAATAAAGCACCATATAACCATTCACAATAGTAGCTAAGTAGTTTGAAAACTATTGAAACACCATTTATAGGTAAATCCAAACAAATAAAATAAAATTTGAAAATTAATTTACAACATTCAATAAATTTAAATAAATAGTAGTCAATTTGAAATGAAATGTTTTATTAATTTTAAGAAAAAGGTTAAATTGCCTTATGCTACAAAATGAAATGACATAGAACTATATTGATGTAGGTCAATGTAGTTTTTCAAATAGTACAGGGTTGTATCAACCTTGGTCAATACATTATGTGTAAATATAGCTAAAAACATGAAGAATAAACAAAATCAGACATGGTTAACAAAGTTTGTTATAAATATGTAAACATAGAACTATATTGGCTAGGGTAGATATATTTTGATAAACAGATAATATTTTTTGTGACTAAGTCAAATAAGACCAATATAATTTTTATAAGGAAAATAAATTTTGGAAAAAAATAAAAAAAATATTTATAACTAGATCTAGTTGCTTAATCAAGTTTATTCGAAAAAAAAAGTAAACAAAACTATATCAAATTGGGTTGATATAGTTGGAAAGAAAAATACATGGTTAATAAAACTAGAACAAACAAGGATAATATAGTTGGCCGATCAAATATAATAATGTAGATCTAGGTGTAAGACTATATCAACCTACATTAATTTATTTTGATGGAAAAAAACACAAATAAATAAAATTGTATCAACTTGTATCAAAATATTTTTTGAAAACATGTAAAGATTAGAATAGATTAAACTACATCGGTGTAGTCTACTAAAAAAATATGGAGGGATAAAATTATATTGACCCACATCAATATAGTATACTAAAAGATAGCAATTAATGGATAGTTCACATTGGGTTCACTTGCATGTATGCAATAATCTAGGATTGGCCTATAACTTAGCATATCTAAGATATTTGGGTTTAGAGAAGATAAACCAAATAAAGCCCATTGATACTTAATGTATGAAGATATGACTAAATAAATATACTAAACCTAGAAATAAGAACACTTATTACACAACATTAATAGAGAGGGTTTTAAAGCCTTTAGGTATTCAATATAACGAAATAGATCAACTAGGTTACAATTTATTATCCCCAGAGCATATTGACATAAAATCTCTTAATCACTAATGGTCTCTCTAATCCGTTCATTAGGTTTGGGCTAAGAGATTTGATAACATTTAGGTTTATTTTATTAAATCCAAAAAGGAACTCTTCCTTTGGTGTATTTGTTACCAGGGTTTACTCATGGTAAATTGGCTTAAGCACATGGGGGGTTTTAATCTCATTTGTTTGGCTTATCACCACCCAAAAACCATCAAAAACCTATTTTGTTTTTTCCCACATGCTCAATCAACCTAAAGATGGATTCATGCCCTTTTCAAACCCTTCATGCCTAAATTTTTCACCTATAAAATGGATCTCCTAGGATACCCTACCCTATTACCTATAAGATATAACATATTTTGCCAGATTTTTCATATTGATATTTTTTTTCAAATTTATAAATCTAAAAATCAAGCATGTTTTAATAATGAGATTATGGAGAAACATTTTTATGTAACTAAAAAAAGTTTTGATTTCTAATGTTACCCTCTAGATTTATATTCAAATGGATAAGGTTTAGATTGAGAATAATAATCAATATGTTCTCCTAGACCATTGAGGGAATGTTCCTTGTGTAGTCAGTCATGAGCCACCTGATCCCTTCCCTCACCAATATTTTCCTAGGGGTCAAAATCATAAGGGGAGGCACCACCACTCTCATAGCCAAATGTCTCTAAGTTAGAATAACTCCTCTCCTTAATCTCACTATCCATATCCTTTGAAAAGATTTGATAAAGGTAGAGATAATAATGAGCAGGGGCCGGGGGACCCCTCTACATGATAAGTTTTGGAATTTGGAGCTAGATATCTTTCCTTCCTTTAAATACTCCCAGATGTAGAATGATGATTAAAAAAACTAGTGATTTGATGGTTGGGACCCCCTCCCTATGGATGAAGATACCCCAACCCAAGATGGATAGGGAGGGAAGCCTCAAGATCCTTTTCCTCTACCTCCTCTTGTCACTATGTTTATAGTTACTGATTAGTTTGTTGCTTGATGTTTGTGTTATTTAATTACATTTTTTTATTGATGTGCACTTGAGTTAGTTTTACTATGGTTCTCAGTTGGGTTTTAGATATTTATTTTAGACTTTGGTTTCTCTCGAGGCTTTTTGAGATCAGTTTGGTATTCTACATGTGACATTTCCACTCACTTTTTCTATGACTAGGGTTGTACTATTAGATTTTTATTTAAATCAATAGAAGTGATTTTTAATATATATATATATATACACATACATATACATATACATATATATACACACACACACACACACACACACACACACACACACACACACACACACACACACACACACACACACACACACACACAATTAAATAGCCTAACTAGGTCTTCTAATATTATAATTAATGCAATCTAGTATTTCCAAGATAGAAACACAAATAAGGGGGATGGTAAAAATAAACAAAAAAGGGTAAGGAACCATGGAAAGTAAATAAGGGCCTAAGTTACCTAAAGTGGGAAATGGAAAGTTTAAAAAACCCTGTAGCCACACTAATTATAAGTGTAGAGTATATTCAAACAAGGAGTTATAAATTCAATTGAGATAGTAATTATGTGACTTATATCTATCAAATGAATAGATCTAGGGTTAGAATATACTTACCTTTAACAAGACATGGTGAGCCTCAATCTCCCCCTTGGCCAATGGTGATTTTCGAGATATTTTTGTGGTTATAAGGATCACAAAGGTTGAATCAATATATTTAATAAAAGGACACCTCCAATTGCACCCAAGATTCCACAATATAGGATTTTTCCCTCCAAGACAAGATATAAGTAATGGATTCTCCAGATGTAGACTTAATTAGAATTATGATCAATGAATGTTAAAATAAATTCTCTTCTATAATTTATTGAAATGTGGACTTTTATTTATAGCGATTGATGATCCTAACCCTTCCCATAGTGTTAGATGATGCCATCATCCAACCTCACTATATTTAAAAGTATGGCAATTTAGCCTTGAACTAGGTCAGCTAGGGATGATTTAGTTGTGAAACATCTACCATAAATTTTAGAGTACATCAACCTAGACTGACTTAATTTGAAATTTGGTGGGATTTAGGAAATACTAATCAAGTCAAGCTGATATAGTAATAAAATATGGGTCTTCGTATAGTCAGGGGTTATAATGAGGAATATCGCTTAGGGGATCAAGTTTGAGAAAAGTGTAGTGGATATAAGCATGATAGATTAAAAAAATATCTCACAAAGCACCATAGTTTTACCCACCCATTTCCTAATGAACCCTTTAAGGTGTTCACTTAGATATATTGGAACTCAAAAGGTTAATATAAAAGATAAAGTGTTAATAAATGATGAATTTTTAAAATATTGTGTATTCACAGACCTCACATGAGCCATGACTCCAATCTAATTTAATCCAATATCTTGTAACCCATATTCAATCAATCAAGTCCACAATAATTAAATTATAGGAGTATCAATACATTACCACTAGGGGTAACCTCATGTGCCCATTTTTTAGCTTTTTCATTCTTTGAAAGTTCTATTGGGTGAATATTTTGTCAACAACTAATTGATGAGCAAAATAGGTCTCTTCAACCACAACATAAGGAGATTGGTCAGCCAAATGTGCATGTTTACCACATCAGATGTGGACAAATCTCTCTTCTCATCAAGGGGAGGTTCCGTATAAATATGAGGAGCTATATACTAAATATATATAAGTAGAAAATAACACTCAGGGGTAAGACTACACCATCCATCTCTCTCTTTTAGAGATGATGTTCACAAACAAAAGAGGAAACTTAGTGATAACACTAAAGGCACTTCTCTTCTTTCAGAAGTGCTCTTGTAGCAGGGCATAGGAGTTCTTTCAGGTGGGTAACCAACAAGTAACAAGGGTGCAGTAACCAATAGGATGAAGTGTAACACAAAGTCTACACCTCAAATTCCCAAAGAGTGAAATATAAAGGATAATGGGGGCATAAAGTCATCCCAAGATCTTTTACATAGAAAGAAACTAAAAACACACATTGAAGATAATTGTGACAACACAAAGTCTTTCCATAATTGGCTTCAAGACAACTTCCTGATTACTTCCACTAGTTCTACTTATTAAATTAAATAAATAAGAAAACTCTTAAGAAATAGACATAAGAACAATTTATTATAATAACACCAGCTATAACAACACAAAGTCTGAAATTCACTTGCTTTCTCATTTAGATAAAGTAATATGATCAACAATCTAAGCTCAAAGTCACAGTAATCACCTTTCAATTTGGGCAAAGTTTTGATTCCATAATTGAGAGATCTCCTTTGCATAAAAACAAGAGATTACGATACATGGTAACCAAGGAAGGCTTGGCACTTTGTTCCATGGAATGGCCTGTGCTGCATTCAATGCCTTAAATACACTTTTAGTTCTATCAAGGGGCCATGCTTGGAGCAATGCATCTACCTTAACTATGGCATGTCAATTCATCTAATATGTCTCCTCCAAAGTATAGGAGACCTAGTCCTTTCCTTCTCATTTATGTAGTTGTCCACTTTTGCCTTTACATTATGGAAGGAAAATAGGCTACATCCTTGATTTGGTGTGCTTAGAAGTCTACTTGGTGGACTAATTCACCTATTGGAAATAACTCCCTTGTAGATATTTTTGATCTTTCTATTATTTTCTCTCTTCCTTGTAGTAATTTGAGCTCTCGAGCTCTATTTTTAGCTAGTCACTTGGTTTATTTTTCAAGTTCTGTGCCATATTCAAAAATTAATAGATATTCCATTACCTTAAATTTGACATCCATGAGGATGTCAATGGTTGTTAGTTATTTGAACCATGAACCTTTGAACCTTTGAAAATTCATCAATTCAATAGTTTAATGGTTTAGGTGGTCTTGATTGATTCCTTGGTTCCATCACTTCTTTGGTTCAATCACTTCCTTGCTCTTTGATTGAACCATCCCTTTGAACTAGTCTCTAGAATCATCCACTTCTTTCCTTTATCTAGAGCTTCCTTAGAACCATTGAACTTGTGAACCATTGAACTTTGAACTCTTTTGGTTCAAGGTTCAATTGGTTCATTGGTTTATTCTTTGTTCCATTGCTTTCTTTATTTTTCTAAGTCTCTTTGAAGCCTTGAAATTCCTTCAGCCTTTTGTCTTTGGAACACCCCAAAGGGAAGGTGTCCCTTCAGGCTTTGAGAAAGGTCCATTTTCTTGGTGCCAAGAGCCCCCCCAAGGGTACCTGCCCTTTAGGGTCCTTCAAGTGGTCTTTGGGTTAATTCCTTTGGATTAATTTCTTCAAACAAAATGTCTGAAGGAAACCTTTCCTTTGGCTCATCCACTTTTCTTTGGGTTTTTTCTTTTTCTTTCAGGTGATTTCCTTTAGACTTTTTGTCTGAAGAAATTACCTTACATTTCTTTCCCACTAGTTTTTCTTCCAAAAGGATTTCTTTGGACAAAATGTCTAAAGTAATTCCTTCAGATATTTTATCTAAAGAAATTCAACCTTAGCCTTTTCTTCTATCTTTGCCTTGTTCATTTTTTTGAATAAAAACTTACCCTTTCAGCCTTTTGGAACGGTCTATTTTGCTCATCACATGCCCTCTACAAGGGCACTCACCTTTGGTTCACTACCCTCCATAAGGGTATTTTGGCCTTTAAGATTTAGGGCACTCCTTTGAACCGATCGATTGAACCAACTTTGGTTCAATAGTTTAATGGTTCAATCTTGTGTTCTGCTCATTCAATTGACCATTTAAACCAACTACATTAAACCAACCACTTGTTGAACCTTTAAACTATTTAACCCATTAAACTTTTGAACCATTTTGGTTCAAGGTTCAATGGTTCAACGGTTCAGGCCTTCTTCTTTTCATTAAGTATTTTGAATTCATTGAACTTTCTGAAGCAATTGAACTTGTTAAACTTTTGAAGAAGTGCTTAACTTATTTAATCTTGTCAACATTGTTGAACCTTTAAATGCACTGAAACATTGAGCCTTTTAGAAGTGGGGTTCAATGGTTTAATGGTTCAATCCTTCCTTTGAAGCTTACCCATGAACATTTTTCTTTGAACCAAGGCATTGAACCAATCTTGAAATAACCTAAGTGGGGAACTTGTTTCTTTCCTGTAGAGTCCGTAGAAATGAACCTGTGGAGTCTATAGAAATGAGTTTGTAGAAACATATATGCAGAGTCTATTAGTTGAAAAAGCTTGAAAAATAGAGAATTTGAATGCCCAAAATAATTTTTAGAAGGGAAGAGATAAATTTGGCTTGTAGGACCAAAATAGTTCATATGTTGTCCCAAAAATGAGTGATAGATTTTGGGAACAATAGCTGGCTCTAGTTAGGTAACTTCATTCAGTTGAAAACTTGGAATAGCTAAAAGGAGTAAAAACTAGAATCTCCAATGCCTTTAAGTATGCCATTGGGCTGCAGAGTCATGCTACCCAAAAAGAAAGGTGCTAGAAATGAAAATAAACAACATAAAATAGAAACAAAGACTATACAAATATACATATGTATAGGTGAACTTAATTGATACTTCAAGAATTGAAGTGTTTCAGATGCTACCCATTGTGAGGCAAAGAAAGGGGCGTGCCATCTTGATAATCCAATAAGAAACTATTTTCACCATTGAGCTGATGGATTATAAATGGGCCTCTCCAAAGGGAGTCAAATTTCCCATGCATTCCCTTTAGTTATCTTCTCTTGTCCCACAACAGGACTTGATCTCTAATCTAGAAATCATGATTATTTGATTTGTGATTGAAGAGATTCTTCACCAGACTTTGATATGTAGTAATTCAGTCCACCACCATAGTTCACTACTCATCCAACTCAGTCAAGCACATAATCCTCTTATCGATGGAGCTTTCATATGTATAATATTTCACTACCTTAGCCAATTTCAATGCTGACAATTCCAAGGTGATTGGTATCTCAACAGTGAGACCATAAAGAGGTTGGAAATGTGACATACCAATTGCCCTCTTAGGTGTAATTTTGTCTACCTATAAATCATCAACCAATGCTTTATGCCATGTTCATTGGTTGTCATCTACTAGCTTCTTGATGATAGTCACCAGGTTCCTTTTGCTTGATTTAGCTTGGCCATTCCCTTGTAGAAAATAATCAGAAGAGTGGGAGAGGGTAATCCCATAGTAAAAATAGAACTGAGTAATCTCCTAGGAAGAGAAAAAAGTTGCATTGTCTGTGACAATCTAAGTTAGGACCCCAAACTTGGAAATGATGTTCTCTTTGAGAAAATTTCACACTACTTCTGAAGTGGCATGCTTGGTTATAATAACTTCCACCCACTTGGTGAAGTAATCTATGGCTTTGAGGACATAATCATGTCCAACACTTGAAGATGGGTTTATAACACCAATGAAATTGATTCCTCATTACTAAAATGGCTCTTATATCACCACTAGATTAAGAGGTAGAGTAGTTAATTTGGGTCTTCCAAAGAACTATTTGCATAGCTCATATTTTCATACCCATTTGTATGCATCTTGAAATAGAGTAGGCTAGTAATACCTAGCTCACAAAATCTTATGGGCAGTCACAGGAGTAAAAAAATGTCCTCCATAGGCCAAATTGTGGAAGGACTTCAAAAGTTGATTCTACCGCTCTTTATCCATGTAGCAAGGGAACACTCCATCAAGGCTATTCTTATACAGGCTGTTGTCCCACAGGACAAAATTGGCAGCTTTCAATTAAAAGTCCTCCTTTTTTCACAAGATAGGTGAGTAGGACACTCACCATAAGTAAGGAATAATAATACTTGAATACCACTCATTCGTGGTGGAGATAAAGAGGACTGTTAGCGTGTCTTCAATTTCTTCTTCTCCATGCTCTATTTCTTCTGATCTATTGTTAGTAATCAATTGGCATAGGCCCCTTCCCCACACCAGCTTCATTGGTTTGATGGCTAGATCAAACTCCTAGATTTTAGCAATCCAATTTCCTCTTTTCATTCCAAACTCCTACTGAGTTAATATGGATTTGACTATGGTGTCAAGAACCAGGGTAGTAGTGTGTGAATTCAAGATGTAAATGTAGAAATGCTTCACTACCTTTACCACTACATAAGCATGCTTCTCCATGTTTGAGTATTTTACCTCATGAGCTTTGAGAGGATAGCTCATGAAAGAAATGGGAGATTCCACACTTTCTTGGTTATGCTAAACTAGAATTGCTGAAAGTGTGTGTTCAGAAGCACAACTATACACTGTGAAATAGTTGGTATAATCTGGACAAACCAAAATTGGGGTGTGGGCAATAGCTATCTTGATGTCTTCAAATGTTGACTTGCCTTCTACAATCTAATAGAAAGTAGATTTTCCCTTCATCATGTCCATAATGTGGTGAGTCTTCTCAATGAACTTGGGGATGAACCTTCGTAAAAAAATCACCTTTCCAAAGAAAGAGTGGACTGCAGTCTTACTTGTTAGCAGGGTAAGTTCTTAGATGGATGTGACTCTGTCTGAGTTAATCTTTATGCCTTCTTAAGATATAATGTGTTTGAGAAGTTTCCCTTCCATTACCCCAAAAATAGACTTCTTGAGATTTAGTGAAATGCCATTCTGGTGGCAGTGTTCTAGTACTTATTGCAAATGGTGCACATGATCATGATGATGCTTGGAAAAGACTATTAAATCATCCATGTATACTACAAGTAAATTACCCATTTCATCTTTGAAAGTAAGGTCCATTTCTCTCTAAAAAGTGGTGCCAATATTTATCAGGCCAAATGGCATTCTTTGATAGGTAAAGGTGCCCCAAGGTGTGGTGAAGGTAGTCTTATGTTGATTTGCTTCACTGACTTCAACTTGATTATATCCTGAGAAGCCATCTAGCATTGATAACATCTCTGAACTAGTCACCATCTAAAGAACTTGATCCATGATGGGTAGAGGATATTTATCCTTTAAGGATGACTGATTCAAGTTCTTAAAATCCACACAAAGACAAATTTTGCCATTCTTCTTTCTCACAAGGACTATGTTTACAATCTATGTGGAATGATGGATTGGGAAAATTATCCTAGTATTTAGCATTTTATGTATTTTAGTTAGAATAGTACCTGATATCTTTAGAATGTATTGTCTATATTTTTTCTTGTAAGGCACTGAATCACTTTTGAGAGGAATGTCATGGTAGATTTCTTCAAGCCTGAGTGACTTCAAATCATCATAGGAGTATGCTAGGACATCCATATACTGTCAGAGGAGAGTAGTAAACTTGAACTTTTCTTCCTGAGTGCAGCATTTCCCAATGTTCACTATTTTAGGATTTTCCTTGGTACCTAAATTTACTTGATCAAACTCTTGGGAGGAGCTTAAATCTATTTGCTACTATTTGATGAACCTATCATGTTTGTCAAACATCTTCTCAAGGGAAATTAGGCCTTTGGGAATTTTATTCCCTTTAAGTTGCAAGAATTCTTCCCCTATGTCTGAACTTGATTCAGGGGTTGGTTCACTACCTTTCAAGTGAAACTATTTGAAGCTGCCTTTTTGTTCTACGAAGGCAATGACTTGGTGCTCACCATTGAAAACTTGCCAATGATTAGAATTATCAAGCACACTTGGTCGAAAGACCAGTTTAATAATGTACTTATCTCCTTTAAAATTTGGGTGAGGAACTACGAGAGTTGCTAAAAAGGCCAATGCATCAGCTCTATCATTGGATTCCCTATGTATGGTAGAGATGCTAAAAGCATCAAAGCTTTTAACTTGATCCCAAACTAGATTGTGGTAGTGGCATAATCTCTCATTTCTAGTTTGATATAGGTTCCTTACCTAACAAATCACCAGTTTAGAATCTCCTTTGGCATGAAGGAATTTGATGCCTTTGTCTTGAGTAGCCTTCAATCTAAGAAATAGAGATTCATACTCAGTTGTATTATTTTTGTTGCTAAACTGCAACTTATATGAAGAAGGAAAAATATCTCCTTAAGGAGATATCAACACAATCTTGGCTCCTAAACTGGTGGAGGAGCAGCTGCCATCAAATTCTAGAATCCATACCTCATCAGACACTAATTTTTCCTTAGATTCTTCTTCATTTAGAGGGGGAGATTCTTCTATACTTTACTATGCTCCACCAATCTTTTTTCTATTCCATCTGAACCAATTTTTAGGTTGACACATTTAGGAAATTCATCAAATGCCTCATGGACTTCCTTTATGGATAAAAAGTAATTACCCATCCCTGAAGACTCAAACATAATTTGAGCTTCAGTCACTAATGTTTGAGTGACCACATATTTTGCTTCCTTTTCAAGGAGAAATATCTGCATAATGCCTTTGACTAGAATCCTTGCCTTAGATAAGTCCATGCTCAACTCACCACCAACATCCTTGCAAAAATTTCACCTAAAAAGGATGCCGTATGATGCTAGGTCATCAGCCACCAAGACAATCATCTTGATTCTCTTGTCTGGGAATGCTGCAAATGCAAATTAGGCATCCTTGATTTGTCCCATCAATGGAATTTGTTTTTTCTCCATGGAAAAACATCTCCCAAATGTCTTGGTCAGTGTGAGACAAAGGGATTCTACCACTTTGGCAAGCATGACATTGTCAGATGCACTAGAATATATGATGCAATTGTTTAGTTGGTGTCCATTTATCAGTAGGGAGACATAAAATGGTTCAGTCCTCTTGGGAGTAGTAGGAGGAGTAATGAAAAGGTTATTCCTAGTGGATGTGTTCTTGGGAGGATCATGAGTTACCTTTGAAATTACTTATCCTACAAGGATGGCTTGGTTTTTTACACATTAAACCAACTTATCTAACTGCTCAGGGTTAGATTGTAGGAATTCAAATTTAGACATTTGAATTTTGGTTTTCTTTATATGTTCAATTATGTCAAATGTTTGAAATGAACTAGGAATAGAGGATGGGAGTTCATCCTTTTGATTTTTGGGAGGGGAAGAACTGGTTTGCTAATTTAAAGTAGAAGGTGTAGGAATGTTTGATGTACTTACCTTTCTTGCAATCACCAAGTCTTTTGGCTGGAAAGGCAGAGTGGTTCCCCACTTAAAAATTAAAATTGTAGGTTGAGTTTGATCCTTTATCTTTTCTTTATCTTACTCGGCTGACTAGTTCTTAGACCAGGTGAAAACAATGTATGACCCCTCAACTACTTTACTTTCACTTTTGGGTTCATCTTAGTAATTTAGGAAACTAATGTTAGAGTCACCAGCTAATTCTTCTTCTTCCTTTATGAAGAGATTAACATCATCTTCTAGGTTTAACTAAGGCTAGAAGGAGAAATTTGATTCTACTTCAAGATATCCAACTACTGAATTGGTTGGAGGTGCTTCAATACCATGGCTCCCCTGTGGGGGAGGAAGATGATTTGTTTACCCTTAATTTTTGGTAGCATTGCCTTGGTATGACTGATTAGGGAATGTCCTCCTTGGTATATCTCTGTACGAAGGGGCATATGACATTCCTTACACCATTTGCTTTCTAAGAGCTAGAAAATCATTTGCCAGCTTCTACACCATTAGATCAGTGCTGATTGTAGGTGAGTATTCTGAAGATGAAGATGATTTACCTTTGGTAGGATCTCTACTTATCTTTCTTGCTAAGATAAGGTCATCTTCTACCTCAGTTACCAAATTTTGAGCAGTAGCAAGGTCTATATGGCCAGCCCATCTTAGAAAAAAACTCACTTCAAGTAGATGTGAGTTGATGAAGAAGCATTTAAGGTTCTCAAGTGTTGGCTGAGTAATTGTAAGAATCTAGTTCCTTAACTTGACAAACTTGGCAATGAAGTCCCTCATAGGTTCATGAGGTTCCTTCTTCATCTATGTGAGCTGGGCCAAAAATTCATGCACATATTTTACAGGCTTGAACCTAGCTTCAAATTTGTCTTTGAGAGTGTCCCAGTTAGTCACTGACCAAGCTTACATATGGTAAAACCAGTCTATAGTAGCACCTTGTAGTGTTTCCACAAACAACCTGACTACTACATCTTCGAATTCCACACCTACCATGCCACAAACTATGCTGAAAGCTGTAATGTGTTCATCAAGATGAACTCTCCCATCACCAAATAATTTGGGGGAATTCTTCCTTAAACTATATGGTAGCTCATGTAGAGGTGGAGTAAGATTGAGTGGACCAAAAGAGTTACCCCAAGGGCCTTAAGAAGCCATGATTTTATTATGGATAGTGGGGATGACAAATCTAGGTGGCATATGTATAGGCAAAGCTCTATTAATAGCAAAAAAAGAAGCTCTACCTTGTGTTGGTAACTTGGTATGGGTAGGAGGAACACTCCTAGATCATTAAACTTGAAGTTGGGGAGGGAACAAATCAAAATTGCCCTGCTGCACCAACTCAAAAATAGGGTCAACAATACCTTGGGCTCTCTAGCTTTTAGTATAGCATGGAGTTGCTAGAGTATATAATGGAGATGGATAAGGCTATAATGATAATGGGTAAGACATAGACCAGAGTTTCTAGTGTCTATAATGGATAAGGGTAGGAACTGCACATTGATCCTTAGTGGAGTCACCAAAAATTGTTGGGTGAATATTTTATCAATAACTAACTGATGAGCAAAATAGGTCTCTTCAACCACAACATAGGGAGATTGATCAGCCAAATGTGTAGGTTTACCACATTAGAGGTGGATAATCTCTCATCTCATCAAGGGGAGGTTCCCTATAAATATGAAGAGCTATATACTATATATATAAGTAGAAAATAATACTCAGGGGTAAGACTACACCATCCATCTCTCTTTTTTTAGAGATGATGTTCATATACAAAGGAGGAATCTTGGTGATAATACTGAAGGCACTTCTCTTCTTTCAAAAGTGGTCTTGCAGTAGGGCATAGGAGTTCTTTCAGGTGGGTAAACAATATGTAACAAGGGCACAGTAACTAGTAGGATGAATTGTAACACAAAGTCTACACCTCAAATGCCCAAAGAGTGAAATATGAATGATAATGGGGGCACAAATTCATCCCAAGATCCTTTACATAGAAAGAAACTAAAAACACACATTGAAGATAATTGTGACAACACAAAGTCTTTCCATAATTGGCTTTAGGACACCTTCCTGATTACTTCCACTAGTTATACTTGTTAAATTAAATAAACAAGAAAGCTCCTAAGGAACAAACATAAGAACAATTTCTTGGAATAACACAAACTATAACAGCACAAAGTCTAGAAGTCACTTGCTTTCTCATTCAGATAAAGTAATATTATCAACAATCTGAGCTCAATGTCTTAGTAATTGCCTTTCAATTTGGGTAGAGTTTTGCTTCTATAATTGAGAGATCTCATTTGAATAAAAATAAGAGATTACAATATATGGTAACCAAGGAAGTCTTGGCACTTTGTTCCATGGAACGGCCCATGCTACATTTAATACCTTGAATAGACTTTCAATTTTTTTTGAGGGGCCATGCTTGGACCAATGCATCTACCTTAATTTTTATGTGTCAATTCATCTAATATGTCTCCTCCAAAGTATAGGCCACCTGGTCCTTTCCTTCTCATTTGCATAATTGTCCACTTTTGCCTTTACTTTATAGAAGAAAAATAGGTTTTGCCCTTGATTTGGTGTGCTCAAAAGTCTACTTGGTGGATTGTTTCACCTATTGAAAATAACTTCCTTGTAGCTATTTATGATCTTTCTATATTTTTCTCTCTTCCCTATAGCAATTTGAGCCCTCAAGCTCTCTTTTTAGCTGGTCACTTGGTTTATTTTTCAAGTTCCATGCCATATTAAAAAATTAACAGATATTCCATTACCTTAAATTTGATGTTTGCAGGGATGTCAATGGTTCCTAGTTATTTGAACCATATTGAACCATGAACCTTTAAACCTTTGAAAGTTCATCAGTTTAATATTTCAACGATGTAAGTGGTCTTGATCGATTCCTTGGTTCTATCACTTCCTTGGTTGAATCGCTTCCTTGCTCTTTGGTTGAACCATCCCTTTAAACTAGTCTCTGGAATCATCTGCTTCTTTCCTTTGTCTGGAGCTTCTTTTAAACTATTGATCCTGTGAACCATTAATGTTTGAACTCTTTTGGTTCAAGGTTTAATCAGTTCATTGGTTCATTCTTTTTTCCATTGCTTCCTTTATTTTTCTAAGTCTCTTTGAAGCCTTGAAATTCCTTCAGCCTTTTGTCTTTGGAACACCCTGAAGGGAAGGTGTCCCTTCAGGCTTTGAGAAAGGTCCATTTTCTTCATGTTGAGAGCCCCCCACAGGGGTACCTACCATTTAGGGTCCTTCAAGCGGTCTTCGAGTTAATTCCTTCAAATTTATTCCTTTGAACAAAATGTCTAAAGGAATTCCTTTAGATATTTTGTCTGAAGGAAACCTTTCCTTTGCCTCATCCACTTTTCTTTGGGTTTTTGCTTTTTCTTCCAGGCAAATTCCTTTAGAAGAAAGTCTAAAAGAATTCCTTCAGACTTTTTATTTGAAGGAAATCACCTGAAATAAAAATCAAAAACCTAAAGAAAAGCAAATGAGGCAAAGGAATGGTTTCCTTCAGATAAAATGTCCAAAGGAATTCCTTTAGATAATTTGTTTGAAGGAATTACCTTACATTTATTTTCCACTAGTTTTTATTTCAGAAGGATTTCTTCAGACAAAATGTCTAAAGGAATTCCTTCAGACATTTTGTCTAAAGAAATTCAACCTTAGCCTTTTCTTCTATCTTTGCCTTGTTCATTTTTTTGAATAAAAACTTACCCTTTTGGCCTTTTGCAACGGTCTATTTTGCTCATCACATGCCCTCCACAAGGGCACTCACCTTTGGTTCATTGCCCTCCATAAGGGTATTTTGGTCTTTAGGATTTGGGGCACTCCTTTGAACCGACTGATTAAACTAACTGATTGAACCAACATTGGTTCAATGGTTAAATCTAGTGTTTCACTCATTCAATTGACTGTTTGAACCAACTACTCGTTGAACCTTTAAACCATTGAACTCATTCAACCTTTCAACCATTTTGGTTCATGGTTCAACAGTTTAATGGCTCAAGCCTTCTTATTTTCATTAAGTGTTTTGAAACCATTGAACTTACTGAAGTGGTTGAGCTTGGTGAACTTTTGAAGAAGCGCTTAACTTCTTTAAGATTTCAGATGTTGTTGAACATTTGAACCCATTAAACTATTGAACCTTTTGGAAGCAAGGTTCAATTGTTTAATGGTTCAATGGTTCAATCCTTTCTTTGAAGCTTGCTATTGAACATTTTTGTTTGAGCCAAGCTATTGAACCAATATTTAAATCACCTAAGTGGGGAACTTGTTTCTTTCCTATAGAGTTCATAGAAATGAACCTGTGGTGTCCATAGAAATGAGTCTGTAGAAACATATCTACAGAGTTTGTTAGCTGAAAAAGATTGAAAAATGGAGAATTTAAATGCCCAGAATAATTTTGAGAAGGGAAGAGATAATTTTGGCCTGTAAGACCAAAATAGTTCATATGTTGTCCCAAAAATGAGTGACAGATTTTGGGAACAACAAGTTCATTACTCAATCATCCATCAACATGATCAACACATCATCAATCCATGTACTTAATTAACTATGTGAGTTATGTTTGCATATCATAAACAATTAATCAATAATACATCAATCACATCAAATCATGTAGATTAATTAGGATATATTATCCTTAGATTTTCTTCATTTCATTTATCATTAATTAAGTAAAATCAAAAATCATAACTTTATCATCAGGATATATCATTCCCAATCTATTCCTATGTATATTTCAATTCTTGGGGAAAATCAAATCAATAAACACAATGAAATCATGCACACCTTATCTCAAGTGAGTTAGTCATGTGCATCTATATTAGCATGTATCCATATCCATATCTTCCATCATCTTACATGTTCATCACCACCTACTATAACCCAACCCCTCTTTCTTCATCCACCACCCCTCCATCTTAACCTTCATTTTTGTATGATAACATTCCTCTTCTCATTTCAAGTTCTCATCTACATGTTTTCATCCCCACATGACCTATAAAGGGGGAATCATCCCTAACAATTCATCATATGACTACATCTATAGGGGCATCCTTATGTTCCCTTTCTTGGCTTCTTCATTATTTGAAATATTGTTAATACTTCCTCCACCCATCCATTCACAAAACCATTTCAAAGAGGGGGAAAATGTAGAAACTTAAAATCAGACACTTTAGTTTCAATTTTAACCTATTATTATCTGATTTACTAATATTTAATAACATCGCTAAATTTTAATTTTACATCTATTTCATCCCTAATCCTATCCTTAATCCCATAATCCAATCATCCCTAGCCTAACCAATCACAACTCACATTATCACCACCAACCAAATTAATCATATCCTATATTAAACCTCTCCAAACCTACTAAAATCATCTCATGTCCCTTTAGATAATTAATCACTATTAATTATCTAGTTCATCTTTATTAATCCATGCACATATAAATTTACAAAAATAAATAAAATAAAAAAATCAACCCCTATCTCAAATCAATATCATCATCAATCATCTCCAAATCCAAAAAATTTACACTAAATCCAATCACCCAAATCCAAGGAAATAAACCAAATCCCAATGCTAAATATTAATAAAATTCCAAGGCAATTCCATGCCGTTCAAACCTCCCTCATTTAATGGGGAGTTTAACTCACTCTCAACTCATTATGTTACATCACGATCAATGGTATATATTCATCCTATAAATCCATAAATCTAATCATCCTCCCTAATTTTCAATAATTCTATGTTTCGAAATGAAGTTATGCCAATTTAGCAATCCATCAATAAAATCTATATATCATTGAATCAAGCCATCAAGTCATTAACAAGGTAATATGTTTCTAGATTTATTGTTTGAATCTAATTGAGAACCCGTATCCAATATCAAAAACAAAATAAATACATTGAATAAGAGATATTTATGCTAAGTGAGGTATATTTCTTCTCCTTTTTCTCAATTAGAGGTATTTATTTAATTGGGGTAATAATTTGGTTTATTCAAACTTTCTAATATACTCACCCTCATTTTGCATGTGTGTGTGTGTGTGTGTGTGTGTGTGTGTGTGTGTGTGTTACATACAATAAATTATTAATTTAATATAGTCTCTATTGAGATCAACATACCCCCATTTATGAAAAATGGGGACCCTTCTGTCAAATTGTGAAAATTTGTACCTTAATATTGAAAATACACTTAATTAGAGTGTAATTAGCATGCTTGTACATTATTTTATTTTAATATCATCCACATCTGGTATGGTTAGCATATTTGTGCATAATTCTATTTTTCCCTTGTCTATAATTGCTAACTTTGGGTCTCTGTATTTTCTAGTTGTAGGTCTAATAAGGTCTACTTGGAATGAACAATGATTAGGTTTCATGATTTTAATGTTAACTTGATTCTAGACTAGCCTTTGGTCTATTAGAAATTAAGTTGATTTGTTAAAATCTTAGTCTAAGTTTAATCTAAGTACTCGATTTGAATCTAGCGGGAACTTTTTTATGTGGGAACATTTTAATTAACGTTATGTCTTGTTTTATTTTTATCCTAAGGCTTAGCCATGTTTTTAAACATGACCAAACCTTATTCTTAAAAATATTCTTGGGTCCTTTTTTGTCTTAAGACCCCTTCATTATTTTATTATTCCTATAGTATAAGCTAAATGCAAGGTCTTTTTGTTATGTTTCTAACTTCTAGGACTTGTGTTTTTGCCATTTCTTTTTCAGACTTATCTTTTTGCAACATTTTCCTCATAGCAATTTTGTTGAAACAAACCCTTCAAGATTTTCTAAAAGGACCCTTTAGGATTTTGAACATACCCTTTGGGTTTTTTGAAATGACCCTTTGTAATTTTATCATCAAATATTATATCTAACATAAAAAGCTTGAAATAATTTCCTATAACAATTTTTCCAAAACATACCCTTCAAGCTTTTCTAAAAGGACCCTTTAGGTTTTATGAAACTTACCCTTCAAAAAATTTATCAATAATGCTTACCCTATAGAATTACCTTTTGGCCTTTTCAAAGTGGCCCTTTGCCCTCTAAGATTACCCTTTGGGCTTTCTGAAAGTGCCCTTCAAATCTTCTAAAAGTAACACTTGGACCTTTTGAAAATGACCCTTTAGGTTTTTTTATCATCACCGCTTCATCCTACAAAATAATTTGCTCGAGATAATTTCCCTGAGATATTTATTTCATTAAATTCTTTTATGCTATAGTCACTTTAATATGTTTTTAAAACTTAACCTAAGACTTTGGATTGAAGCCTTCATTAATGTGAATGATAACATTAATCTAGGACTTTAGCTTAAGTTATTATTATTCCCATGCTCTAACTTTAATATTTCCTATTATTCATAGGGAACCAATCATGTTTGACTACTTGGATCATAATCTATGGCACATGTTTACTTAGATGGATAATAGATCAGTGTGAGATCAATGCTGTAAATACAAGGTCAAATTAAAGCCTAAGCATATTTCAAAGATCTGACAATGTACATTCGTTTGGATGAAGTAAATATAATGGTAAAAGATGGATATTAACTTTTCAAGAGGAAATAAAACCATATAAGATGCCACTACATGGATAGATCATGATAGCTCAATAGAACTGGCAAAGGGCAGAGTGTATAAATCTTGTAAGACCACCAAGTGGCATGACCATGGGGCTTAGTACAGATAGGAATCAATATCACTCAAACCAATGGATCATGATCTAATAAAACATGTTTCCTCACCCAAACCAGATCTAATAATGTTAGATCAAGCTAGAAAATTAAACATAGGACCCCTTTTTATGACATAAACTTAAGCTAAAAACCTTATGACATGTATTTTATTATTCAAAGGGTCACTTTAATATGATCTAAACCTAGCTTAAGACATTGATCAAAGACTTTGATTTAATATTTTAAGGTTCCCTAAGCCCTAACTTTAATATTTCCTATTGTCTACAATAATTGATCTCACTTGGATTAATGGGCATGTTATTGGGATGATCAAGGATTCACCCCCTCCAATATATGCCAAAGGTGGTTTCTTATGTTGTAGGATCAGTGGAATTTCATTTAGGAATAAAGATGCTTAGGGTTTGGTGCTTTAAATGTTAAAATGGACATTTTATTAGCCTTTAGTTTGAAATTAAGTAGATCCATTTTAAACAATGATTAAAACCCCAGTCTAATGTTTTGACCTAGGTATTTTTGATTTAAATTCATATTTGCATGGGAACAATTATAAGTGCTATAAACTTAACCTAATTTTTACCCTAAGGTTTATGTCTTGTTTTTAAACATGACCAAACCTTAGTCTAAAATCTTATGTTTGGTCCCTTTACATCCCATGAATACCTGTTCTCGTTTACTATGTTATAACTTAGCCTAAGGCCTTACCCTAAAGTTTCATCATATTTATTTATATAATGAAACCTTAGGTTAACACCTTATTCTAGGTCCTTTTATTATTCATAGTGTCCCCTTTTATTATGCTCTAAAATTAGTATAAAATTTGAATCATAAGGTTCATGTTCATGTTTATTAACATAAATAAAAAGACCTTAGTCTTAAGATTTGATCCTAAGACCTATGTATTTTACTAAGCTTAACTTGAAAAAAATTCATCTTTTTAGGATCAATGAAACACATCAGATTAGGAAGGATTGATCTAACAAAACATGGCCAAACAAAATTTTAATGACATGCTTGAGATGGCGAGAAGGTGACAAGTGTCACAGTTGTAACCAATGAGCAGTGAATAGTTAATTAAAACTCACCCCTTAGATCAAGATACAATGATGTACATTCACTTATATGATTATGATCAATGGTGTAAGACATGGGTAGACTTTTCAACATATCTCTAACTAAATGTGACATCATCATGTGGAAAGAACACATTAACTAGTAAAATTGATAGAATATAGAGCTCATAAGGCTCATGAGACTACCAAATGTCACAAATATTGAAAAAATTATGTAAAAAAATACATTTATAAAAATTTTAGATTTTTTCATATGTCCTATGGGTGTGTCATGCTAGTTTATCATCTTACTTATCCTTGTTCCAGCCTTTGGTTTAAGTTCATCTTCCTTGTACTAGTCTAGTCAACCAAGGTCAACCTTGGTCAACTTTATTAAAACTTGGTAAAATATTTAAATTTTGTTATATACGTCCTATTATGGTCTTTTATATGTTTTAAGGTGTCTTCAAGTCATTAGTTTATCCTTTACCATGTCTTATGTGCAAAAAGTATCATTTTGGCATATTTCTAGCATAATAAATGACTTGTATGAACATTCAAGGAATAAAACTTGTCAATGAGAGATATATAAACATGGAGGAGGTTAGGATATATAAATATAAGTTAGAGTTCAGTCCAAGAGGTAGTTATGTGTAGAAAGAGGTAGTTTTTCCTTGATTTTAGACCCTTTTTGGCACTTGTACAAACTTGGGAAGTCCACCTTCAGATTAAACATGGGAAAACATCTCTTCACCTATATATAGTCATTTACATTCTTGTTTTGTATATATTTCATCAAAAATTTCAATTTTTGCTTTTATTCCTTCCTTCTTGTCCTTGCAAGCCAAGAAAGGTCATTTTCAAATGAATGGTGTGAGCCGTACAAGTGGAGTTGGGAGGAATTATATTGAGGTATAAAATTAATATATGTTAGATTAATATTCAAGTAAATATTTATTAATTTAATTGTCTCCCCTTAATGAACCATCACTTAGATTTTAGGCAGTTTTTTATGCATTCAGATCCAAGAGGGTCACTGTTTGAACTAGTTTATGAATAATTTGCTTTGGTATGATGTATTTTATTATCCCACATGATTTTTATGGTCCATCCATATGTTTTACATGGTTATTATTGGTTTTGGATTCTCATTATCTTAATAAGATCTTTCTAGGTTTTTCCTTGCTTGCAAACTATTCTTTTTCATCTTTAGCTATTTTAGGTGCCTTGAATGGAGGTTTTACAGATTGATATAAAGGAAATAGAGGTTGTATAATATTTTTCATAATATAAAATACATTTTAAGTGTTTTTAAATCCTTTCCCTTGTATATTCTCATTCTTTCTATGCCTATTCCTGCATAACATAGTCTAAAAGGCCATATATAACCAATATTGATGTCATGGTGACATATGAGGAGATAAAAGAATAATAAAATTGATAAAAATTTAAAATTATGAATTTATATTCATAAAGGAGGCACATAAGGTTCCCATCCATAAATAGTTTCAAATTGTTCATACCATAACTCACTATGGTGTATTAGATATCGACCTTCATGTGGCCTAAATAGGGAAATGAGATAAATTTTTGAATGTGGAAGTGAGATGAGACCCCACTTGGAGCCATTATACATTAAGGGAACCATTCAAATCTTCTATTATGTATAAGGGTCAATAAAGGCTATGAAATCACTCTAAGGGAATGAGGATTATTTTGGGTCTCTTAGTCCTAAAATGGTCAAAATAGTGATCCTCAAGGTTTTTTGGAGTTTCCATGGTGAAGGTACAATAGCTTTCGAGGCATGGTGTTATATTGATCTTATATACATATTAATATACAATTTAAATTTCAATTTTTAAAGGATGAGAGCAAGAGAAGAGGGGTATTCAATAGGCTCAAAGTCATGCTAAAGCACATTAAGAATACTTAGTAACATCTATGGGATTGAGACTCAAAAAGACCATTTTCAACTAATGATTCATTTTAAAACCATGATTAATTTTTGAATGGTATTTATGGTGGAAAAGAAACATTTAAAATATCAAAGGCCATTCCAAATGGATATTTTACCTAACTTTGGTTCATGTTTAGGTTCCTTGTTTGTATATAAGGCAAAAATTTGCACCTACAACAGACCAAGGCTAATATTAAGTGATACATGGTAGTATTAGGTTATAAAGGTATGGAAAAGGTGTAAAAAGGAATAAAATGGTTAATTCAATGATTTTGGAACTTTAAAGGAGTATTTATACACTTAGAACAAAGTTTGATGATACTAATTAACCTAAAGTAGGGGTCTCTAAATGAGAAACATAGTTAGTCAAGCAAAAGAGAACCCATTTTGAAAACTTAAGGTACATAAGAGAAATCTTATGATTATTAAAAGTGATTAATAATACATAAACATAAACACCATAATGTTTTCACCTTGATGGCATTATCACTAGCTCAAGGACACCTATAGCTGGTCCTATCAAATAGAGGTGTCTCAATCTTATAGATAAAACCATCATCTTGTACATTCTAGAGCATAAATGGTGTACCAAATGGTATAAAAATGATGGATATATTTTATAACTGATGGATAACCTTATATTATTTCAAATTGATTTTTAAACACTAGGATTAGGCCTCAAATCATGTAAATAGACACATATAGGAGTGATTATGGAGGAAAATATAGTTATAATCAACTAGTGAAAGGTTAATCTTGGAGTGTAGGGTGTGAGGAACACATGATTTTTGAGAGATTATTGAATTTTAAAATTTATTAATGTTTCTTATGAAACCATAATAAATATATCACAATGTATTTTGAGCAGGAGAACTTAAAGCACACTTAGACAATCCTCATACATTGCTGACATATATCATCTACCTATGCAAACTTAGTTTTGGGTTTTGTGTCTTTTTAAGGTCTAAATAATCTATTAAAGAGTCCAATTTTTTTATATAACGCCCTTTGGAGATGATAAAATCCATATAATACTTAGTTTTGATATTAAAAAAAAATATGGTAACATGCCTTTATTCTATCTCAAAGGTAGGGCACTTTTACCTAGCATAAAGGGGTAGTTTTGAGGGAAAAGATGAAATGGTGGACCGGTACCATAAAATAAAATACCATGTTTTTTTGAATCTATATCACATTGAAAAAACATGAAAAACCTTTCTATAACATTGGAGGTCAAACATGGTGGTCTAGATAAGGAGGTCTGTATGCAGACCTAGTGAGACAACATGCAAACCTAACTCCAAATATGGGGTACTATATATTAATCTATTTGAAATATTTAAAATTATTTTAATAATTTACATGATGGTATAAATTATTATTTTTAACCATCACCTTGTAGGGTAATCCAATATAGAGTCAGGTTGAGTCTTGAGTTGCAGGTAGACCCTTGTTTCTAAAGGGTAGTCATTCTCATTTATAGCTCTTGGTGAGATATAATAATGATTGGATCATGTAAATAGAGGTAAAAATTATGTTTTTATATCTTTAATTGTGTATGATAATCCATAAATAAGCCATTTTAGGCTTGAAAACACATAAACCCTCACAAAATTGTAGGCAAAAGACCTAAGTGACCAGTTTCAATGCTTAAAACATTCATGACTCTTTGCATGGTAGGTTGATTTATTTAGAGATCACTGAGAGGGTATTTAGGAATAAATAAGTGTAATTGGTTTGAATTTCCAATTTTCCAACTCTATGAATGAATGTTAAGACCAAAAATAACTAGAAACCCTTCCAAACCCTCCTTAAAGACCCGATGGAGAAGATGAGGCAAACGAGGTATCCAAAAGGGGTGGAAAGGCCATGAGACTAATTGGAAGATGAAAATGACTCCCCATGGACCTGACACATGTGAAGTTTTTATACCCCACCTATTTTTATGGTGCAAAATAGGGATATTTTTAACTATTTTATGTTTTTTATAGGTGTGAGAAGGTTTCAAAATACCAAATCACTTTTGAGAGATATTTTAAGACTATTCTAAGCCCTCATATCCATTTTTTGAGCTATTTCATATCCTAAGTATGCCTACCATATATTTGATTTAAAATCATAGTGAATGGACAATGAACACTTAAGAGAAGTGGCGAGACTCCAATTAGGAATCCTTTTAGGGATTGTTTGATGAAAATGATGATATGTGCACTCTTGAAATCTGTCATCCCTCATTATTTATGGATTATATTACATAATTAGAATGTTTGGGGTGCCAAGTGTGAGAGGTGCATGAGAAGGAGTCTTTTTTGGTCTATTTGAGATGATTGTGCATGGCCAAAAGAATAGGAATGATCAGAGACAACTCTAATGCATGTGAGGGATTTTTTGTAACCCCTCCCACTTAGATCCACCATTATACCTGGTATTATGTAGTGATGAAGTATTTTTGTGAAGGCAAATCATGAGGGTAGTTTCTTATGCAAACACAAGGGAATCTATGTCACATATGGAGGAGTTAGCTGAGTTTGAGGGACATTTGTCTTTATCTTCCTTACATGGACTATCTATCCCTATTTTAATTTATGTTTTAACTCATTCTCATCATGCAAAAAGTGTCTAATGACTCTTGAGCTTCCCCTTCTCTCTCTCCTTTCACAATTTTTATATAAACTAGCCTTTTTGGCTATGGTAAACATCTCTCCACCTTGGTATGGTGAAGCCATACCAAATGTTTTCCTTGAGATAATAAATATAGTTTTTTAATATTTAACTAAGTGTATAAAATGGTTGTTGGTCTTTTACAAGTGGAGTTGTGTTTACCTTCACATGTTACTCTTCTTAGTACCTTGTGCATTTTGTAATATCTCCTTTGCAGGTTAGAAAGAAGTGTCTAATTAGATTATAAGTGTAGTGAGTAGTATATTAAATAGTATGTCTTAGAATTCCTATTGTCTAAGTCCTCCTAGTTTAAGATATTTCCAAGAACCCATGCTTGAAACATTGATGTGAGAGATAAGATTGTCATTGAATGAAGTCTATGTGTAAACTTCTCCTTGGTTCCAAGTACATTTTAAAGGATGTGAGTAGATAATATACCTAGTGTATCACCTCCCATATATTAGATTTACTTTCATCTATTATTATCCCTTTCCATTCTCACAAATGTTAGTAGTAGAATTGAGATATAGTGATGCATCAAGGGGAACTAGCCCCCAATATAGAGATCCACCTCACATTTGGTAACGCATAGCCTTGAGGTGGTTCCATTGTGCCACTTAAATGAGGAGAAACTTATCATCTCTTTATTGGGTACAAGTTCGAGTGGAAATAATTTTTGGCATGCCTGGTGGGACCTTTGTTCTAAAAATTTAAGGAGTTTTGGTGTTCTCCTCAAGATATCATCCTTTAGAGGAAATTTTACTAAGTACCAATGGTGAATCCAAGAATAAATATACTAGTTAAGTAGTTTAGGTACTATAATTGAAGTTGTTTTCTTATTATATGGTCTTATCATGAGTGATTCATGGATAATTATGATGTTGAGTTTTTCTTAACACAAGTTGAAGAGACATATCCTTCTTTGCCTATTCCTCCTTAATATGAATGAGTACTTTTCCAAACTTGTCACGATCCCTATCAATCCTATTTTTCTTATAATCAATCCTATCAAGCTTGTGCTTCACCTAGTCCACCTAGTTTTTTTCCAAGTCATTCCATTGCAAGTTTAAAGAAGACTCATTGGATACAAAGACTACATGTTATACCTTGATACTAGAAATGGTTATGCTCAAGTCATCCTTAGTGATTATGTCAAAAGTGTGAGAAATTTTCTAGAGAAATTCAAGGAATAATGGATTTCTATAGAGAGAGATAATTGGTAAGGTCTTTCTAATGAGATGCTTGATTTTTGTGGCCTAATTTCTCACCTAGAAGAAAGGTTGAGAGATCATGAACTAAATTAGTCTTGGTATCCCCAATATATCCCGCATCAACCTTCAAGTGTGTCAACTATTCCTTTCCAAGATACTAATCCAACCATGTTTCAAAATACCCCAAGTCCTTCATGCATTCCCCAAAGTTTCCCTTCTTATAAGTCCATTCAAGAGAGTAACCAAAGGAAGGAGGATATCACTATTGAGTAGGTTGAATTATTTGGAAAATATTTTGAGAAAGGAAGATTGACTTTTTAGAGTCATCTAGATAAGGAGATTGAATTGGCCAATAATATTTTAAGGCAATCCATCATGGAAGTAGAAAATGAACTCTATAAGCCTAATTTTACAAGTTAGAATCAAGATGTCAAGCCCAAATAAACCCCAAGTTTATTAAACCTATCATTCACTCCTTCATTTATATCTTAGCCTCATGAAGGATCCTCTAAGCATAGCTTCCAAAGATGGAAAGAGGTAGTGGCATATTGTGAAGAGAAGAACAAGAGATGTTTAAGTGAAGAAGTTAAAAGTGGAAAGAAAGTTGCAACTACTCAAATCTATCCCACCCCTCCTAAAGCATCCATTAAACCCATTTTTCTACCTCCTCTAGCTGATCCATTTAGCCCTTCTAATGTTGAGGATTGCATTGATCCTTAGGAATCTTCTTTGGCTAAACTTCCTATCTTTTGAGATGCATAATATTGACATCACTAAGAGAGAGGAAAAGATAGATATTTTAGATTAGATTAATGATGAGAAAGATCTGACTCATTGTGAAGATGATGTTCCTTGTGTTAAAAAAGATTCCTTGGAAGGAGTTCTTTTGGATTTCAAAGAAGAGTAAAAGGTTTCTAAGAGGACAAACACAAGATTTTGAGGAGCAAACATGTGTTAAGGAGAATCATCATCAAGAGATTATAACTCATGATGGATAAATCTATGATGATCTTGAGACTTTTGAGGATGGTTCAAAAGTTGATCCTAGAACCACCTATGAAGTTACTCCCACCAATATCAAGGAAGAGTTTGAGTAAGAAACACTAATACAAGGTTATGCCAAAATACTTCTTGAATATTTTGAAGAGGATGTAAAAAATAAGAATCATAATGGGATCCTTCAAGAAGAAATAGGTTTGAAAAAAGTCATCTCATTCATAGATATGAAAATCTGTCATGAGGAGATAAAATAACAACAATATGAGGCATGTTTCTAGGTTAAGAGGATTCCATCTACCTTGGAGACTTGTAGGAGATGAATCAATTAGATGACACACCAAACCAAGGAGTAAAAAGGAAACATGAGTCATCTATCACCCCATCCAAAAGGAAACATGCTTGGCATCCTCATTCTTTTAGTTAGGAAGGAGATTTAAAGTACTTCCCTTTTGATCTAGGAAGGGAGGTATATTTAAATTGAATATACATAATTATTTTACTTTTTGTTGTTATGTCTTTTGTTTCCCTAAGTTCTTAGTAGCACAAGTTTTGTCTTTGATTTGTGTGTTTACTTGGTCTTTTTGTGTGTTTCTCTTTACTTTATGTGTTTTGAGGTAAGTCAATTGGATTGTTAGTCAAGTCAAGTTAAGGTCTGGTCTTGTTATTTCTAAGTGCACTTTGCATCCCTTTGCCCAATTGCATTGTTAGTTAAGTTAAGGTTTGTTCTTGTTGTTTATTGTGGTTTTGTAAGGATTAAACTATAGAAATAAGATCTAGGCTAAAGTAATCCTACTATGCATCTAAGAATTTACTAAAAGACAAGATTATTTCCTTACAAGGAAAAATCCTAAAAAATGACTCTTCAAGTGTAGAACTTGTAGAATTGTGAACTATAATAATGAGAAAATGAATGTTTATTTCTATAGGATTAAAGTGAAGGTGATATTTATAGACAGGTATTGACATTAAACCACTCCATAAATTTATCCAACACAATCAGCCTACTTAATCTTGTTAGGTAGGAAAAGTAATTTTTAAGCATCGAGCTAGGTTGATCAGGATGATCTAGTTCTATAATGTGTGGCTTAACATTTGAAACTAGATTAACTAGGCCTAATTAGTATAAAAAAATGGATATAAAGTGCTTAACTATGTATGTGTTGGCTGATGTAGATGGAAAAGTGTGTTTTTGCTTAGTTAGGGGCTATTTGAGAAGAGATATTGCTTAGGGAGTTAGATAAGGGTATGAAAGGTGTTGAAATATGTAGCATATATAAAATAAACATTATATATAAATTAAAGTTTATTTTGGATATATATTTAGGATGTTTTAGAGTGGTTTCATACCTCTATGAGTTATGATGGAAATTCTATATTTGAGAGGGTCCTATTGGATTTTAGATGACCATATTTTAGGATTTTAGTATTTCAAACTTAGCCATATTTTAGGATTTAAGGATTTTAGGGAGACATCATAGAATGTGAATGGATAGACACTCTAAATAAATTATATTAATGGTAGGAATGATATAAATCCACAAAAATATTTCAAATCACTAATGATCTACCCACCCCTTTCTTGATGCACCTTTTAAGGTGTGTGCTTGGAGAGATTCAAAATTGATAGGTTCCTATAAGATAAAAAGTTCCATCAAATGATCAAATTTAAAAATATTGTGTGTATACGTGATCCTTGTGATCAAGATTATGTTGATAATTTAATTTAATTTCACTCACATACTGAGACTTAATTTAATATTTATCATAATTAGCATCAATAACACAAAAATATTATTTTATATGTGTATTTAGATTGGAATAATATTTTTGATATTTTTGATTTTTATATTTAAAAAAAAAGCTCTTTTGAGAAGATTTAATATAATCAATATGATGAGTCTTGATCATAACATCATGACCAAAATTACTTCCTAACATGAAGGAAACCATAAAGTTTTTAATTACATGACATATTTCATGAGAGTGAAAAAATTAACATGGAACCAACAAATTATATTAGGATCATACCATAATGGAGTAGTGGTGGTGTGATCTGGGCAATAATTCAGGTGACAATCTGGGTGACGGTTCTACCCCAATTGATGACAAAACTTCTTGGAGCCATAACTTTTGTACCATAGCTCCAATTGACTCTCCATTTGAACCATTGGAAAGATGATAACGAGGATAAAATTTTGAGATTGCATGGATATTTTATCAATGTATTTTTACCCCATAAAACCTAATGGAAGTTCTCCAAATTTTAATTTTAGTAGTGCAGTCTAAAAATAACAAGTTTTTAAAAATAGTAATTCCTTGAATTTTATATTATTTTAAATCATGGAAGTCAAACCACTTAATATCCTTCAAGAATGGTGAACTTCCAAATCCTATTCTTTATTTCAAAATGTGTATAAATGAATAACCTAAAATGGAAATCAGACATCTCTTCTCAGAGATAAGCATATAGTTATATTGTGATCTTGAGTAATAAAACATCTCTTCTCAGAGAATTCATTTTTACTATGTTATTTTCATGTTCTTGAAATATCTATCAATAAAAAATTATATGTTTTGGATCATGGTGTGAATGAAAGGTTTATATGGAGGTAATAACTTCCTCATTTCTAACACATTTAAGGGTGGCTAGGAGGGAATGTGATATTAGATTTGTTTGATCTTATTTTGGTTTTAGGAGGTGAAGAGTTAGATTTGGTAATAGTTACTATTTTATTTTAATTTTAGAATTAATAATTGATGAGACTATAATAAGTTCCAGATTGACTCATCAGAAAATATTGTATTTTGGCTTGATCAAAAGCATATTCTAAAGTTTGAGAAGATAAAATTTGAAGCTTGCATTGAAGATAAGGTTTATGGGTAATGATAAAGAGTTTTAAAATATTATCATTACTCATGTTTATATATTCTTTTGGGATAATTATTTTCATCATTTGATGAAAACATGAATGAATTCATTAAGTAATTTATTAGCATTGATGAAATGGCTAAGGCTATTTACAGTAAGATCAATGTGTTGAAATTACTTAACTAGATAATTAATAAATATTCTAATTGTAAAATAAAATGTTGAGGGATTTTATTATACCATTATAAATCAAATCCCATAAATGTTTTGGTAAGAATCCTATTAGTAGTAAAGGTAGGAGTTTGGACCTATTCCTTGTAAAGATTACCAAAATATTTAAGGAAAATAGCTAGGTCCAAATTTTATTCATATGTGATAGCTAGACAAAATGTTTACAATATTTATAGATACAATAAATATTCCCATTGGAATATCAAAGAGGAGAGGGATTTTTTATTTTTTGTTGTTGAGATATGATGATGGGAGTTTGAATTGCCATTTTTAGGATATGATTTTGCATTTAGAGCATTTGAGAACTATTAGTTGCTTTCATAAAATTCATTTTTTGAACCATTTATGCAAAAATTGAGTGGTATCAATAGGTGTATTTTTAATCTTAGTAGGGGTGGAGTCCTATTATTGGTTGGAATGGAATTTCCTATATTGTTAATAGGTGGATTTCATAGTTAATTATATGAGGATTCCCTATAAGGGATTTCCAATGTTAGTATCAATTTATCTAATGGTGAAGTAAGAATTTTTAATAAATTACCATTTATGTTAGGGGTATAACTGGTATTTTCATTAGGTTTTTTTAAAATATTAGAATCACCAAGATTATCATTTTGAGTGATTTGAACTATGTTACAATCGATAGATCTAGATGGCTATTGGGAGTAGTTGCAACATTTAGTGGTATATTTATTGGTGGATAAAATAGGCAAGAAATAACAACCCATATAAAATATAAATGAGTTAATATTATCAATAAATATTATAAGGGGTGATTGCATGATGTTAATTAGATTGGAGTATTGATATAATGTGTGATTGATGGTAGTAGATGAATGTCATCTACATAACACAATATAGTAGTAAAGGTCAATAAAATATATCAACTAAAATAAAATATATCAATCAAGGTCAATATAGTTAGTAAATAATAAGAAAAAACATTGATAATAAAATGTACTATATCAACCATGTCAATGTAGTTACATAGATTGAAAGGTAAAACATAGACTATATCGATCTTGGTTGATTAGTCAATAAAGGATGAAAAAAATCAATAATATGAAAATGTACTATATCAACTATGGTTAATGTAGTTGCATATACTAAAAGGTAGAGATAAAATTATATAAAGGCTAATTAATGGAGTCAAATTATAGGTAAAATTTAATAGTGTTATGTCTAAATTATATCAGTTTTGGATGATATAGTCTAATAAATAGAGTCAGAGGAAAAGTAAAATCAGTAGACTATATTAAACTTGGTCAATTTAGTTTATTCACACGTAGACAACTATATCAATGTTAGTCAATGTATTTGGAACACACAACATATAACTATATTGATGTTGGCTAATACACTATGCAATAATAATACAATAACAATCATTAAATATATTTTTTAATATTTTTCTAATAATGTATCCAAAATGAATATTCAGTAGATATACTAAAAAGATGTGACTTATTTTTAGGATCTCAAAAATACTTGCTTACCCATTGGATACTATAATCTTGATATTTTAGAGCACTGAATATGAAAGAAGTGTTGTTCACATATCCCAATAAACATAGTTTTGAGGGTAAGTTGAGAGTAACTTCTTAGTGTTGACTGATAATTGGTGCACAACATAATTAAATTTATGGTTAGCTTCCTAAGGTTCAATAAAATTATAATCTTATGAATTTTTGATAGCCTATGAGGGATGTCAGAACTAAATTTTGTGTTTAGATATGTATTATGGATATAATTATTGGGTAAATACCATCACTCCATGATGTCTGTAAACAAGAGATAAGGATTGTAAATAAAACACCATATAACCTTTCACAATAGTAGATAAGTAGTTTTAAAACTATTGAAACATCATTTATAGGTAAATCTAAAGAAATAAAATAAAATTTGAAAATTAATTTACAGTATTCAATAAATTTAAATAAATAGATAGTCAATTTGAAATGAAATGTTTTATTAATTGTAAGAAAAAGGTTAAATTGCCTTATGCTAAAAAATGAAATCACATAGAACTATATTGATGTAGGTCAATGTAGTTTTTCAAATAGTATAGGGTTGTATCAACCTTGGTCATTACATTATGTCTAAATATAGCTAAAAACATGAAGAATAAACTAAATCAGACATGGTCAAAAAAGTTTGTTATAAATATGTAAAAGTAGAACTATATTGGCTAGGGTAGATATATTTTGATAAAGAGATAATATGTTTTATGACTAAGTCAAATAAGGCCAATATGGTTTTTATAAGGAAAATATATTTTGACAAAATTTTAAAATATATATTTATAACTAGATCTAGTTGCTTAATCAAGTTTATTACAAAAAAAGTAAACAAAACTATATCAAATTGGGTCGATATAGTTGGAAAGAAAAATACATGGTTAATAAAACTAGATCAAACTTGCATAATAGAGTTGGATGATTGAATATAATAATGTAGATCTAGGTGTAAGACTATTAACCTACATTAATGTATTTTGATGGAAAAAACACAAATAAATAAAATTGTATCAACCTGTACCAAAATATTTTTTCAAAACATGTAAATATTAGAATAGATTAAACTAAATCGGTGTAGTATACTAGAAAAATATGGAGGGATAAAATTATATCGACCCACACCAATATAGTATACTAAAAGATAAAAAGTAATGGTTAGTTCACATTGGGTTCACCTACATGTATGCAATAATCTAGGATTGGCCTATAACTTGGCATATCTAAGATATTTGGGTTTAGAGAAGGTAAATCAAATAGAGCCCATTGATACTTAATTTATCAAGATATGACTAAATAAATATTCTAAACCTAGAAATAAGAACACTTATTACACAACATTAATAGAGAGGGTTTTAAAGCCTTTAGGTATTCAATATAATGAAAGATTGACTAGGTTACAATTTACTATCCCCATAGCATATTGACATAAAGTCTCTTAATCACTAATGGTCTCTTTAATCCCTTCATCAGGTTTGGTCTAAAACATTTGATAACATTTAGGTTTATTTTATTGAATTTGAAAAGGCACTCTTCCTTTGGTGTATTCTTTACCAAGGTTTACTCATGGTAAATTTGCTTAAGCACATGAGAGTTTTTAATCCCATTTGCTTGGCCTATCACCACCCAAAAACCATCAAAAACCTATTTTGGTTTTTCCAACATGCTCAATCAACCTAGAGATGGATCCATTCCCTTTTCATACCCTTCATGCCTAAATTGTTCACCTAGAAAATGGATCTCCTAGGGGACTCCACCCTATTACCTAAAAGATATAACATATTATGCCAAATTTTTCATATTGATATTTTGTTTCAAATTTAGGAATCTAAAAATCAAGAATGAAATTATGGAAAAATGTTTTTATGTAACTAAAAAAGTTTTGATTTCTAATGTTACCCTCTAGATTTATATTCAAATGGATAAGGTTTAGATTGAGCTTCATAATCTATATGTTCTCTTAGACCATTGAGGAATTGTTCCTTGTGTAGTCAGTCATGAGCCACCTGATCCCCTCCCTCACCAATTTTCTCCTAAGGGTCATAGGCAGAAGTGGAGGCACCACCATTCTCATAGCCAAAGGTATATAAGTTTGAGGAACTCCTATCCTAAATCTCACTATCCATATCTTTTGAAAATATTTGATAAAGGCAGACATAATAATGGGTAGGGGCTAGAAGCCCCCTTTACATAATAATTTTTGGAATTTAGAGCTAGCTATCTTTCCTTCCTACCAATATTCCCAAATGTATAATGATGATAAAAATAGATAGTGATTTTATGGTTGGGACCCACTCCCTATGGATGAAGATACACCAACCCAAGTTGGATAGGGAGGGAAGCCTCAGAATCCTTTGCCTCTACCTCCTCTGGTCACTATGTTTATAGTTAATGCTTAGTTTCTTCCTTGATGTTTATGTTATTTAACTATAGTTTTTTATTTATATTCACATGAGTTAATTTAAATATGGTTTTTGGTTGGGTTTTAGCTATTTATTTTAGACTTTGGTTTCTCTCGAGGCTTTTTTAGATCAGTTTTGTATTCTAGGTGTGACTTTTCCACCCATTTTTTTAAAACTAGGGTTGTATTATTAGTGTTTTATTTAAAACATTAAAATTGATTTTTAATTTAAATATATAATGAAATAACTTAACTATGTCTTCTAATATTATAATTAATGTAATCTAGTATTTCCAAGCTA
Source organism: Torreya grandis (assembly GCA_037957365.1). Classification (NCBI taxonomy): domain Eukaryota; kingdom Viridiplantae; phylum Streptophyta; class Pinopsida; order Cupressales; family Taxaceae; genus Torreya; species Torreya grandis. The sequence goes on along the minus strand of JARHVA010002433.1, from coordinate 2,016,803 downwards.
GAAACACAAATAAGGGGGATGGTAAAAATAAACAAAAAAGGGTGAGGAACCATGGAAAGTAAATAAGGGCCTAAGTTACCTAAAGTGGGAAATGGAAAGTTTAAAAAACCTATAGCCAAACTAATTATAAGTGTAAAGTATATTCAAACAAGGATTTATAATTTCATTCAAGCTAGTAATTATGTGACTTATATCTATCAAATGAATAGATCTAGGGTTAGAATATACTTACCTTTAACAAAACCTGGTGAGCCTCAATCTCCCCCTTGGCCAATGGTGATTTTTAAGAGATTTTTTTGGTTATAAGGATCACAAAGTTTGAATCAATATATATAATAAAAGGACACCTCCAATTGCACCCAAGATTCCACAATATAGGATCCGTCCCTCTAAGACAAGATATAAGTAATGAATTTTCCAAATGTAGACTTAATCAGAATTATGATCAATGAATGTTAAAATAAATGATCTTTTATAATTTATTGAAATGGGGAATTTTATTTATAATGATGGATGATCTTAACCCTTCCCATAGTTTTAGCTGATGCCATCATCCAATCTCACTATAGTTGAAAGTATGTCAATTTAACCTTGAACTAGGTGAGTTAGGGATGATTTAGTTATGAAATGTTTGCCATAGCATTTGGACTACATCAACTTGACTGAATTAATTTGAAATTTGGTGGGAATCAGGAAATACTAATCAATTCAAGTTGATATATTAATAAAATATTGGTCTTGGTATAATTAGGGGTTATAATGAGGAATATCGCTTAGGGGATCAAGTTTGAGAAAAGTGTAGTGGATATAAGCATGATAGATTAAAAAAATATCTCATATAGAACCATAGGTCTAACCACCCATTTCCTAATGCACCCTTTAAGGTGTTCACTTAGAGATATTAGAACTCAAAAGGTTAATATAAAAGATAAAGTGTCAATAAATGGTGAATTTTAAAAATATTATGTGTATACACAAACCTCACATGAGCCATGAATCTAATATAATTCAATCCAATATATTTTAACCTATATTAAATAAATAAAGTCCAAAATAATTAAATTATAGGAGAAGTATCAATACATTACCACTAGGGGCATCCTCATGTGCCCATTTTTTAGCTTTTTCTTTATTTGAAAGTTCATAACTCGATCATCCATCAACATGATCAACAGATCATCAATCCATGTACTCAGTTAACTCTATGATTTATGTTTGCATATCATAAAAAATATCAATAATACATCAATCTAATCTAAACAATAATTTAGGTGACAATTCAGGTGATAGTTCCACCCCAATTGATGATGGAACTTTTGGGAGCCATAACTTTTGTATCGTAGCTCCAATTGACTCTTTGTTTGAACCATTGGAAAGATAATAATGATGATAATGTCGTGAGATGTCATGGAGCTTTGATGGATAAATTTTGACCCCAAAAACCCCAACATAAGTGCCCCAAATTTCAATTTTAGTAGTGTAATCTAAAAATAGTAAGTTTCTAAAAATACTAATTCCTCAAATTCTATATTGTTTTAAATCTTGGAAGTCAAACCACTTAATCTCCCTCGAGATTGGTGACCTTCCACATCCTACCCATGCTTTCAAAATGTGTATAAATGAAGAGGTAACCAAAAATTTGAAGACAGACATCTCTTCCCAGAGATAAGCATATATTTGTATTGTGATCTTGAGTAATACTACATCTCTTCTCAAAGAATTCATTCTTATTGTGTTTATTTCTATTCTATTGAAATATTTATAAACCAAAACTTCTATGTTTTGGATCACAATCACATCAAGTCATGTAGATTAATTGGGATAAATTATTCTAAAATTTGCTTCATTTCATATATCATTATTTAATTAAAATTAAAACTCATAAATTTATTATCATGATATATCATTCCCATTCTACTCCCATGTATATTTCAATTCTTGGGGAATATCACATCAATAAACACAATCAAATCATGCACACCTTATCTCAAGTGAGTTAATCATGTCCATCTATATTATCATGTATCCATATCCATATCTCCCATCATCTTACATGTTCATCACCTCCTGCTATAACCCAACCACTCTTTCTTCATCCACCACCCCTCCATCTTAACCCTAGTTTTTGTATGATAGCATTCCTCTTGTCATTTCAAGTTCCCATCTACATGTTTTCATCCCCACATGACCTATAAAAGGGGAGTCATCCCTAACCATTAATCATACCACTACATCTATAGGGGCATCCTTATGTTCCCTTTGTTGGCTTCTTCATTATTTGAAATGTTGTTAATACTTCCTCCACCCATCCATTCACAAAACCATTTCAAAGAGGGGGAAAGTGTAGACACTTAAAATAAAACACTCTAATGTCAATTTTAACCTATTATTATCTAGTTTACTAATCTTTAATAACATCACTAAATATTGATTTTACATCTATTTCATCCCTAATCTTATCCTTTATCACATCCTTAATCCCATCATCCAAACATCCATATCCTAACCAATCACAACTCACATTATCACCACCAACCAAATTAATCATATCCTATATTAAACCTCTCCAAACCTACTAAAATCATCTCATGTCCCTTTAGATAATTAATCATTATTAATTGGCTAGTTCATCTTTATTAATCCATGAACATATAAATTTACAAAAATAAATAAAATAAATAAATCAACCCCCATCTCAAATCAAAGTCATCTTCAATCACCTCCAAATCCAAAAAAATTACACTAAATCTAATCACCCCAAATCCAAGGCAATAAACCAAATCCCAATGATAAATATTAATAAAATTCTAAGGAAATTCCATGCCTTTCAAACCTCCCTCATTTAATGAGGAATTTAACTCAGTCTCAACTCTTTATGTTACATCAAGATCAGTGGTATGCATTCATCCTAGAAATCCATAAATCTAATCATCCTCCCTAATTTTCAATAAGTCTATGTTTCCAAATGAATTTATGCCAATTTAGAAAGCCATCAATAAAATCTATATATCATTAAATCAAGCCATCAAGTCATTGACAAGGTAATATGTTTCTATATTTATTGTGTGAATCTAATTGAGAACCTGTATCCATATCAACAGTAGAATAAATACATTGAATGAGAGATATTTATGTTAAGTGAGGTATATTTCTTCTCCTTTTGCTCAATTATATGTATTTATTTAATTGGGGTAATAATTTGGTTTATTTTAACTTTCTAATATACTCACCCTAATTTTACATATGTGTGTGTGTGTGTGTGGGTGTGTGTGTTAGTGTGTTATACATACTATAAATTATTAATTGAATATAGTCTCTATTGAGGTCAACATACCCCCATTTATGAAAAATGGGGACCCTTGTGTCAAATTGTGAAAATTTGTACCTTAAAATTGAAAATACACTTAATTTGAGTGTCGTTAGCATGTTTGTACATTATTTTATTTTAAGATCATCCACATCTATTATGGTTAGCATATTTGTGCATAATTCTATTTTTCCCTTGTCTATAATTGATAACTTTTGATCTCTATGTTTTTTAGTTGTAGGTCTAATAAGGTATACTTTGAATGAACAATGCTTTGTTTTCATGATTTTAATGCTAACTTGATTCTATACAAGCCTTTGGTCTATTAGAAATCATGTTGATTTTCTAAACTCTTACTCTAATTTTAATCTAAGTACTTGATTTGAATCTAGCAGGAACCTGTTTTTATGCGAGAACATTTTAATTAACGTGATGTCTTGGTTTATTTTTATCCTAAGGCTTAGTCATGTTTTTCAACATGACCAAACCTTATTCTAAAAAATATGCTTGGCTCCTTTTTTTGTCTTAAGACCCCTTCATTATTTTATTATTCCTATAGTATAAGCTAAATGCGAGGTCTTTTTTTATGTTTATAACTTTTAGGACTTATGTTTTTGGCATTTCTTTTTCAGACTTATCTTTCTGCAACATTTTCCTTAGTAAGTTTGTTAAAACAAACCCTTCAAGATTTTCTAAAAGGACCCTTTAGGATTTTGAACATACCCTTTGGGTTTTTTAAAATAACCCTTTCTACTTTTATCATCAAACATTTTATCTAACATAAAAAGCTTGAAATAAATTTCCTGTAACAATTTTGCCAAAACATACCCTTCAAGCTTTTCTAAAAGGACCCTTTAGGCTTTATGAAACTTACCCTTCAAAATTTTTATCAAGAATGCTTACCCTACATAATTTCCTTTCGGTATTTTTGAACTGGTCCTTTGCCCTCTAAGATTACCCTTTGTGCTTTCTAAAAGTGCCCTTCAGATCTTTTAAAAGTAACCTTTTTGCCTTTTGAAAATGACCCTTCAGGCTTTTTTATCATCATTACTTTAGCCTGCAAAATAATTTTCTCAAGATAATTTCCCTGAGATATTGATTTCATCACACTCTTTTATGCCACATTCATTTTAATATGTTTTTGAAACTTAGCATAAGACTTTGGATTAAAACCTTTATTAATGTGAATGAGAACATTAATCTAGGACTTTATCTTAAGTTATTATTATTCCCATGATCTAACTTTAATCTTTCTTATTATTCATAGGGAACCAATCATGTTCGACTACTTGGATCATAATTTGTGGCACATGTTTACTTAGATTGATGATCGATCAGTGTGCAATCAATGCTATAAGTACAAGCTTAACTTAAAGCCTGAGAATATTTTAGAGATTTGATTATGCAAATTCATATGGATGAAGAAAATTCAATGGTGAAATATGGGTATTAACTTTTCAAGAGGAAATCAAACCACATAAGATGCCACTACGTGGCTAGATAATGATAGCTCAATAGAACTGGCAGAGGGCAGAGTGTGTAAAGCTTGTAAGACTTCCAAGTGGTATGACTTCGTGGCTTAGTATAGATAGGAATAAATCTCACTAAAACCAGTGGATCATGATCTAATAGAACATGTTTCCTCACCCAAATCAGATCTAACATTGCTAGACCAAGCTATAAAATTAAACATAGCACCCATTTTTATGACATAAACTTAACCCAAAAACCTTATGACATTTATTTTATTATTCAAAGGGTCACTTTAATATGATCTAGACATAGCTTAAAACATTGATCAAAGACTTTGATTTAATATTTTAAGGTTCCCTAAGCCATAATTTTAATATTTCTTATTGTCTACAATAACCGATCTCACTTAGATTAATGGACATGTTATTGGGATGATCAAGGCTTCACCCCCTTCCAATATTGCCAAAGGTGGTTGCTTATGTTGTAGGATTAGTGGAATCTCATTTAGGAATATAGATGCTTAGGAATTGGTGCTTCAAATGTTAAAATGGACATTTTATTATCCTCTATCTTGAAATTAATTAGATCCATTTTAAATAATGATTAAAACCACAGTCTAATGTTTTGACCTAGGTCTCTTTGATTTATATTCATGTTTGCATTGGAAAAATTATAAGTGCTATAAACTTAACCTAATTTTTACCCTAATGTTTACGTCATGTTTTTCAACATGACAAAACCTTAGTCTAAAATCTTATGCTTAGTCCCTTTATATCCCATGAATATGTGGTCCCTTTTACTATGTTCTAACTTAGCCTAATGCCTTACCCTAAAGTTTCATCATATTTATTTATATAATGAAACCTTAGGTTAACACCTTATTCTAGGTTCTTTTATTATTCATAGTGTCCCCTTTTATTATGCTCTAAACTTAGCATAAAATTTGAATCCTAAGGTTCATGTTTATGTTTATTAACATAAATAAAAAGACATTAAACTTAACATTTTATCCTAAGACCTATGTATTTTACTAATACTAACCTAAAAAAATTTCATGTTTCTAAGATCAATGAAACACATCAGATCAGGAAGGATTGATCTAACAGAACATGGCTAGTCAAAATTTCAATGACATCCCCAAGATGGCGAGAAGGTGACAAGTGTCACAGTTGTAACCAAGGAGCAATGAAAAACTAATGGAAAATCACCCTTTATATCAAGATAAAATGATGTGAATTCACTTATATGATGATGATAAATGGTTGAAGGCATGGGTAGAATTTTTAACATATCTCCAACTATATGTGAGATCATCATGTGGCAAGAGCACATTAACTAGTAAAATTGATAGAATATAGAGCTCATAAGGCTCATGGGAATACAAAGTGGCACAAATATTAACAAAAATAGGTCAATAAATAAATTTCTAATTTTTTTAGAGGTTTCCATATGTCCTATGGGTGTGTCATTTTATTTTATCATCTTACTTATCCTTGTTCCAGCCTTGGTTTAAGTTCATCTTCCTTGTACTAGTCTAGTCAACCAAGGTGAACCTTGGTCCACCTTATTAAAACGTTTTAAAAGGTTAAAATTATGTTAGATATGTCTTATTATGGTCTTTGATATGTTTTAAGGTGTCTTCAATTCACTAATTTATCCTTTACCATGTCTTATGTGTGAAAAGTGTCATTTTGGCATATTTCTAACATAATAAATGACTTGTACGAGCCTTCAAGGAAAAAAATTTATCAAAAAGAGATATTTAAACATGGATGAGGTTAGGATATATCAATATCAGTTAGAGGTTATTCCTAGAGGTAGGTATGTGTAGAAAGAGGTTGTTTCTCCTTGATTTTAGGCCCTTTTTACAACTTGTATAGACTTGGGAAGTCCACATTCAGAAAAAACATGGGAAAACATCTATTCACCTATATAAAGTCATTTCCATTCTTTTGTGTATATATTTCATCAAAAAATTAAAATTTTGCTTCTATTCCTTCCTTCTTGTCCTTGCAAGCCAAGAAAGGTCATTTTCAAATGCATGGTGTGAGCCATACAAGTGGAGTTAGGAGGAAGGATATTAGGGGTTAAAATTAATCTAAGCTAGATTCATATTCATGGAAATATTTCCTAGTTTCATGGCTTCCCCTTCATGAACCATCACTTAGACTCCAAGTAGACTTTTATGCATTCAAATCCAAGAGGGTCATTATTTAAACTAGTTTATGAATAATTTACTTTAGTATGATAAATTTTATTATCACATATGATTTTTATGGTCCCTAAATATGTTTTACATTTTTATTATTGGTTTTGGATTCTCATTATCTTAATAATCCCTTTCTAGGCTTGTCCTTGCTTGTAAACTATTTTTTTACATCTTCAACTATTTTAGGTACCTTGAATGGAGGTTTTACACATTTATATAAAGGAAAGAGAGGTTGTATTATGTTTTTTATTATAAAAAATACATGTTATGTGTTTTTAAATCCTTTCCCTTGTATATTCTCACTTTTTCTATGCCTATGCATGCATAACACAGTCTAAAAGTCCATTTACAACCCCTATTGATGTCATGATGACATATGAGGAGATAGAAGAATAATCAAAGTGATAAAATTTTAAAAGTATGAAATAATATTCCTAAAGGAGTCACATAAGGTTCCCATTCATAAATATTTTCAAATTGTTTATACCATAACTCACTATGGTGTATTAGATATCTACCTTTAGGTGGCCTAAACAGGGAAATGAGATAAGTTTTTGAATGTGGAAGTGAGATGAGACCCCACTTGGAGCCATTATACATTGAGGGATCCATTATTTATAAGGGTAAATTAGGCTATGAAATCAATTTAAGAGAATGAGGACTATTTTTGGTCTCTTAGTCCCAAAATGGTCAAAATAGTGCTCCTCAAGGTTTTTTGGAGTTTCCATGGTGAAGGTACAATATCTTTTAAGGCATGGTGATATATTAATCTTATATATCTATTAATATATAATTTCAATTTCAATTTTGAAAGGATGAGAGCTAAAGAAGAGGGGTAATCAAGAGGCTCAAAGTCGTGCTCAAGCACACTAAGAATACTTAGTAACATCTATAAGATTGAGTCTCAAAAAGACCATTTTCAACCAATGCTTCATTTTAAAACCATGATTAATGTTTGAATGGTATTTATGGTGGACAAGGAACATTTAAAATCTCAAATTCCATTCCAAATGGATAGTGTACCTAACGTTGGTTCATGTTTAGGTTTCTTGTTCGTACATAGGGCAAAAATTTACACCTACAATAGACCAAGGCTAATTGTCAGGAATCTAGAACAACAAACATGCTCTGATCCCACTTGTCAGGATGCGAAACCAAAAACATACAATTGATTACCAAACTTCAAGCAACTATAATATGCGGAAAATAACCAGATTCACCAAGTAACTAGAATTCAGAATAACACAGCATATGAGAGACAATACACAACTTGTATTAACACTTTATATAGAAAAGAATACATTAAAGAAGATACCACTTCTTCTCCACCACCTTACAGAGGTTTCCCACACCTCAAATGAACAGTACTTCTTCTCCCCAAAGCTCTCCCTCTCACAGGTCCCAACACCCAACTCAAATACAGAGTTGGTGTTCACCTCCCGTGCTCCACGCACAACACAAGTGCTCCACGCACTCCACAAGCACTCCACGTGCTCCAAAAGTACTCAAGGTACTTCAAGTAGATCTCCCATGAACCTGCAATAATTTGCAATTCAACAGACCATACTTATGGAAGGAACTCCCTTGCCTTCCTCTCTTGCTCTATCCGAGTACACACCTGTACTCCAAGTAGATCCTGCCTGATACTGCTCCCTATTGTGTTGCTATCTATATGACCTTGCACACCTGCAAATCAAACAACGGTTCTGCTCCCCTGTGAACCTCAACCTTGCACACACATACACCTGCAGATCAACGATCTTACTTACCATGTAGATCTCCTATATAGGCCATGCAATTGTGACCAAGATCCTACACTCTTGAAGAACCCAGCTGGCTCTCCAATCCAGCACCAACACACCTGGTACTGTGGCACTAGGAGGAACGCACCATTGCTCCACCTCACACACAGAAGGAGCTTATAATTATGCTCTCTTACTCCCTAGCACTCTTTTCCAATACAACCATGAGTCTATTATATAGATCTCATCCAAACAATAATTAGACATCTAATTACAATAATTAGATTCGCAGCTCTCAGTCTAAAAATAGATCTCTTCATGTAAACACTTGGTTCGTTAGCTAACTGCCCGTAAATAGCTCACAGTCGAACCACACAGGCAACCGACGTCGGTCCCTGTCTGCCTGGGGGTCGCCGACGCCGGCCAATCTCTGACCGACGTCAGTTGCCTTCCTGCCCTATCCTGCCGACGTCAGTTGGCCTGACCGACACCGGTGTCTCTGACACTCAGTAACTCTCCTGTAACCTCCTCTCCTGTTTGCATCAGTGAAGCTTTTAGCTCCACAATCCTAACAATCTCCCACTTGGAGATAAACAGCTGCACTATACCTGTACCTGTACTCCATCTAATCTGTTTCCTAGTTTGTATCCCTCTTCAAGCTCCCACCTGAAGACAACCCACCACACATCCCGTGGTATACCACCTGTCATCCGAGTACCCTACCACATCCAAACCTACAACACCTGTAGTGAAGTCCTGACCCTGCATAGCAACACTTGCTGCTGGTCCCTCTCAGAAAACCTGAGAACCCACTTCCCTGAATTGGCTCCTAACTCTGACAGCTCCCACTGCATGGGAATACTCAGGTCTATGCCAGACCTCATGTGATTTCAGACACTGTACCTGTCCAGCCCTTAGTGTGCTCTAGTTCTGCATCCCGAACCTCGCCAACCCCTGATTCACATCAGCTCCCACTCGAGACAAAATCAACCTGTGATCTCCATGCCTCCCATGTCAAAGAATTTCGCTGCTCCAAACTCCTCATGACATGTCACTGAACTAATCTTACCCTTAGCTCAGTAAAACCCTATATGTACTAACCCTGCTAGCAAATATACCATCCACATACAGCAACAGAATGATGTCGCGACTCATCATCCACTTGGTAAGGCAAACCACAGTAGTTACCTGACACTGACTGAAGCCATGCTTCATCCTCCACCTGTCAAACCTGGTACCACTGTCCTGCAGCTCCTCAAGATCATATGCCTGGTCTTCCGTCTCATGTATCCGTTCTCTCTATTCTTCTACTAAGGAATCCATTCGTCTCTATGCTTTCATCCAGCTGGCAAACCTACCAAGAACTCCCGTCTGGTTCTACATCATATCCCTGCCTAGCTCACACCTGTTTCCTGGATCCTTCTTGCTCTAAAATCAGCAACAAGTATGAAGAAGAGGAACACGAATTTGAGGGCCTACTTATGCCTTCAGTCCTCCGTATGGGTGTTTGAGACTCCTTGACAGCATGCTATCCACCCAAAATTCATTACAGTGACCGACCTCAGTCACTCCACAGTCTGCATCTGACTGACATCGGTTCTCATGCGTCTGTACCTGACTACCAACCTACCAGCGCTGGTGTCCCTGCTGCCGACGTCGGTCCTCCTGACTGACATCGGTCTTACATACTGCCGATGTCAGTTTCATGACCGACGCCGGTCTTACCCTGCCCGACACTACCGGCTTCGGTCTGCACATGACCGACATCGGCATCTATCTGTTCGACGCCGGTTCCTCCTGACCGACATCGGTGTCTGTGTTCACCTATGAGTGATGAATTTTTACCCGTGAGCTCCTTTGGATCAAAACCCATGTCCAAACTGCTCTGCTCAGATGTATCCAGCCTCATCCACTGAACTCTGTCCGCCATCTCCTCAAGAACACCAAGGCTTTCCAGTTTTTAAGCCTATCAAATATATCTATCTTCCGCTTAAGAAAATGCATCTCCTTCCTGCTCATGTGACCAAGCCTACGAAGCCACGTCTCCGCAACAGAAGAAGAATTAGTAATATAAACAAGTAGATAAAGAATACCTATTTTCTTACCACCAGCTAATTCAAGTGCTACCGCTGTGAGAGTTCTTGTGCATCTCTCATCACCCAATATTTCTGAAGAAATTAGCCATATCTCCAAACTTGGGACCTGCATGACCTTCATCAACACCTGTGTGTTGGCCGCATGCAATTTCAGCTTCACTTCCCCTTTGCCAATTCTTTGGCAAGGCTTACCAGCTCCTCTACCTGGGGCTGCATGGAAAGAGGCAACTGAATCTTTTATCCAAGATTTAACTTTATCCAAGAAACCTACAAACACATCCTATGCAACAACACCTGCTACATCTGTATCTTCAGTTTCTTCATGCTGATCTGTTACCAACCAACAATCTTCTTTTCCCTGCTCTTTCTTTCCATAGGACCATGAGTAACCGTCTGTGCTTTTCAACTCCTCCATTCTTAGCTTACTTTGATCTATCGTTGCTCTACTCCCACTCAATCAAAAACCCCTGAGAGTGCCCTGTAACAAAAACACAACCTGCTTCCTGCAACCTTAGCTCTGATACCACTTGTCAGGAATCTAGAACAACAAACATGCTCTGATCCCACTTGTCAGGATGCGAAACTGGAAACATACAATTGATTACCAAACTTCAAGCAACTATAATATGTGGAAAATAACCAGATTCACCAAGTAACTAGAATTTAGAATAACACAGCATATGAGAGACAATACACAACTTGTATTAACACTTTATACAGAAAAGAATACATTAAAGAAGATGCCACTTCTTCTCCACCACCTTACAGAGGTTTCCCACACCTCAAGTGAACAGTACTTCTTCTCCCCAAAGCTCTCCCTCTCACAGGTCCCAACACCCAACTCAAATACAGAGTTGGTGTTCACCTCCCGTGCTCCACGCACAACACAAGTGCTCCACGCACTCCACAAGCACTCCACGTGCTCCACAAGTACTCAAGGTACTTCAAGTAGATCTCCCATGAACCTGCAATAACCTGCAATTCAACAGACCATACTTATGGAAGGAACTCCCTTGCCTTCCTCTCTTGCTCTATCCGAGTACACACCTGTACTCCAAGTAGATCCTGCCTGATACTGCTCCCTGTTGTGTTGCTGTCTATATGACCTTGCACACCTACAAATCAAACAACGGTTCTGCTCCCCTGTGAACCTCGACCTTGCACACACATACACCTGCAGATCAACGATCTTACTTACCATGTAGATCTCCTATATAGGCCATGCAACTGTGACCAAGATCCTACACTCTTGAAGAACCCAGCTGGCTCTCCAATCTAGCACCAACACACCTGGTACTGTGGCACTAGGAGGAACGCACCATTGCTCCACCTCACACACAGAAGGAGCTTATAATTATGCTCTCTTACTCCCTAGCACTCTTTTCCAATACAACCATGAGTCTATTATATAGATCTCATCCAAACAATAATTAGACATCTAATTACAATAATTAGATCTGCAGTTCTCAGTCTAAAAATAGATCTCTTCATGCAAACACTTGGTTCGTTAGCTAACTGCCCATAAATAGCTCGTAGTCGAACCACACAGGCGACCGACGTCGGTCCCTGTCTGCCTGGGGGTCGCCGACGCCGGCCGATCTCTGACCGACGTCGGTTGCCTTCCTGCCCTATCCTGCCGACGTCGATTGGCCTGACCGACGCCGGTGTCTCTGACACTTAGCAACTCTCCTACAACCTCCTCTCCTGTTTGCATCAGTGAAGCTTTTAGCTCCATAATCCTAACACTAATATTAAGTGATACATGGTAGTATTGGGTTATAAAGGTATGAAAAAGGTGTAAAAAGGAATAAAATGGTTAATTTAATGATGTTTAACTCTAAAGGAGTATTTATACACTTGTAACAATGTTTGATGATAGTAAATAACCTACAGTAGGGGTCTCTAAATGAGAAACACAGTCAGTCAAGAAAAGGAGGACCAATTTTGCAAACTTAAGGTACAAAAGAGAAAGGTTATGGTTATTAAATGTGATTAATAATACCTAAACATAAAAACCATGTTGTTTTCAACTTGAGGGCATTCTCACTAGCTCAAGGACACCTACAGCTAGTCCTATCAAATAGAGGTGTCTCAGTCCTACAGGCAAAACCATCATCTTGTAGATTCTAGAGCATAAAGGGTGTACTAGATAGTATAAAAATGATGGGTAGATTTTATAATAGATGGATAACATTATAGGATTACAAATGGAGTTTTAAACACTAGGATTAGGCCTCAAATCATTCAAATAGACACCTATAGGGGTGATTATGGAGGAAAATATTGTTATAATCAAGGAGTGAAAGGTTAATCTTGGAGTGTAGGGTGTGAGGAACACATGATTTTGGAGAGATTATTGAATTTTATAACTTATTAGTTTTTATTATGAAATATTAATAAATATATCACAATTAATTTTTAGAAAAAGGAGAGCTTAAACCACACTTACACAATCTTCATACCTTGCCTACATATATAGTCTACCTATGCAAACTTAGTTTTGGGTTTGCTATCTTTTTAAGGTATAAATAATCTAGTAAAGAGTCCAAATTTTTTATATAACACCATTGAGAGCTTATAAAATCCATATAATAATTGTTTTTTATTTTTTTTTCAAAATGGTAACATGCCTCTATTCTATCTCAAAGGCAAGGTACTTTTGCCTTGCATAAAGGGGTAGTTTTCATGGAAACGATGAAATGGTCGACCAGTACCATAAAATAAAATAAAATATTTTTTTTTGAGATCTATAACACCTGAAAAACATTTCTATATCATTTGAGGAAAATAGGGTGGTCTAGACAAGGAGGTCTGTATGCAGACCTAGTGAGACAACATGCAAACCTAACTCCAAATAGGGGGAATTTTATAATTTAAGCTCTTTGAAAGAATTAAAATTATTTAAATCATTTACATGAGGGTATGAATTAATTTTTTTAACCATATCCTTGTAGGGTAATCCATTATAGAGTCATTTTGAGTCTTGAGTTGTAGGTAGACCCTTTAGACAAGGTCTAGGCCTTTTTTTTTAAGGGGTAGCCATTCTCATTTATAGCTCTTGGTGAGCTATCATAATTATTGTATAATGTAAATAGAGGTAAAAATTATGTGTTATATCTTTAATTATGTATGATAATCCATAAATATGCCATTTTAGGCTTCAAAACACATAAACCCTCAGAAAATTGTAGGAAAAAGACCTGAGTGACCAATTTGAATGCTTAAAACTTCATGACTCTTTACATGGTAGGTTGATTTATTTGGATATCATGGAGAGGGTATTTATGAAGACATAAATGACATTGGTTTGGATTTCTAATGTGCCAACTCTATGAATGAAGGTTAAGACCAAAAATAACTAGAAACCCTTCCAAACCCTCCTTAAAGACCCAATGGAGAAGATGAGGCAAATGAAGTATCCAGAATGGGTGGAAAGTCCATGAAACCAATTGGAAGATTAAAAGGACTCCCCAGGGACCTAACACATGTGTCTTTTTCATACCCCACCTATTTTTATGGTGCAAAATAGGGATCTTTTTGACTATTTTGTGTGTTTTGCAGGTGTGAGAAGGTTTCAAAAGACCAAATCACTTTTGAAAGAGAGAGAGTTTAGGACTATTATAAGTCCTCATATCCATTTGTTGAGCTATGTCATATCCTAAGTGTGCTTACCATCTATTTAATTTAATAAAATCATAGTGAATGGGCAATGAACACTTAAGATAAGTGGTTAGACTCTAATTAGGAAGCTTTTTAAGGATTTTTTGATGGAAATGATGATATGGAAACTCTTAACATGTGTCATCCCTCCTTGTGCATGGATTATATTACATAATTAGAAGTTTTTGTGTGCCAAGTGTGAGAGGTGCATGAGAAAGAGTCATTTTTGGACTATTTGAGATGATTATGCATGGTCAAAACAATAGGAATGATCAGAGACCACTCCAATGGATATGAGGGATTTTTGGTAACCCCTCCCACTTAAATCTATCATTATACCTATTATTTTGTAGTGATGAAGTATTTTTGTGAAGTCAAATAATAAGGGTAGTTTCTTATGAAAAAATAAGGGAATCTACATCACATATGGAGGAGTTAGCTGAGTTTGAGGGATACTTGTCTTTATCATCATTATGGAATATCTCTCCCTAATTTTATTGATGTTTTAACTCATTCTCCTCATGCAACAAGTGTCTATTGACTCTTGATTTTCCCTTTCTCTCTCTCTTTTCATAATTTTTATATAAACTAGCCTTTTGGCTATGGTAAACATCTCTCCACCTTGGTATGGTGAAGCCATACCAAATGTTTTCCTTGAGCTAATAAATATAGCTATTTTTACCTCATTTAATATTTAACTAAGTGTACAAAATGGTTATTGGTCTTGTACAAGTGGAGTTTTGTTTACCTTCACATGTTACTTTTCCTAGTACCTTATGTGTTTTGTAATCTCTCTTTTGTAGGTTAGCAAGAAGTGTCTAATTGGATTGTAGGTGTAGTGAGTAGTCTATTAAATAGTGTGTCTTATAATTCCCATTGTCTAAGTCCTCCTAGTCAAAGCTATCTCCAAGACCCCATGCTTGAAACATTGATGTGAGAGATAAGATTTTCATTGAATGAAGTTTATGCGTAAACTTCTCCTTGGTTCCAAGTTCATGTTAAAAGGAGTAAGTAGACAATATACTTGTTATATCACCTCCCATAGATTATATTTAATTTCATATATTATTATCCCTTATCATTACCATAAGTGTTAGTATTAGGATTGAGATATAGTGATGCATCAAGCGGAAATAGCCCCTAATATAGATATCCACCTCACATTTGGTGACCCATAGCTCTGAGGTGGTTCCATTTTTCCACTTAAATAAGGAGAAAATTTTCATCTCTTCATTGGGTACAAGTTCAAGTGGAAATTTATTTTGGCATGCTTGGTGGGAATTTTGTTCCAAGAATTTGAGGAGTTTTGGTCTTCTCCTCAAGATATAATCCTTTAGAGTCAATTTCACTAAGTACCAATGGTGAATCCAACCATAAATATACTAGTTAAGTAATTTAGGTATTATAATTGAAGTTGTTTTCTTATTATATGGTCTTATCATGAGTGATTCATGGATAATTCTGATGTTGAGTTTTTCTTAAAACAAGTTGAAGAGACATATCCTTCTTTTCCTATTCCTCCTTAATATGAACAAGTAATTTTCAAAACTTGTCATGATCCCTATCAATCCTATTTTTCTTATAATCAACCTTATCAATCTTATGCTTCACCTAGTCCACCTAGTTCTTTTCCAAGACTTTCCATTGCAGGTTTCAAGAAAACTCATTGGCTACAAAGACTACATGTTAGACCTTGCTACTAGAAATGGTTATGGTCAAGTCATCCCTAGTGATTTTATCAATAGTGTGAGTAATGTTTTGGAGAATGTCAAGGAAGAAGGGATGTCTATAGAGAGAGATAATTGGTAAGGTTTTTCTAATGAGATGGTTGATGTTTGTGGCCTAAGTTTTCACCTAGAAGAAAGGTTGAGAGTTCATGAAATAGATTAGTCTTTGTAGACCCAATATATTCCATATCAACCTTCAAGTGTGTCAACTATTCCCTTCCAAGACAGTAATCCAACCATGTTTCAAAATACCCCAAGTCCTTCATGCATTACCCAAAGTTTCCCTTCTTAGAAGTCCATCCAAAATAGTAGCCAAAGGAAGGAGGATATCACTGTTGAGTAGGATGAATTATTTGGAAAAGATTTTGAGAAAGGAATATTGAGTTTTGAGAGTCATCTTGATAAGGAGATTGAATTGGCTAATCATATTTTAAGGCAATTCATCATGGAAGTAGAAAATGAACTCTCTAAGCCTAATTTCACAAGTTGGAATCGAGATGTCAAGCCCAAATAAACCCCAAGTTTCCTAAACCTATCATTCACTCCTTAATTCTTATCTTAGCCTCATGAATAATCCTCTAATCATATCTTTCAAAGATGGAAAGAGGTAGTGGAATATTGTGAAGAGAAGAACAAGAGATGTTTAAGTGAAGAAGTTGAAAGTGGAAAGAAACTTAAAACTACTCAACTCCCTCCCACCACACCTTAAGAAGCCATTAAATTCATATTTCTACCTCCTCTAGCTAATCTATTTTTCCCTTCTAATGTTGAGGATTTCATTGATGCTTGGGAATCTTCTTTGGCTAAACTTCCTATCTTCTGAGATGCCTAATATTGACATCACTAAGAGAGAAGAAGAGATAGATATTTTAGATTGGATTAATGATGAGAAAGAGCTCACTCATTGTGAAGATGATGTTCCCTGTGTTGAAAAAGATGCCTTGGAATGAGTTCTTTTGGATTTCAAAGAAGAATAGTAAAAGGTTTCTCATATTTTTCCACTTCATAATGCTAATAAAGAGAAGGGTGATGAATTGTGGTGAAAATTTGAGGACATTTGCAATAATTTGAAATCCCTAAGGATTTTACAAGTCCTTTGGAGATGACTATAAGCCATGGTAATCAAGATGTTATTTCTCAAGAAGAAGACATGTGGCACACATACATGTAAATATTCAAAGAATATGAAGATAATGAGAGTAAAAGACTCTTAAGAGGACAAACACAAGCTGTTGAGGAGCAAACATGTTTTGAGGAGCATCATCATCAAGAGATTCTAACTCATGATGGAGCAATCTATGATGATCTTGAGACTTTTGAATATGGTTCAAAATTTGATCCTAGAACCACCTATGAAGTTACTCCCACCAAAATCAAGGAAGAGTTTGAGCAAGAAACACTACTACAAGGTTATGACACAATACTTCTTTAATATTTTGAAGAGGTTGTAACAAATGAGAAGCACAATGGGATCCTTCAAGAAGACATAGGTTTGAAACAAGTCATCCCATTCATAGATATGAAAATCTATCATGAGGATATAAAAGAACAACAATATGAGGAACGTTTCTAGGTTTAAGAGGATTTCATCTACCTTAGAGACTTGTAGGTGATGACTCTATTAGATGACACACCAAACCAAAGAGCAAAAAGGAAACATGAGTCATCTAGCACCCAATCCAAAAAGAAGCATGTTTGGCATCATCATTAATTTAGTGAGGAAGGAGATTTAAGGTACTTCCAGTTTGATCTAGAAAGGGAGGTATATTTAAGTTGAATGTATATAATTATTTTACTTGTTTTAGTTATGTCTTGTGTTTCCCTAAGTACTTAGTAGTACAAGTGTTGTCTTTGCTTTATGTGTTTACTTGGTCTTTTTATCTATTACTCTTTAATTTATGTGTTTTGAGGTATGTAAATTGAATTTTTAGTCAAGTAAAGGTTTTGTATTGTTTTTTCTAAGTGCCCTTTGACTCCCTTTGCCTAATGGATAGGATAAGGCTACTGGTCCTTAACATAGGCAAGCATGTTACCCCTCAAATTTTTAGACGTGTTGACCAAATTTGAATTTTATTAAAATTAGGTCAACCCCTAAATTTATAAACTTTTTATAGGTTTCCATATGTCCTATGGGTGTGTCATGTTGGTCTATCGTCTTACTTATACCTGCTCCAACCTTAGTTTAAGTTCATCCTCCCTATACTAGTCTAGTCAACCTTGGTCAACACTAGAAAAACTTGGTATAAGGTTAAAATTATTTTTGATATGTCTTAGTATGGTCTTTGATATGTTTTAATTTGTCTTCAAGTCATTAATTTATTCTTTACCATGTCTTATGTCAAAAAAGTGTCATTTTGGCATATTTCTAGCATAATAAATGACTTATACAGACTTTTAAGAAAATAAATTTGTCACCAAAAGATATTTAAATTTGAATGAGGTCACAATATATTAGGATTAGTTTGAGGTCAGTCTAGGAGGTAGTTATGTGCAGAAAGAGGTAGTTTCTCATTGATTTTAGGCCCTTTTTGGCACTTGTATAGAATTAGGATGTCTACCTTAAGCAAAAAATTGTGGGAAAAAATATCTTCACATTCCTATTGTAATTTTAATGCTTTTTGTGTAGATATTTCATAAAAAAATTTATTTTTCGCTTCTATTACTTCCTTCTTATCCTTGCAAGCTAAGAAAGGTCATTTTTAAATGCATGGTGTGAGTCATACAGGTGGAGTTCAAATGAATAATCTTAGGGGTTGAAATTAATCTAAGTTAGATTCATATTCATGGAAATATCTATTAGTTTCATTTATTCTCCTTCATGAATCATCACTTAGACTCCATGTAATTTTTTATGCATTCACATCCAAGAGAGGTCATTGTTTGAACTAGTTTCTAAATGATTTTCTTTGGTCTGATGGATTTGATTATCCCATATGTTTTTCAATATCCCTCCATAGTTTTTCCATGGTTATTCTTGGTTTTTGAGTCTCATGATCTTAATAATCCTTTTTTAGGCTTGTCCTTGCTTACAAACTATTCTTTTTGCATCTTCAACTATTCTAGATGCCTTAAATGGAAGCTTTCCACATTGATATGAAGGAAAGATTGGTTATATCATATTTTTTGAGTATGTAAAATACATTTTAAGTGTTTTTAGATCCTTTCCTTTGCATATTATCACTCCTTTTATGCATATGCCTGCATAACATAGTCTAAATGGCTATTTACAACCCTTGTTGATGTCATGGTGACATATGAGTAGATAAAAGAATAATATAATTGATTGACACTTAAAAATATGAATTTATATGCCTAAAGGAAGCACATAAGGTTACCATTTATAAATATTATGAAATTGTTCATACCATAGCTCACTGTGGTGTATTAGATATCTACCTTTAGGTGGCCTAAACAAGGAAATGAGATAACTTTTTGAATGTGAAAGTAAGATGAGACCCCACTTGGAGACATTATGCATTTAGGTAACCATTATAATCTTGTATGAGATGGATAAGGGTCAAAAAAGGCTATGAAGTCATTCTAATAAAATGAGGACTATTTTTGGTCTCTCAATCCCAAAATGGTCAAAATAGTGATCCTCAAGGTTTTTTGGAGTTTCCATGGTGAATATACAAGAGCTTATGAGGCATCATGATAGCTTGGTATTATATATCTATACATATAAAATGTCCACACAAATTTTTAAAGGATGATAGCAAGTGGAGAGGGATGTTTAAGAGACTCAAAGTCACACTCAAATAGACTAAGAATACTCAGTAACATCTACAAGTTTGAGACTCAACAAAGACCATTTTCAACCAATGCTTCATTTTAAAACTAGGATTCATGTTTGAATGGTCTGGATGGTGGAAAAGGAACATTTAAAATTTATATTCTACCAAACTTTGGTTTATGTTTAGGTTCCCTATCTATACATAGGGCAAAAATTGGCACCTACAACAGAGCAAGGCTAATATTAAGTGATACATGGTAGTATTGTGTTATAAAGGTATGGAAAAGGTGGAAAAAGGACTCAAATTTTTAATTTATATAATTTGGAATTGTAAAGGATTATTTATACACTTATGCCAAAGTTTGATGATACTAAATAACCTACAACAAGGGTTTCTAAATGAGAAACACAGTTAGTCAAGCAAAGGAGAACCCATTTTGCAAACTTAAGGTACATAAGAGAAAGGTTATGGTTATTAAAAGTGATGAATAATAAATAAACATAAAAAACATGATTTTTTCACCTTGAGGGAATTCTCACTAGCTTAAGGACATGTACAGTTAGTCCTATCAAATAGAGGTGTCTCAGTCCTACAGGCAAAACCATCATCTTGTAGATTTTGGAGCATAAAGGGTGAACCAAAGGGCATAAAAATGATGGGTAGATTGTATAATAGATGGATAACCTTATAGTATTTAAAATTTATTTTTAAATACTAGGATTAGGCCTCAATCATGCAAATAGACACCTACATGGGTGATTGTGGAGAAAAATATAGTTATAGTCAAGGAATGAAAGGTTAATCTTGGAGTGTAGGGTATGAGGAAAAAATTATTTTGGAGAGATTATTAAATGTTAAAAAATATTAATTTTTCTTATAAAATCCTCATAAATATATAAAAATGAATTTTGATCAAAAGGAGAGCTTAAAACACACTTACACAGTCCTCATACCTTGGTTACATATATAGTCTACCTATGCAAACTTAGTTTTGGTTTTTGTGTCTTTTTAAGGTCTAAATAATGAATTAAGAAGTCCAAATATGGTACATAACACCATTGGTAGTTTAAAAACGTAATAAAATACTTGGTTTTTCTAAACAAATAGGGAAACATGCCTTTGTTCTGTCTTAGAGGTAGAGCACTTTTGCCTTGCATAAAGGGGAAAATTTGAGGGAAAAGATGAAATAGTGGGAAATTTTTTTTGAGTCTATATAACACCTGAAAAAACATTATAAACCTTTCTAGAGTGTTGGATGTCAAACAGGGTGGTCTAGACAAGGAGGTCTGCATGCAAACCTAGTGAGACAACATGTAAACCCAACTCCAAATAAGGGGTCTTTTCTAATTTCATATATTTTAAAGAATTAATGTGATTTAATCATGTTTGTGAGGGTATAAATGAAATTTTTTAACCATAACCTTATATGGGAATCCATTGGAGAGTCAGGTTGAGTCTTGAGTTACAGGTAGACCCTTTAGACAAGGTCTAGGCCTTATTTCTAAAGTGTAGTCATTCTCATTTATATCTCTTGGTGAGCTATCATAATTATTTGAGAATGTAAATAGAGGTAAAAATGACATTTTAAATATTTTATTATGTATGATAATTCATTAATAAGCCATTTTTGTCTTGAAAACACATAAACCTCACATAATTACAAGAAAAGGAAATGAGTGACCAGTTTGAATGCTTAGAACTTTCATGAATATTTGAATGGTAAGATAATTTGTTTGGTGATGATGGATAGGGTAACTAGGAAGATATAAGTGGATTTTTTTTTGTATTTCTAATGTGTTAACTCTATGAATGAAGGTTAAGACTAGAAATGACTAGAAACCCTTCCAAACCCTCCTTAAAGACCCGATGGAGAAGATGAGGCAAATAAAGTATCCAAAAAGGGTGGAAAGGCCATGAAACAAATTTAAATATTTAAATTATTCTCCAAGGACCTAACACATGTGACTTTTTTGTACCCCACCTATATTGATGAAATAAAATAGGGCTCTTTTTTAGTATTTTGTGTGTTTTACAGGTGTGAGAAGGTTTCAAAAGACCAAATCACTTTTGAAAGTGATTTTTGGACTATTATAAGTCCTCATATCCATTTTTTGAACTATATCATCTCCTAATTTTGCCTACCATCTCTTTTATTTAAGCCAATCATAGTGAATGGGCAATGAACACTTAAGAAAAGTGGTGCGACTCTAATTAGGAAGCCTTTTAAGGCTTATTTGATGAAATTGATGATATGGAAACTCTTGAAATGTTTCATCCCTCCTTGTGCATGGATCATATTGTATAATTGGATGGTTTTGGGTGCCAAGTATGAGAGGTACATGAGAAGGAGTCATTTTAAGACTATTTAAGATGATTATGCATGGCCAGAAGAATAGGAATAATTAGAGACCACTCTAATGCATGTGAGGGATTATTTGTAACCCCTCCCACTTAGATCCATAATCAGACCTAGTCTTATATAGTGATGAATAATTTTTGTAAAGGAAAATCATGAGGATAGTTTATTATGCAAAAATAAGGGAATCTATGCCATATGTGGAGGAGTTACCTGATTTTGAGGGACATTTATATTTATCTTCCTTGAATGGACTATCTCTCCCTAATTCCATTTATGTTGTAACTCATTCTTATCACATGAAAAGTGTCTAATTACTCTTGATTTTCCATTTCTCTCTCTCTCCTTTCAAAAAATTTATATAAACTAGCCTTTTTATCTATTGTAAACATCTTTCCACCTTGGTATGGTGAAGCCCTACCAAATTTTTTCCTTGAGATAATAAAGATAGTTTTTTTTACCTCATTAAATAGTTCACTAAGTGTACACAATGGTTATTGGTCTTGTACAAGTGTAGTTTTGTTTATCTTCATGTGTTACTCTTGCTAGTACCTTGTGTATTTTGTAATCTCTCTTTTGTAGGTTAGAAATAAGTGTCTAATTGGATTTTAAGTTTAGTGAGTAGTATATTCAATATTATGTATTATAACTCCTATTTTATAATTCCTCCTATCCTAAGATATCTCTAAGACCCCCTGATAGAAACATTGATGTGTGAGAGAAGATTTTCATTGAGTGAAGTGTACATGTAAACTTCTCCTTGGTTCCAAGTGCATGTTAAATGGTGTGATTAGATCATATATTTAGTGTACCATGTCTCATATATTATATTTACTTTCAACTATTATTATCCTTTTTCATTCCCCCAAGTGTTAGTAGTAGAATTGAGCTATGGTGATGTATCAAGGGGAACTAGCCCCTAATCTAGATATCCACCTCACATATGGTGACCCACAACCTTGAGGTGGTTCCATTGTTCCACTTGAATGAGGAGAGACTTGTAATATCCTCATTAGGTTAAAGTTTAAGTGATAATAATAACCTTAGAGCCTAGTATGGATTAAATCCCAAATATCTTTTAAAGATTAAAGGTATGCATTGATTTACACCCATGAGATAAAATGGTGAGTGATCAATGTGGAATTTCTAACGTATCTAAAATCAAATTTGGTAATGACATGTGTCATAACCATAGGAAATATAACCAAGACAACCAATGGCATTCAAATCCTAGGATTTAGATCAATAGCCTATGCCAGTCTATGCAAGGCTAATCTATTGGTGTAAGGTGAAGGAAGGATTTTAAAAGGCAATGATCATTATTTGAATATTGATAAGAAATTTTTCCAAAACAACTTCCATAGGTATGTCATTTAGGTGCCAATATGATGTGACATAAGCATAAAATCAACAAGAACTAAAGATCTAGTAGACACACAAAAAGGAAAATAGAAAAAACATGATCTAAGGCATAATGCTCACTTAAGTCCAAATGATACCACCATTTAAGCACTATAATTTTTTTAAAAAATCCATATTTTGACCCTATGATAGATATAAATCAAGATTGAAAAATTGAACTATCTTCAGTGAAAGTATAATTCAATTTAAAATTGTACTGTGGATCACTTGTGAGCAATTTAATAAAAGTTCATGGCTAGGTGTAATTTATGAAATAGATTGTCTATAAACCAGTGTATTAAAAATAAAAGGTCATTTGTTATAGAATTAAATAGAAAGCACACCTATCTTATATACTTATACAAATGTAATTGGATAAGACTAACCAATATACCACCTTGATCTAATATAAAACAGGTATTATCCATTGTCAAAAAAGAAGAGGGAGTTTTTGAGACAAAAACTTGTGTAAACTTTTGAGCAATTAATGAAAGCAAATAATTATGCAAAGATTATCCATATTTATTTATTTCATTTATTATTATATTTTCTCTCTCACTTTCTTATTCCTATTTATAGATTTGAATGGTTCTTATGAAATTTTAGTGTGCATATTTTAATTGAAAAGTTATCAACTTGTGTCAATTATAGGCTGCTTGAAAGTTCTTAGGTTTATTTCATTGCCTTTACTCTTATTTAATTTAGGCTAGTGTTGTTTTCTTTCAAGGTAAATATTTAAATTGAACTTAGTTCTTATTTACAATTTTCTTATTCATTATATATTTGTTTGATGTGTGATAAGATTTGAGATCGTAATATTTCATTTTACATATTGGTTAAGTGCATACTTGGATGATATTTGAACTTTGTCATGATGTATGGGATTAAGATCAACAATAACTCTTTTCTACCCTACCTTTCCTTTATTTTCCTTTTTAACCAGATCACTCTAGCTTAATTTTCATTGTAAATATTCATTTTAGAATATTTTTAGATTACAATTTGATCATAATTAACTAATATTAGCTCATATTACTTCAATATTTAAAAAGATAATTATATGTCCATGGTGGTTCCCAACCACCAAACTTTATAAATATTGTGAAATAGTCCACTTGCTTTGCCTTTATTCCATCAATAAATAATAGGATTATCATAACCTTCAACTCATGTGTTGAATTCTTTGAATTATAAAATGAGAATAATTATTTAAACCCTCTGAACATCTATGATAAATATTAAGGCATCAATAGGTAGAGATTTGATAGTACTAGGAGGGCCACATTAGATCTTTGTAGATTTAAATTATCTTTGCTCATTTTTGTGAGTTATGTTCAAATATTGGTGTAACTTTTGCATAATTGTGTCATTATTTATCTAATTGTGTAAATATCATTGATATTTATGGTCTTTGACCCATATTTGTGCTTATTTTAGACAAAGATAGACATTATTTAAAATTATATGCTTAATTATGGTAAAGATGGCTTAAGATTTGTCAAGTCAATATATTTGAGGTTAGTGATAACTATTTTGTTCAAAAATTGATAGATCCTTTACTAATTTGAGTTTGTTTGAGCTTAAACGTGTAAATATAAATCATTCTCATGTATTTGGATACATCTTTGAGCTAACTTAGTTAAATATTGCTATCATTTGTCATCTTTTATATAAATCTTTGCAAAATTTGCTTAATGTGAAGTTATAATCATTGTTTCTTGCAAATATAAGACTAATGCATTACATTTGAAATAGGATTAAAATCCCACAATATGTAATTACCAATAATCAATACAAGGTCACATTCATAGACTAGAGAACCTCTACTTTCATTAGAAGTTCATAGGAAAACTAGGTAGAACAAAGGCAAGCATAGGCTTTCAAAGTCTCTACCAATTTCAGCAATTCAGAGTGCTCCTATGTTTGATCCTTATCAAGGTATGGATTGGTTGGGTAGTTCCTTAATAAATGTGTTGTGTGTTACATGACCTTCCTCTTAATACTAAAAAGTATTTTCCTATAATTAGTCATAGTGGCATTATAATGTTTGAGGAACATATTAAATCATTCAAAGCTACTTTGAGATTGTTAAATGTCACTCATGAAGCTGTAGCATGTAAAATATTTCCTTTCACTTTTATATATGATGCATATTAATGGTTTCTAAATCTCCCTAAAAATTACATTACTTATTGGGTTGATTTTAATAATGTCTTCATTGACCAGTTTGATAAAATCATTAGTCCTTGTGTCTTGTACCATCAATTCACCATAGTGAAAAGGGATGCAACTGAGCCCATAAGAGATTTCAATGATAGGTTTCAAAAAAAAATTAGTAGGACCATAGCTCCTTATAAACCTGATGAGGAATTCACCTTGTAAATCTATAAGGATGCCTTGGATCCTATGGCTTTTGTGTTTATAAGAAGAGTTGTTGGGCCCATGAAAACATTACCTTTAGCTTATGTTGAGGCTATGATTATTAATGACCACATGCAACCCCAAGGGTAATTTTCATATTCCATTCCTAATTCCAATCCACA
The DNA here is from genome assembly GCA_037957365.1 of Torreya grandis. Taxonomy (NCBI): domain Eukaryota; kingdom Viridiplantae; phylum Streptophyta; class Pinopsida; order Cupressales; family Taxaceae; genus Torreya; species Torreya grandis. The sequence continues at coordinate 1,990,555 of JARHVA010002433.1, read as the reverse complement.
TTTTCCCATTTTAAATGTTATTCCTAATGCTAACCAAAATGTGTCTGCCTTGAACCAACTTCCAGTCATTAACCAACTACCTTTGAGACATGTTCACCCTACTCAAAACCTAATATTCATGAACAATGTTGCCCATGGATCTCATCAATAAGATTATAAATATTTAATTCCTATATCTAATATTAATACCCAAGTTTATAACTATAAGGCCCTAAAAAATAAGAGTGGCCCTATCATCAAGATGGTTCAAAAGCTTAGCACTAACTTCTTTCAGTTACAAAAGTATGTAAGCTATACTGGAGAGATGTTTGGTAGGAATTATTATTTTCAAAGGTTTAGTATGCCCAGTAATAGAATTTAGAATGATAGTTACCACAACAATAATAAAAATGAGCCATCTACTAAAAAAATGTGCCTAATATAAATCTTATTGATGTTGCTTTACTTGACTATTATAGAGTTCATTATACTTCTAAGCATTGGGAAATATATTATTTTAGAAAATTTAATACTTTTGAAGCTTTCATAGAATAATTAGATACTTTTGAAGTTATCCCTAGTAAACATTGTGATGTAGGTACATCTAGTTCCTCAAGGTGATCTAGATCATCTGATCCAATTCTCATGGTGGAGACATTTAAGTTCTCTTTCTAAGAAGACAATGAGGCTGAGGATATTCTTGAAGAGATTCATGTTTTTTGGTAATTTTTTAAGAAGACTTATCCTCTAAGAAATTGGGATTAGAAGCAACCATTTACCACTACAACTCCTCCAATCAAATTTGAGACTCCTCCTGATAATACATCATAAAATAATCCAAAACTACCTAAGAGAATTACTTTTAAACCCAGTGCTAATGCAGTTAATTCATCCAATAGGACTGGGTATGACATAGTAAAGGACATGAAAAAGATCAAAGTTAACATTACCCTACATGAGTTTATGTAAATTACTGAATAGAGAGATATTTTGTTGGAATCTTTGTCTAAAAAGCTTGGTAAGTCTCAAAATTCTACACATACTAATGTCATGATACATAAAAGTAAGGTAGATGTTCCTCCTTTCCCACTTACATTCAGGATCTTTGGTAAAAATTTGCATAATTGTTTACTAGATTTTGGTGAATCTACAAATATAATGCCTAGGGGTATTTGTGAATAATTAGGTTTGAATACTATTATGTCTGATAGATTTATAACTCACATGTAGATTGCCTCAGAGCCAAAGATCTAATAGGTCATTGATATCTAAGTAATGGACATCCTTGATGCTTATGGGATCTTATTGAGTAGAGACTAGACTAGAATCTTGAATGGTTATATGTCAATAGATTGTTCACATATGTGATTGCCTTAGAAAGGAGTTCCCTACCAAATTAGGATATAAAGGTAGTCTAAAATGAAACATATGATCATTGAGTACAATGTAATGAATGAGAGGGTCAATATGGTTAACTCAAATTTGGTGTTTACACTCTTGAGACTATAAAGGTATGAAACTCTATAACTTCTCATGCTTTGTCTGGATTATGGAAACTTTATTTTGATGGTTATAGATGTAAATCAAGTTCTAGAGTATGAGTGGTGTTAATCAATCCCATTGGGAAAGAATAAAGTTCCTCTTGCAAACTTTAATTCCCATGCACCAATAATTTGGATTGGTATGAATCACTTATTATTGGATTAAAATTTTCAATAAAGCATGAGGCCAAGGAACTATTAGTTTTTGGTGATTCTAAACTAGTGGTCAATCAAGTCAAAAGTAAATATCAATGCAAATTATCCTATCGCAAGAAATATAAATTTAGATTATGGGAATTAATTGAATGTTTTGATGCTTTTAACATTGTTTCAATCCCTAGGGAAGAAAATAAGGCCACTGATGAACTTGCTTTAACTATAGCCAACCTTATGCCCAATCATAGCTATAAGTTATAAAACCTTACAATTGAGTTAATCCCATGTCCCTTAGTGCCTGATAATTTCAACCACTTGTAGGTATTCAATGATGATCAGTAGATCATATATTTCCTAACTAATTCAAGAGTATTTGATGGTCACATTATTGATGAAGCCAGTCTCCTTGATGATGAGGTCATTGAAAGAAAATTTGATTACAAGGTCATTTAATGGAATGATAATAAGATCCCTAAAGGCATGATATCCTTAGAGAGACTCTTTAATTTTGATAAATTAGCTAAGGCTACCAAGACTCCCACAGTAAGTGGGAAGGATTACAATGCAATTAATCTTGGATTTTAAGGTCAACCTCAATTAGTTAATATTGGTATAGCATGTACAAGTATAGAAAATAAAAGAGCCAAAGAAATGTTGACCAAATATAAAGATATCATAGCAGGGTCCTATGATGACCTAAAGATATTTGATCCAAAGGTCATAACTCAATCCATACCTTTAAAACAAAGCTACAAACCTTTTAGACAAAAGTAAAGGCCTGCCAAATTGATCTTAGAACCATTAATATATAAAGAGGTCAAAAATATCTTAGATGCCAAGATTATGTTTCCCATTAGGAATTCCAATTGGGTTGCTAATTTAGTCCCAATCTAGAATAAAAGTGGTCAAATAATACTATGCATTCATTTTAGAAACCTACATAGATCATCTAAGAAAAACAATTACCCCTACCTTCTCTTAACTAGGTAGTACAAATTGTGTCTAGTTTTTCCATGGTGTCCTTTCTTGATGGTTTTTCAAGGTATAACTAGGTATTGGTGAATCAAGAAGACATGATGAATACTTTATTTATAATGGAGTGGGGAACTTTTTCCTATCAAATAATACCATTTGGGATGATAAACATAGGGGAAACATTCCATAAAGCCATGGATCATGCTTTCTAAGGTTTGGTAGGTAAGTGCATTATTATATACATGGATGATCTGACTATCTTTTCTAAGAGTAGGGAGGATCATATTATAAACCTATAATAGGTATTTGAAAGATGTAGAAGGTATGGGATTTATCTCAACCCAAATACAAGTATTTTTTTTGTTATCGAGGAAAACTATTAGGACATGTTATCACTAAGGAAGGAATCTCTATAGACCCTAAAAGAGTAGAAGTTATATCTAAGATAGATCCTCCTAATAGTGGGAAAGAATTGAAGTCATTCTTTGGTAAAATATACTTTGTAAGAAAGTTCACTTATATCTTTGTAGAGATTGTGAGGTCATTCAATGATATGTTACAAAATGATTCCAAAGTCTCATGAAATCCTTCAAAGACATCAAAAGGGAAATTATGAAAGCTCTAATCCTACTAACCCCAAAATTTACCAAATAGTTTTATCTTTACTCCTTTGATTTGAATCATACTATAATCACATTTCTTACTTAGAAAATGGATGGTTGTGACCAACCCATAGATTTTATGAGATTTAATTTTAAAAACATTGATTTAAACTATTCCTTGATTGATAAGTAGGCATGTGCATTAGTCAAGGTGCTAAAAAAGTTCATACAATATATCCTTAGGAATAAGGTTCATGCCATTCTACCAGACCCTACCACCAAACTCATGCTAAGTTAGAATAAACTTAGAGAAAAGAGAGGTAAGTGGATGTATATAATCCAAGAGTATAACATCAATATGAAGATCACCAAATTGGTAAGATGTCAGGGTTTGATTCAATTTATTTCTAATACCAACCCCAAGTTAATTTTTATGTAATTAGAGAAATAAAGTTTAAAACCTAATTATTGGTATGATCCTATTGTCCACTTACTAATCAATGTTTATTGTCTTACAAGTTTAAATACATAACAAAGGAGAGCTCTAAGGTTCAAGAAAACCCATTAGTTTATCAAGGATGGAGTGTTATAAAGAAAAAAAATTGAAGGCATTTACCTAAGGTGTGTATCTAAGGAAGGGGAAGCCAATATCCTAAGCACTTTTCATGAGAAGTTGGGAAGTGGACATCCATTAGGAAGAACCAAAACCCAAAAAATATTGAGGGTTGGATACTATTGGCCCATAATCTTCAAGGATGATCACCAAAATCTAAGAGAGTGAAATTTATGTCAAGTCTTTAGCACTAAGGATCACAAGGTAGCCATGTCATTAAAAATAGTTATGATGGATAAACCTTTTGACTATGGGCTAGAATTTGTGGGGGTCATCAACCAAAACTCATCATATAGTCACAAGTATGTTCTAATTACCACTAAATAATACACAATATGGACTAAATATATGGTGACAAAGCAGTGTAGAACTGAATAAGTGATCACATTCTTGAAAGAAAACATATGCAATAGATTTGGAATGCCAATCTCTCTAGTATATGGTAATGGATTTGATTTCATATCCATTAAAATGATAGAATAGGCATATGATAATATAATCATTCTAAATTTCTCCTCAAACCATCACCCTTAAGGCAATGGAGTATATGAATAAATGAATAAAAACATGATCAAGGAAATAAATAAGTTTGTAGAAGATAAACCCAGGACATGGTAAAAGATTATCAAATATGCCCTTTGGGTGAATAGGATGAGAATCAAATAAGCCCTTAAATCATCACCCTTCTTACTAGTGTATGGTTAAGAACCCATCTTCCCCATCACCCTAAATCTTTCAACATACATGTTCATGCAAAAATATATGGAGGAAGACCAAGAATTTATAAATTGAAGGTTGTTAGACATCATACAAAAGGAAGATGCAAGAGAATAGGCTTTTCACAATTTTAGTAGACACTAAACCATATTGAAGAGGTGGTTTGATAAATGATAAAAAAAATAAAGGTGTTCACACAAGGATACTTAGTTCTTCTTTAGGATAAGGCATCTAAGCCTAAAGGTAAACATGGGAAGTTCACACCTTTATGGATATGTACCTATCAAATAACTAAGATATTTGGAGATAAAACCTTCAGGCTAAAATATCTATAGGGATAAGAGTTCACATTTCCCACTAATGGGAAATACCTCAAACACTAATTCTCTATTATCCGACCAAGGGTCTTCATGAAATGACTGTAAGACTAGGTAGAATTAGTATAGATAGGCTAGATTAGTTTCCTTTTATTTTTCCTTTCCTATCCTATCCTATATATATATATATATATATATATATATATATATATATATTTCTTTGATTTTCCTTATCTTTCTTCTTTGTTTCTTTCTGTTGTGTGTGTTTAATTTCTCTACTTTGTTCCTTTCTCTCAATAAGTCCTTTTAGACATCCCTTATCTCAAAGTTCATACAATTACATAGGAACTCCATAGTTTATAAATGTAGGTATGAATCTTAAGCATATACTGACCATGGATTTCAAATATGAGCTTGATGTTATAGTTTAGATAAAATAGTAAGGACTAATGGATAGGTTGGTTATTTCATAAGGTTTTAAACCTTGTTTTGATCTAAGATTGGTTTTAAGAAAGATTGCATATATGGGATGAAAGACTGAGTTATTAGGACATAGTCATACTTGTACTTAAAAACATCCTTATTAGGGATAAAGTTTACAACCATAGGTGATTAGTTGTAGATCAAACATTTGACCAAATCCCTAAACCTATCTAAACTAGTTCCCAGCCTTTGATAGAAAGTTAAAATGATATAAAAAATATAAAATAAGAGCTTATTTCAAAATTAAAATATTCCAAGCAAAGGTGATTTTGGTAATCTCTACTAGGGATATGGAAACCTGATTGGTAGTGGAGAAAACCTTGAGTGGAGCCAAAGGCATCTCTGTCAGGGCTATGGACACCTAGGTGATTGGTAGTAGAGTAATGCCCAAGCCTTCCCTTAGCTAAATCATAGATCTTAATGGATATACAAACATGTCATAATTCAATGTTAAGACTAAAACATGACATATAGAATTTATTCCTTAGATCCCATGACAAATAGTAAGTGGAATCAAAACACACACATAGTATGACTAGGTTTTGATGTTTGATCCTAATTTTGTAGGTAAAAATCTTGTTTTAACCATGAACTGATCTTGATAATGGAAATAATCATGAAAAATAGGTAATATATTTATGTGTTTGATCTAAAATCTCTAAAATTCTAACATATTTCTATGTTTACCCCAAAATTCACCATTTGTTGAGGTCAACATACCCCTATTTCTAAAAAATGGGGACCCTTGTGCTTAATTTTGAAAATATATACCTTAAAATTGAAAATTCACTTGACCAAAGTGTCATTAGCATGTTTACACATTATTTTATTTAAATATCATCCACATCTATTATTTTTAACATATTTTTGCATAATTTTGGTTTTCCTTTGTCTATAATTGTTAACTTCAGGTCTTTGTGTTTTCTAGTTGCAAGTCCAATAAGGTCTACTTGAAATGAACAATGCTTAGCTTTCATGATTTTAATGTTAACTTGATTCTTTACTAGCCTTTTGTCTATTGGAAATCAAGTTGAATTACTAAACCTTTATTCTAAGTTTAATTTAAGTACTTGATTTGAATTTGGTAGGAACTTTTTTTTACATGGAAACATTTTAAATAATGCTATGGGCTTGGTTTGTTTTTATCTTAAGGCTTAGTCATATTTTTCAACATGACTAAACCTTAGTTCAAAAACCATGATTAGACCATTTTTTTTCATAAGACCCCTTTATCCTTTTATTTTTCCTATAGCCTAGGCTAAATGCAATGTCCTTTTGTTATGTTTATAACTTTCAGAACTTATGTTTTCAACATTTCTTTTTTGAAATTATCTTTCCATAATATTTTTCCCACAACAGTTTTGATAAAAGACACCCTTCAAGATTTTATAAAAGGACCCTTTAGTATTTTTAAAATACCCTTTGTGTTTTCTAAAATGACCCTTAAAATGTTCATCATTAGACATTTTAACTAACACAAAAATCTCAAAACAATTCCTCGCAACAATTTTACTAAAACATATTCTTTGGGATTTTCTAATAGAAACCTTCAGGCTTTATACAACTTACCCTTTGAAAGTTTCGTTAAGGACACTTTCCATATAAAATTTCCTTTTAGCCTTTTCAAAATGGCCCTTTTCCCTCTGAGATTGCCCTTTGGACTTTCTGAAAGTGCCCTTTGGATCTTCTAAAAGTACCCTTAAAACCTTTTGAAAATGATCCTTTGAGAATTTTTATCATCACCACTTTGGCCTCTAAAATAATTCACCCAAGAAAATTTTCTCAAGACATTGATTTCATCATAATATTTTATGCCATATTCATTTTAATGTGTTTTTAAAACTTAGCCTAAGACTTTGGATTGAAGCCTTTATTAATGTGAATGAGAACATTAATCTAGGACTTTAGCTTAAGTTCTTATTATTCCCATGCCCTAAATTTAATATTTCCTATTGTATATAGGGAACCAATAATTTTTGACTACCTAGATCATAATATATGACACACATTTACTTATATGGATGATCAAATGGTGCAAGATCAATGCTGGAAATATAAGCTTAGCTTACAACCTGAGCATCTTTCAAAGATCTGACAATACACATTCATCTAGATGAAATACATCTAATGGTGTGAGATGGATATTGAATTTTTAATAGGAACTTAGACTAAATAAGATTTTTTATGTGGCTATATCATGCCATATTGATAAATCTAGTAGAGGGTAGAGTGCAAAAACCCTATAGGACTACCAAGTGGAATGACCTTAGGGCTTAGTATAGATAAGATCCAATCTCACTCAAACCCATGGATCATTATCTAATGGAGCATGTCTAATCACGCAAACTAGATCTAATGTCATGAGACCTAGATAGGAAATTAAACATAGGACCCCTTTTTATGACATAAACTTAGGCTAAAAAACTTACAACATATCTTTTATTATTTACAGGGTCACTTTAATATGATCTAGACATAGCTTAAAACATTAATATAAGAGTTTGATTTTAGATTTTAAGGTTCTTCAAGCCCTAAATTTAATATTTCCTATGGTTTATAAGAACTAATCTCACTTGGATTAATATACATGTTATTGGGATGATCATAGCTTCACCCCTTTCCAATGTTGCCAAAGCTAGTTGTTTGTGTTGTAGGATCAATAGAATATCATTTAGGAATAAACATGTTTAGGGTTTAGTGATGCAAATGTTAAAATGGGAATTTTATTATCCTTTGGTCTACAATTAATTAGATCCATTTTAAACTATGATTAAAACCTAAGTCTAATGTTTTTACATAGTTCCTTTTGATTTAAATTCATATTTGTGTGGGAACAATTATATGTGCTATAGACTTAACCTAATTTTTACCCTAAGGTTTCAGTCATGTTTTTCAACATGACCAAACCTTAGTATAAAATATTATTCTTGGTCCCTTTATATCCCATGAATGCATGGTCCCTTTTACTATGTTCTAATTTATCCTAAGGCCTTATCCTAAAGTTTCATCATATTTATTTATATAATGAAACCTTAGGTTAAAACCTTATCCTAGGTTTTTTTATTATTCATAGGGTCCCCTTTTATTATGCTCTAAAATTAGCATAAAATTTAAATCCTAAGGTTCATATTTATGTTTATTAACATAAATAAAATACCTTAGTCTTAAGATTTTATCTTAAGACCTATGTATTTTCCTAAGCTTGATTTAAATAGTTTGCATATTTACAGGATCAATGATATGCATCATCTCGAGAAGAATTTATCTAACAAAATGTGGCCACTAGTACAAAAATAATAATATATGATTTAAAAAAGTAATAAAAACTACATATAAATGACCAAACATGATCACATGACCATTATTAGTTTATTTTAGTTATTTGTAATGTGACCAAATTGATGACTAAACCATATTTAGTCATTTTTTGGTTATTTTGATTGATTAATGTGGTTCCATATTTAGTCATTGAATTAGTCATTGATTACTATAATATTGTCACTTATTTAGTCATTTTTTATTCACTAATATAATTAGTCATTGATTATTGTTAACTAGTCACTTATTTAGTCATTTTTATTCACTGAGTTATGTCCATTAGTAGTGTATTTAGTCATTATTTTTAATCATCATTTTGATCAATTTGGTAGTATATGTAGTCATTTTTATTCAATAATTTCATTAGTAATCATTAAGTCCTAATAAAATTTGTTATGAGTATTTCCACATTGAATAAAGTCAATATCACATGAGGCAACCTCAATCCTTTAAGGCACGTTCTCATATGACAAATTCTAGCAAGATCTTTCACATGTGCAATCATTATAGGATCTGCCTAAATATTACTAAAGATTGGGTGTGTGATTTGAAATATTCTATATTTTTTTATTCAATTTTTATTAATCCCTGGTGGTGGTTCACTTTGGCTTGGGTTTCATTTTTAGCCATGCAATAATTTGATGAAGCTTTTAGTCATGGGAGGAGAAAAGGTTAGAACTAAGCCATTATCATGCGATGAAATGAATGTGGATGTTATGATCTAGAGCATATGTTATGAAGGTATAATTTCTCATTTTATTTAATTTCTAAATGGATATGATGAGAACATCTCCATTTTATTTGATTTAAGCTGGGATGGTGACCATAAAGTTTAGGTTAGAGGTATAGAGTTTGTTGTTATTGAATATTCGATTGTTAAGGCCACAAGTTTATACTATAAGGGTGGAAGATTGAAAATACTCACCAAAGTTCAAGACATTGAGGGGTTGACAAAATTCTTCATTAAAGGAGAAGCATCGATGAAGTTACAGGGAAGCTTTGATAGAGAGAGCTTGTTTAACCCTTCGGATAAGGTATGCTTCACCATCATGTAATATTTTACCCTTGAAGGTCATTTTAAGTGATTTTATTATTACCATTTTAATCTTTTGAATTAATTTGATCACAATGTGTTGGTTAACTTCCCCTTCTTCCTCCTATCATCCTTGGAGATGTCTGTTAAGTCTATCAAAAAGTATCTAGAAAAAAACCTAGCTGCCTTTGCCATTCCACTCCACCAAGGTCTTATCTTCAAGATTTATCACTTTCACCTTGTGTTGTTTCCTTCTAATCCTTTAAAATTTTAAGTGTTAGATATTTCCCATGATAATGACCCTGATGAATATCACATTCCCTTAAGAGTTATATTTGGTTCCTTGGGTTCCTGTGGTTCCCTACCCGTTTCCAAGAACCTTGTTTCCCCCTCTTCAAACCTATACCCTAAGTTTGAAAATTTTCCCCCTCTTTGATTGGGTCTTGGTTGTCCCTCCCTAATAGAAATTAATTTTATATCCCCTAACCCTTCTCACTCTCTAGTTGTCTAAGGGTTGTAAAAGCTAAAAAATAACCCTTCCTTTTCTAGCAATAAAAAGAGGAAATCGATTATTTGGATCAATTCTAAGAAGATCACTTAGGGAAAGAATAATAAAAATAAATAGGTGGGGGTGGAGCCTCAAAATGTCTAGTGACAAAGAGTACCTAGAGGCCTAGGCCCAAGGGGGTGGATCTTCAAAATTTGTCTAGTGACAAAGAACACCTGGAGGCCCAGGCCCAAGGTGAGGAGGCTATAGAAGAGGGGTTTGGTTTTAAATTTTTGAGTTGTACAAAAATAAATATGAATTCTAGGAGATCCAAGAGATTGGCAAGGGGAAAAATTATGTTGGTAAAGACTGTGGATGATCCTTCTACCTCAAATCTAAGGGAGGAAGCAAGAAAATTAAAAGATAAACCCAATCTTGATTAGTAATTAGAGGAGGGAAGCAGCTATTTTGAGGAGGTAAACAACTCTACTTATGATTTTGACAAATAAGATTTCATTAATAATAGTGAAGAGTAGAGCTAGGTTGAAAGGGGTTTAAAGGAAGTGAAGAAGGGTTTACACTCCCTTCAGAATAAAATGAAAGTGATAAGCACTGTTTGCTTGAAATTTGTCCATAGTGTGGCTTCTTACCTATTGATTCTATAAGACCTCTTAGAAGAAGATAAAGATATAAAAGGAAAAATTTCTAGCATGGAGTACCTTCTCAATTTCATCAAAGAAGATTAGAAATATTTGATCAAAAAATAGTGTTTTTGTTATGGTTAATCCCTAGTCTATTTATTGTCTCCTATTTTGCTTTTGTTTATATGTTATTTTTTAGATTTTAGTGGCCTTTAGCCTATTTTACTACCCCTTGGGCTTTCTGTACTTGGGCTCTACACACTCTTTACATACTTATAATATCAAAAACATATAATTGATGTAATTTTAAATGCTCATTTCTTGAAATAATAATTTAGAAAACATTCAGTATGGATTACAAATGATGATTATAGACACCCATTACACTATTTGACTTATTACATTATACAGTTGAGTGTATATTTTTAACTTCTATTAGATTCATAAGTTGTAGCAGTATAAATATTTGAAATACATATATCTAATAAATGTGGAGAGAAGTCAAATTTTAGATCTTATTTTAGATTTCTCACATACCATACTAATTAAGACTCCATTAACTTCTTCATTAATTTATAACTGATAAGATTATGAAAAACTTTAAGTCATAATATTAAGTATAAGAAACTTAATTCCAATCAGCCTCAAAATTGCTTAAATCACATTTAATTAAGTAATAAGAGTACCTTAATATTAGGCACAAGACAAGTAGCTCCAATTATGATGGAAACTAATTATGTGACCTCCAATTACAACACTAGCAATAGTCCTTGATAAATTTGGCCATGCGACTTTTAAATGGCCCATGATGTATGGTAGTGATCCTTAATTTTATTCATAGACCACATAAAATGCATAAATATTATTTTGCTCAATATGTAGAGCATGACTATGATGAATCCATGAATATTTTTCATGAATCAACATTTACAGCATTATGGAATATAGCTTACTATAATTTGAAATTAGGATGAATCAATAAATCTTTGGGTATTAGATACAGGTGCCACCAAACATATGAAATAATCATGACACTTTAAAACGTATGACATAAAACATAGAAAAACATAATCAATCATTCATTTGCACATAATGAAATAACTATTAAGAAGGCAAAATACTAAAATTTTATTGAGAAAAGGTGTTCTTACAATAGATACAAGACAAAAATATGTGTCCTTGCTTTGAAAAATAGGTTAATACAAAGTGTGTTTCTCAATGTTGTGAATAATAAAATTGAGTTAGAATGCCCTTTTTTTGCTTATATGGCTCCAAAATAGATAAAAAAATGCTAAGAATATCCCTGAACAACACATTCAAACTATTGCATAAAGCAGTGGGCCAAGCTATCTAACAACTAGTACATGATAAACAACAATTGCCATTTTTTTTCAAATATTTTAGTGGCCACCATGTGAAGGTCCCTTCTTTCTCTTTTATACAAATAGCTTCATCTATTTTTTCTTCATAAATAAGGGGTATGTTACTTGTGACTTTTAAAATATTTATATTTGCATCTCCTGTTTCTTTCTATTTGACTCCATGTAAAATAGATAGTGAGTGAATCTACCCAATGCCCATAACAACACCATCAAATGGATCCAACACCTAGACTTTATCCCTTTCTTAGAGTTTATCAATAAATGTCTATAAAAATTAAAAAAATACACATTATATTGAGATATAAAACACACATTATATTGTAAAAATAAAGTAGGGTAACAGTCACATATAGCGTTACAAAGAAAATTCAAACCAATTTTGGGTTCTTCAAGAAGAAAATGATGACCTGAGGAAAGGAGATTCACAAGGTGTTGATGTAAATTTAGGATATGGTAGAGTTGAAGCAATTCAAAGGGAGAATCTTTTGGCTATGAATTTTCTTTTGAATGTTGGAGGTGGTTATGTGTGAAGATAGGATGGAAGAGTGTCCTTCCCAATGATATAATAATTTATTTCAATATTGGCCCAATATAAAAATACATTCTACGTATCATTATTTATAGTTGATAATTCCCACAATTCTAATCTGAGAACTCTAGAAGGAAAGAAATAGAAGACTGTTCTAAGACAAGGAAATGAGTCTCAAATCCCTTCAAAATAAGATTGAAGAAATTATTGTGGAAATAGTTAATAGAAAATTAAACTCTATTAAGTTAAAAGAACATTTTAATAATGAAGAATGACAAAACATTGGGATAGATAACTAACAACTATTATATCACCTCAACTAATTCAACACAACTATGATGATTGTGTTGCACATTCATTTCTGGTTTATCATGATCACTATCAATATCAGTAGCTCTATTGACATCATGAAGGAATTTGTTTTCCTACTACTTTAATAATATTTATTTGAATTTGGTTTAAACATCATGTAAAAAAATATCAAAATCATTTAGTATTCAAGTAAATAATTCAAGCTATAAATTTATCCAAAAGAACATTTTCTAGATCACTCCAACAATAAAGAAACTAGGTTGGATTCTCCTATGCTCAAATTTCAATAATCTGCATATTAAGAGGAATTTGTCTATAGAATTTCCAAACAATAATAAATGAGATCAATGGAGCCTCTTACCTTAGTTGAATATGTGGATTTATGCTCATTCCATGTAGAAATTATAGGGTTAATAGAGGCAACTAACTATAAAACTTGTTGACTGAGACTAAATATGGAACTCGTTGCCTATTGGTACCCTTTATTTGAGTTGACATAATCTAGAGAGGCTCTTAATGGGTATTTAATAGATGGTTGTGAAATCTCCATTGTTGAACTAGATTTCCACTTCATTCCACCTTAGATTTATTAGGTCAATCTAGTCCTACCATATAATTAAAAATATCTTTTACACCTACTTCTCTATTACTATTTTCCACCTAAAATACAATGTCAATTTCAACATTTAGTCAGTTCAATAAAATATCAAAATAAATAACACAATGTAAATTGAACCAAAAATATATACATTTATTGTAAATTTATCCATTTTGGCCTATAACTCACCTCAACCAAATGTATATCTATCCCTCACATTATCTCTTGCTCTCTTGCCTCTTTTACTCTTTGCCAAATATTCTTCAAAATGCATACTTTCTTTCAATGCCTCCCAATATTTTGGATATAGAGTGGAGTCTAACCTCTCTTTTCCCTCCATGATTGTTTTTCTATAATTATATCTAAAAATTTTCATCAAAATTCCAATATTTTGTTTATAATATTTTCTAGAGATTTGTCCACTAGTAGTCTCAAAAGTATTTTCCATTTTTTTTATAACATTTTCCAAAGTTCATGGATATTTCTCTACAAAACTTGATTTGAAAATATCTAAATGGGCCCTACATCTTTCTTACACCCAACTTAAAGGCCTACTTTTTAGCATTTGGCCCAATGGGCTCACCATCTCTCTATACCTCAACCAAGAATGGCTTCTTACCTTCTAATTTTATTTCTTTTACATTCTTATATATATATATATGTATATATATATATATATATATGTATGTATGTATGTATATATATAATATAGACTCAATCTTTGTCATTTGACAAAATCAGACACATTTATTAAACCATTAATAGTATTTTTGGCTGATCCACTAGTTCCATCAAAAGTTTTAGATGGAATAGGTACACTCTGAGGCACAAAATATGCAATCGGTCTCTCTTCATGAATTTCATTAACCATAACATTATGCTCATTGGCCACATTAGGTGTGGCATAAGTAGGTATATCAATACTAGTGTCTACATATTTCACTTCAAACACATCCTTTAATGTTGTATATATATATATATATATATATATATGTATATATATATATATGTATGTATATATATATATATATATATATATGTATATATATATGTATATATGTATATATATGTATATATATACTCAATCTTTGTCTTTTGACAAAATCAGACACATTTATTAAACCTTTAATAGTATTTTTGGCTAATCTAATAGTTCCATCTAAATTTTTAGATGGAATAGGTACACTTTGAGGCACAAAATATGCAATCGGTCTCTCTTCATGAATTTCATTAACCATAACTTCATGCTTATTGGCCACATTAGGTGTGGCATAAGTAGGTATATCAATACTAGTCTCTACATATTTCACTCCAAACACATCCTTTAATGTTGAATAAATCATCTATAGACCTATTGTTCCTTTGATTTGATTTTTTTTCAATAATCTCTCTTGGACTTTGTGATAAGATATCATCACAAATTTTCACATCACCATGTGTTATATCAAGTTGTATATCACCATATGCTATATTAGGCTACACATCATCACAACTATTATTTTCACCAATTGCATTTGTTGAATCACAAATGCATTGGCCTTTATGAGATGGTTTCATTGTATCTTTTCTTATTTTTTCTTTTTTCTCTACATTTTTTTGTGCTCTTGTTCTTACCTACAAAAAAATATATCAAACTATGTCTTTTATATATAAATCTCTTGCCTATAAAATTTCATTAAACACTATTAAACAAATAATATACTAATTAGTGGATTTACAACTTACCTATTTGTCAAACCAAGACATGATAAATATTCATTATTCTTGGACACTTTTTCTCTACAAAATCACTCATAATATATTAATGAAATATAGCATTATGATCACTATCATCAACTAGTTTGTACCTTAAAGTACTCTTCCTCATTTCTTAAAGTCTAAATAAACAATATTGTATAAATCAACAAATTGAATCAATAAAATTTTATTTAGTTCATAAGTTAAAATTGAAACTCAAAATAGAATTTAGTTTATAGATTAAAAATAATTTCTATAAAAAATTGAGAAGATGTTTACAATTACAAGTATCAGATTATCAATATGACTATCCCTTGTTTCAACTGGATACTGACACCTATAAATCCTGATCACTTATGTCTGTATCTTCTTGTTTTTATTCCTCAACCTCATCTATGACATGTAATACATTATCTCTCCCAATCTCTTCACTGGTAATAACAATCTCTTCTTCAAACACTCCATCATTGTCTTCATCCACTTCTTCAAATATTTCTTATAAATTAACTTATTGCCCATTAGGCATTATATCAGCAACTTCCATGAATTTTAATTTAGAACAAGACTATATTTGAATAAAATATGACCATCTTAGGATTCTTACATCATCAATTAGAAATTATTGGTTCATTTGAAGAAGGGAAACATACAACTCATTCGTCTCTGAAAAAAATTATCTTGCATTTGCATGTATAAATCTATACTCATCAAATTATACTAAAGATGGTTGGATCCACTTACATTTTAATAATATAGGAATATTTTCACCAAAATCCACTTGAATAATTTATTGGATGAATCCAACATAAAATTTCTTCTCAATTTCATGAATAAATTCAACACTAATAACATAATCACAATTTGTCTTTCCATTGTCTTTTTCTTCCACTCTTAAATGACTACCATGGGCCCACATTCCACTAAAATGCATTTCCCATAAATGTGGAGATTATGATAGATCACTTTCCTCTATTTTTACATCTTGACCTTATTTTGCATCACTGAATGTATTAGCAATCCATTCTTCAAATTTTAGAAAAATAATCACCTCCAATCAAATCATGGCGTCTACACTTTTGAGGTCGATGTTGCATCCAAGATTGATTCTCTTCTTAATATTTTATACATAGAATATTAATCTACAAATAGTAATATTAATAATATAAATGTGTAAATTCAATTGAGTAAATAAATTATTGTGTAAATTTTTTTAACCTATGCCACTTATTGAATGAAGATGTGTTTTGAATAATATAGGCATGTATCACACTTATTTATTTATGTGATAGATTGAAGTGACATCCATTGCCTTCTATTAGTTCACTTACAACTCTCTCATCTTCATCATCGTCCCATACACATTGATTGACATTTTAAAAATCCTTCATATATTTTATGCAAAATCCCATAGCCTCTTGTATTTAATATACCTTATACATGTTGCCTTCTAGTTTTTCCCTAGTAATATTTTTTTTCAAAACCTTAATATATCATTCTATAAGATACATCCATCTTGTTCTTACTGGGCCATAATGCTCTAGTTCATATTTTAGATGTATCAAAAGATGCATATAAATGTTAAATATTGTTGGTGTAAATTCTCCTTCTAATAGACAAAGGAATTCAACAACCTCCTCCCTTAAACTATCAAAGTTTGAAGGATATAATACTTGTAAACTCATTCTATTTAATATTAGGCCCAACCTTGGCCCCTTTGCCAAACTTGATATATTTACTACAATAGGTAAAATATTCTTGATTATGACATGATAGTCATGGGTCATGAGGCCTTTTAATCCATTAATGTTATTTTGGTTTCTAATATTACTACTTATATATCCATTGGGAAAGTGAGTCTAACACATCAACTATAAGAATTGTGCACATTGTTCCTTTCTCTTAACATAAAGAGCACTAGGTTTTCTATATGTTTCTTCATCACATTTTTCAACCCAAAGATTTCAAAGAATATTTAGGTGTTGAAAGTCTTCATTAGATGAAATAGTATCAAAAGTACAAAAAAAAAATTCTATAATAAAATAGGCTATATTTTTCTTGGTATGCATAAAGTCAATAGTATGCCTAATGGGTATATCCTTAAAGTATGGCAACTTATAAAATATGCACAACCATTTTACACCACTTTTATTACATGGATCATATCTACTACCAATAATCCCATCATTTTCAATAAATGACATTCTTTTTTGTCCATTCTCAATAATGTAATCACCCATTATTAGAATGGTGCTTCACAATTCTCTTTTTGACCATTGAAACATGTTTTGTGTTCATGATATGGATGATCCATTTTAAGGTAATAATGATGTCCATAATAAATAAAATTATGCAAACTTCTTGAGTGCCTCACAAAATCCTTAAAGTTTCAAGAAAGACATCCATGATATCCATGAACACTGAGAACAGACAATGTGCCATATGCAGGAAGATCATGAATCATAAACAATAAAGAAGCTCTTAAAGTGAATTTAATTGAATGACCATCCCTTAATTATTGAATTTCTTCAATTCCTTTCCAAAATTACATTATCTCATCATATAATGTCTCTAAATAAGCATTGATTGGATCCGAAGTCACATTTTTCTTTCTTTGTATAATCAATGATAACATTAAGAAAAATGGTTTAGTTACTAACCATGGAGGTAAGTTATAATTTATTAAAAATACTGGCCAAGTTGACCATTTAGTACTTTGATTTGAGATTGGATTCACCCCATCTAGAGCCAAACCCAACCTTATATTAAGAGGATTTTGAGAAAAATTAGGCCATCTATTATCAAATTCCATCCACATCTTAGAATTAGGCACATGTCATTATTTTTCATCAATGCTCTTATTTTGGGCATGCCATTGTATAATTTCAGTAATGTTTCTACACCTATACATTTAGAGTAATCATGGGATTATCAAAAATTGGCAAATAACCTTTCTAACAGCCATAGCTAATTTCAACCCTTGTTTATACCTTGCTTCATGAAATTTTAGACATTCACTCTCACTTTCAAGATTATTATGAAATAATACACAACCATTCACACATGTGTGGATGTTTACATACCCTAATCCTAGCTTAGTGATTTATCTTTTACATTGAATTCATTTTGTTGGTAATGTGGATTCAGGTGTTAACAATGAACTTAATAATGCCAATAATTAATCTACACTCTCATTTTTCCAATGAAACACCACTTTCAAGAAGAATTTGAAGGATTGTTTTCAAATTAATTAACTTGAAATTAGAATACACAAGCTTTAAATCATCCTCCATCAACTTATCTCAATCATCATTTATACCCTCATTCAACATGCTATCAACTTCAAACCCTTCATCTAACATTGTTGCCTATTTATCTATGTTTTGTTCCACTTCATCTATGGTTATTGCCTCTTCATCTCTCACACTCTATAATTCTATCATATCTTCAAAATAATTTTAATCCCAAGGGATGATACCACTATGCTCATATCTTATCATATGTTGATAAATCATATTTCTTTTTCTCACCTTTCCACTAGTCATTACATGGACATGGATATGTATCCATGTCCCTCTCATCGATTACTCTCTCATGAAAGGCATGGTATTGATCCATAGTCAACCTTTGACATTAATCCATATGTAATGTTCTACGTATAGCAATAAAAATATTTTGGCTAAAAATTGGCAAACTAAAAGTTTAATATTTTTTTAAAATATCAAGAAAAAATCAAATTTTTGAAAAAATGTAAAAAATTGTAGACTAAGAGACAAAAACTATCTTCTTTAATTGAAAGAAATTTCCATAACAAAAGAGTTATAGAGAGAAAATAAAATATAAAATTTAACTAATGAATTGTAAAAAATAGAATTTTGTTGTTTATATTCAAATTATTGATTACATTACATTACACATCTTTCAAACTCAAATCATTACTTCACATTGCATAGCTAATAAATAGATGTTGATATATGACAAATTTAAATTACAATATAGTTTTTACAATGTTAACCTAAGTAGTTATGCAATTAATTCACATTTCATAACTAATAATTAGGAGTAGCTGCCAATTGCATTTGCTTGTCATAGCATTCTATGAGACCACATTTCTTTAAGGCATTTTTTCAAATAGTTCACTACCTTGTTGATGATACCACATTTTTTATACATGTATACCAAAAAAAATTATCAAAAATTTCACTTCCTTGTATCTATGGCTAAAATCCTAAAACAAGTGCTTTCAAATAATCTATGGATGCTTGGAAAAAATATGTCAAAGCATAATAGTAAGTAATAACATAGACAAGGCAGTGAACTAGTTGAAAAAATGCTTCAAAAAAATGTTGTCTCATGGTGATTGAATTCCATGACAAACCATAACAATTCACTTATCATGGAATTCATCATGGCATTCCATTACCATGAGACAACATTTCTTTGAGGCATTTTTTCCAAAATTCATAAAATTCATCTTAGGAGTCCATATTCCTTTTACAATTACTCTAGGAGTCATTCATAAGCATCCCATATCATGTCCATGTGAAATAAATTTGTATTTTGATCATTAATATGTTTTTTGTCTCTTACCACAACCCTATAGTACTTTTAAATAGCTTTGGTAGGTGTGTGAGAACCAAAGGAAGTGAAAAGATAGTTATCGCTTCCACGTAGCATGTAAGAACTTCACTTATAGTGTTGTAGTATATAGAGACTGGTTACCATGGCCCTGTAGAGGTCTCAAAAAATAATTATTATTTTGGTATAAAGAGTTTGAGTATCATATAATATTTCATCATGACCCCATGACAAATAAAATGTTGAATTGTAGTGATGCAGTAAGAGTAAATAGTAAAGGTTTACCATAACCCTAAGGTGGACAAGAAGATAAATGGTGGTATGGTGTTAAGGGGAGACTATTATTTTAATAAATATGATGTATTTATGGTAAGGCAACTTAATTTTACTATAAATTTATATGAGTTAGATGGATGACCTTTGATTGGACTTTTATGAAATGAAGTTGGAAACTATATTTAATTAGGAATTGGTGGATTGGGTGGGGCTAGTTTAGGGTATTTTGAAATGGTTCCCTAAGTTTTATTTATATTTATATATGTATACTTAATTTTTTTAAATTGAATGGCAATAGTATTATGGTTAATTTTTAAATTTGGAAACCACCTTTTTAATGTTTCATAATAGTTATTATGTTATTTTATGTTTTTGGTATAACAACATATAATCTCATAACATTTTATGAACCATCATTTGTCATCTATTAAAATTATCAAATTTTAATTCAAAGTCACTTATAAATATATAAGTGGTGTAACTCATTTCACACATAAGCATTATCAATTACACACTTAACTTTGAACATATTCATAATATATGAGACACATATTTTTTATTTCAATATTCTCATCAATTTTATTATTTGATCACATTGTATCTCACTGTTAAAGGGTTAGTAAATGGACATTAGCTACCCAAAATCTAATATACATAGAGATATTAACTCTTTAGAGTTTGCACTTTAGATTTTCCATATATTTTTCTTGACAATCTAGGTCAAAATTTTAACTATAAAAGTTACATATGAATAGCAAAAAATGAATTATCTAATTGAGAACCCTCTTAGGAGCATTTTTTATGATCATGGAAACCATCTCCAACCAAATCCAAATGTTAGAGTAACAATAATCATAACTATAATTGCACATTTCTAGGGTCAAACTTTTTACATAAATTTTATGTAACACTCTATACAATATATGTTATTTCTATCTATTTTCATATTTCAAAAAAGGTCTTATGGTCTAGACATAAGTGGTAAAAGTTATATAAAGTATTCCCCACACTCTCACCATATTAAAATCCAATTCTTGAAATGATATGATAGATCTCGAAGGGATGCCAAAGGATCCTGCGATTCTATGATGGTTATATCAAAGGTTGGTTATAATGTGGTATGAGGTATAAGGGGTAACATGTATCTTGCCATCCTATGATTATTTCTATCAAGGATTTTAGGGTTGTGTTAAGTGGTGAAATATGAGGCACTTGTGGTCCCATGATAGATCTAAATAGGTCTTGTGGTGATGTGGTAAAGTATTAAATGTTAAAATTACTATATAACCACCCCACAGTGGTTATCATTAATGTCTCTGATTAAAGTGCCCACCTAGCCATTAGATTTGACCAAATCAACTATCTATGTTTGAAATAATTTAATGCTAAGATTTTTCAATTTCATGGAATGAACTAAAGTAATGGTGAAATGATCAGCTCTATAGTAAAATAAAATTTAGAATTTCTTTTTATTTCTTCATTCAATCAAATTCAATGGTGATTATAAACATTGATTTCAAGATTTGTGTGCATACTTTAGCCATCTTCCAACCAGGTAAGTCTTCCTCATCACTCTCTTCATAAAAATTTGGTATTTAGTTTGTGCTTTATGTTTAACTAGTTTGGTAGAGCAAGTGACTATCAAAACCCTTGTTAATAAAAACATTAAACTATGGCACATAAGAAATCTAAATCTATAAGTAAGAGCACTAAACACCTTGTTCACAAGAAGTGGTCCATTTAAAAATCACTTTTGGACATTTTTCCAAATTTAGTTGACAAAGGGTATAAGAAACTATTCAAGGATATAGCAGAGGGGTGTCAAGATGTTAGAGTCCCTATCTTAGGATGGAACCTATTTTGGTATTTTTGTGTAAAGCAAGATGGATAGGGACTAGTTTCAAACACATATAATTTGAATTTGGTTAAGCTTATGGTGCTAAATATATTCATTAATGTGGATTTTATCAAGATATTGGCATATCACTATCATCCAACCACCAAAATTGTCAAGTTAGCAAATGGGTCACCATTAATGGTTGTGGATAGAAATAAAATCATTGAGTGCTTCATGATCAAGAAGTAAGACCTCATAAAATTTGACTTGAAGAAGATTGAATAAAAATATACCAATCTGATAAATACACATAAGAGTGATGAGTTTCCCATGTAAATGAGGAAATGGACCAATAATAGAAGGATTTAAATCCCAGCCATTGTAGTTGAGCCTTTTCCAATTGATGACTTTGTTGTGTATTTCAAAAGGACATATTTTATTTTATATCAAGTGATAAAAATTGATGCCCAAGATAGAATTCTAGTTGGCATGATGATGATGGTCATGATAATACAAAACCTAGAGGTTAATTTTGAATATGATTTTGCATTATTTATTGAGAAGAAATTGCATGATATATTTTTGTAAATAAGGGAGAACAAGACACATGTGGAGTTCAAATATTATTCTTTGTTGTGTCATTTAATTTTGTATCAAATTAAAAATAATTGGTCCATTAGGATGGATTTGAGCATGATTAATCAAAAGAGATAGATATTTCCTACATATGGTTGGTGTTATAAATGGGACACTCATTGTTAGAACTATAACTATGTTGTGTTCCATGATAATTTCTCATTCATAATAATGAATTCCCTTAGTATCATTTTTCCTATATTGACCAAAGAGGTTAGAGAAATGTTGAGGCCTCTTGCTCATAGGCTAAAATAGGGTCAGATACTATAATTAGATTATATGGGTGTACTCAACCACCCCATGTGTTACCAAAATTTGTGCCAAACATAATTACTTTTCTTGAATTCATGTGGAAAATGCTTTGTATGGAGAAAGATGTGATGAAAAAACAAAAGAAGGGAACATTTCTTCTATATTCCACTATTTTTGGTGAATTGTACATTGGTGAAGATACCTTAGAGGAGTTACAAGCCTATTTTAAGGCTAAGTATTTTTGTAATTAGGGATAGAAAGAGTTTGTGATCTATAGGGTCATATGAACTTTTTTAGACAATTCATCCTTATTAGGATGGGGATATCCCATCAAATCAATTTTGATGAGGATGTGATTAGAAATTGTGTCACTTTTGAAGAGGTATATAATAGGAAAATAAAATGGTAAATTTTGAAGAAGATTAAGGATGATAAAAGAAAAAAAACCCTAAGTTTTCAATATTTTTTGTTGAAGATAAGGATCCTTTAAAAATAATAGAGTTGATAATTGATAAATTTTAAAAAATATATCACAAGTCTAAGAGGTAGCCTACAAAGGCTACCAACCTCCCTATCAGAAATATAATAGGAGTTGTGATTCAAGAACCTAGTCTAGATGCAATGTCAATGAAAGATCTATTTGTTCCTAATTCAACACCTACCAAAAGGCAAAAGACCAATGATGTTTTTCCACTAGTTTCATATGAAATTACTGAAAGAGCTGGTGACTCTGAGGAGGTGGCCAATATTTTGAGGCATATAGAAGAGGAAGAGTAATTTTATCAACCCTTTTTTGGTCAAGAAATAGAAGCACACAAACTAGAAGTAAGAATGGATGAACATGTAAAAGGTGAGCCTAAACTATAAGAGGATGAAAGGGTTGTGGCTTCTATGAGGTTCATTGAGGATGATGATTTCATCAATACCCAAAAATTCAAAGATTTATTGCTCAAAATAAAGATGTAATAATTTGAATAAAAGGTGGAAATAAATAAAATGGGTGCTGATGAATCTCAGCATGATCAAATTGTGACACAAACTTTCAAGGATATAAAAATTAATGAAATAAATGTCAACCCTGATGAGGATAGATAAATGGTTTTGAAGAGTAATATGTTGATCATCCCTAGCCTTGAATTGAAGAAAATGCTTTTGTTAGACCAAGTGAGAAGTCAAGATTACCCCATAATGGTTTCTAAGTTTGATTATGAGGATGGTGTCAGTGGTTATTAGTTTAACCCAAAGATAGAGACTCTAGAGATATGGGCCACATAGATGAAAACCAACAAGCCAAGATTACTGGATGTAGTCTAGGAGTTAAGGGGAATAACTATGGTGAAAACATTTTAGGATACATCAATGCTTGAAGCTTCCACCCTTACTGTGCACTTTACATTGTTCTCATAAGCTACTATCAAGAAAATGGAGCAAAGATTGCTCAACTATGAAAAAACACAAATTTAGATGAATGATGAAGTGAATACATTGTATTTGGAAAATGTCAAACTAAAGTAGTAGTTGAAGGGTGTTGATTCTCAAAGCCAAGCAATTGTGCCATACCAAGCTCCCATGCCATAAATAACTAGTGATAATACAATCCCAATTGATTAGTTGAATGCATTCAAGTTGAGGTTGTAGAAAGAAATTAAAGATTTGAAAAATAAAAATGAGAAGACAAAGGATGAGGCCAAATTGAAAATCCTTGAGGTGTTTGAGAAGATTTTAGAATACAAATTAAAATTAGTTTCTGACAATTTGAGAGATGTGCATGAATGTTATTCTTCCTTGTCTTAGGCCATTGATCAATTAGAGGTCAATATTTATATTTTTGATCTAATATACAAGAAATGGTAACCTACACACCATATGTTGCTAACCTTGTGCAAAGTTATACAAAGAGATCTAGGTGCTCTAGCTTCACTCAATCCAATAGATAAGATAGTGAAAATGATCTTGGATGAATTTTAGTATGTGAATGGTGAGAGCCAAAAAATGCAAGAAAAGATTTATTATTTTACTACATTCAAACACCAGTTTATTCCTTGTATTTTGATAGAGGATAAAAATATCAAAGGTTTTGATGCATGGAAGAGTGAATATGGTCAAACAGTTTCTCAAGTCATTAATTTATTGAAAAAAGATCAAAACATAAGTATTCTCATTTTCAATGTCATTTTGGATAGATTAATTGCTCTGGATGTTGGATATGCAAAGTTCATCATTGATGTCAAAGTTATGCTAGAAAAAAGATGGAAAGATTACAAGGCCAACCTAATCCATATCCAAGAATATAAGTGGCCTAATGATTTCATAGTGTACCAATGGGAGAATCAGTGTTTGACAACTAAATAATAGGTAGGCCAAGTATGTAGAGGAGCAATGAGCATCAAGTTGGTGTCAACATGTCACCAAAAAATCTTAGACATCATCATTTTTTATCTTTTTCTTGTTTTTATGCTTTCCAATATGTATTCAAAATATATTTGGTAGTCTTTTTAAGACTTGTCAAAAAGTATATGTTGTAATAGGTCATATTAAGGGTTAAGTATATGAAAATTCATTTTTTTGAATGTGAAAAGTTTGAAGCTTGTATATTCTGTTACCCCTATAAGAAGGCAACCAAGACCTTGGGAAAGCTCTCTAGAATTTGATTTTGGAAAAAGACATTGTAAGGCATACTCTTCAAAGATATATCAATAAAAACAAACTGCATTTTTTGGTGCCATATATTTGGTTCTCAATTACTTGTTGAATATTCATGTTATACTTTATCTAGTTGTCTCCATTTTTATTTATCCTTGTTATTTCAATTAAGATATCAAGTATATGTTTAGTTATTCAAAACACATTTGCTGTTTTTGGGTGTTTTATCTACTTGGGTTTCCTCAAGTAGGGATTAAATTCCATTGAATAGATCACTTTAACTTGGAGGATTCAATTTGGATAATTAAAAAAAGCTAGGTAATAATAATTTGCATGTCTATGCTAGTCATAGACAATCCCAGGCTAAGTAATTCAAGTTGTGGCTAGATAGACAATCCCAGGCTAAGTAATTCAAGTTGTGGCTAGATAGAAAGCACAAATCTTTTTGTGAACATACTACATTACCTAATTATTGAGAAAAGAACCAATCAATTCTTTCATATAATCATTTCCTTGTATCATATTCAAAAATTATAATTATAATTTTTTGTTGTGTAAGAATAGGAGTAATAGTGGAATAAAAATTCAAAAAAAATCTAATTCAAATCATATGCCAGTTTGGATTAGGGTGAATTGGATGATTCAATTAACAAAATTACCTAAATCCCTTAATCTACTATGAAGTCACCAACAAATTTGAGGAGTAATTAATCATTGGTTAATATAAGGTAACACCCACCTAGGGAAAGTAGAGCCTAAAGTGTAGAGAATCCTAACCACTTAGGTTGTTTCTGTTAGTTGGCCAAATTGGTTGCATAACTAGTCATAACGTTTAGCATCCTTTGATGGTTTTGAATATTAAAAATTTGAGAACCAATGGAATGCTTTAGAAATTTTAAGAAAGGTAACTCACATAGATCCACATGCTTCCCATGCATTTATCAAGATGGGTGAGTTGTTAATATCGTTAAACCGTAGTGTAGCTTTAGATTCTCTTAAGATGCCAAAGTCTCTTCTAAAGAAGAGTAGAGAAGAAGTACCCATTGAATTTTTGAACAACATTGGGGTTATTCATTTTAAGCATGATGAACTAGAGTTGGCTCAACAAACTCTTATGGAGGCATAAAGTGTAGACATCCAATTCCTAACACCATTTTTGTTGAAATTATCAATCTTACTTGAATTTTACTAAAATACACATTTTAGTTTAAAATCCATAAAACATGCTAAATAGTTTGATCTTGTCATTTACATGTGCTGATTTAGGCTAATGTATCCCCAAATGGGGTAATGCATTTTATGGGCCAACTAACTTTAATTAGATGATTTCAAGTCAAAATGATGATTTCACCTTTTTGTGCTCTAGATCACTCTTTTCTTCTAATTCATTGGTACACATCATGTATCTTTTTAATTTTATGTCATCAAAATCCTAAATGGAAATATGGTTCCAATACATATAACACTTCCTTCCAATTCTTCCTGAGTCAAATTATGACCCAGTAATATGACTTTCTGACCATTTTGATTAATTGAGGGCTAATTTACAAATAATTGCACAAATTTTGATTAACCTTATTTAAGGATAATGAATCCAAATCAAGAGCTTAAATGGATTTTCCATGAGAGTTGCTGAATATTTATTTTGGAAATTAATTTCTATTAATTTCATCAACTAATGACATCATTTCTTGGAAAGGTATCCCTAGGCCATAAATGCATAAATTATCAAAATCATGGCCTCCCATGCCTCATTAAGACCATCCATGCCTCTTAAATGCCTCTTTTTCTTAAATCATTATGAGGGATATTTATGGATTTTAATTATATAATTGGATTAATCTATGACCACACATCTCAATCTTGAGATGGATGGTCATGGTTGATCCTAACCAATCTCAAAAATTTATAAATAGAGAGGCCATGAACATCATTTTTAAGATTGATTTGTGCAAAGTTATAATGCCAAATTATCTCCACAATCCATTTGCATTTGATTATTGATTTTGTTTGCAAGCTTCATTGATAGGCTAATTTAGAGATTCCAAATCATGAGCCTAGGTTTTACAAGGAGTTCTTGAGACATTAGAGGAGTTGGGCACCATTTTTGTTGAAGACAAGAGCTCTTGATCAAGGAATAACATGTTATTGAGCTGCATTGGTATGGTGAATCCATTTGGGAAGGTAATATGATGTTGTTTTCTTTTAAGTTTTTTTTGTTATCTTTTGTAATTCCTGCATGAATATATAGGCTTAATTTGGTTTACTTTTATGCATTTTTCCTTTGGTTTATTGTACTAATGTTTTATTAACTCTAGCATGATGAGCTATAATTAACTCAACAAACTTTTATAAAGGCATTAGGAAATGATGTTATGCCTCTACATAAATCTTTGTGGTCAATTTTATGCATTTTTTACTTTTAGGATTCTCATAGTTAGGTAAAAATGTAGTGTTCATGAAGGAATGGGAAAGATGCGTAGAGACTTTGAATTATACCCGTACTATGTAATGGCATTAAATCATTTAGCAACCCATTTTTATTTATAGGGAAACATTTTCTTGTGTAACAATTGACTAAGATAACTCTTGTTTCAATTGACCACCCTCTCATGAAATCTCAGTCATATTATAATCTTACATGATCTTATCATAGTAAAGGTGATTATGGCACCACTAGTAGCTACTACATGACATTAGTCAAGGAAATCTAGAGGCTATAAGATTTTGTGGACAAGTTAAATTTAAGTTGGAAGATCTTAAGAGTTATCTCTCAAAATTTGAAAAGGTTTTAGAGGTCCACCCTAAGAACTATGAGAGCTTAAAATTTGTAGGCCATATATATGATAAATAAGGGTAGATAGAGAAGGCTTTGGAAAATTTAAGAAAGTCAACTTTCATATATCCATGTGATGCCCATGCATTTATCAAGATGGGTGAGTTATCAATATCATCAAACCCTAGTGTAGCCTTATATTCTCTTAAGACAACAAAGTATCTTTTGAAGAAGAGTAGAGAATAAGTACCCATTGAATTTTTAAACAACATTGGGGTTCTTCATGTTGAGCGTGATTAACTAGAGTTGGCTTAACAAACTTATTATAAGGCATTAAGAAATAGCATTTGGGTTGAATTCATAAATAAAAGTACCAATGCCAATTCTAGAAATTTTTTTCTGTGCTTTAAGGATATGGAATTTTACCAAAAACTAGAAGAAGGTGGTGTTTCACTTGAGTTAAAATTTTAATTCCCATATGCTCCAAAATGCATAGAGGAAACTAATGAAAAACTAATCCCTTAAACCCTAAACTATTTGTATGGTTCTAGTACTCACTTGCCTATATTACTATTTTAATTTTCCAATAAAAAAGCTGTAGATTTTGTGTTTAATATAATGAGGGTTTTGAATTACCTTTGAATTCATTGAAAAGGTCATCCCCAAATCTAACTTCACTATAAAGGGCCTCATGAACTTCAAATTCTTTACAAAAAACTCTAAATTCCTTGCCCATATTTTCATATTTATTTAGGTCCTCTCCAAACAATATTTATCTCCCATGCAAGTAGCTAATATAACCCAAAATACCTCAATGCCAAGATAATTACCAGCTAATGAAATGAGGAAATATTCAATGAATAATGAATTATGCATAATACACCCCCACCATAATTTTTTTTTAAAAATATCATCTAATTTGTATTTGTGTGACTAAATATTTAGTCATTTTTATTTGCATAACTAAATAATTTTTTATTCAATGACCAAATTAGTCATTTATTTACTCATTTATAATCGAGTTGAAAAAAATTAGTAGAATTTAGACATTTTTAGTTGCTGTGACTAAATTTTTTAGTCATGTAGTTATTTATTTTCCAAATTCTACTAGTGGGATAATAAAAATTTTAATGACATCACCAAAATTGTGAGAAGGTGACAAGTGTCATGGTTTTAGCTAAATAATAATGAATAATTAATGGTAACCCACCCCTCAGATCAAGAATTGATGATGTGCTTTCACTCAGATGATGATGCTCAATGATGCAACACAAGGGTAGAATTTTTCATGGATCTCTAAGTAAATGTAGAACCATCATATGGTGAGAGCATATTAACCAATAGAATTGATACAATATAAAGCTTAAAAGGCCCATATGATTACCAAGTGGCATAACCTTAGAGCCTAGTATAGATTATAGCCTAAACATATTTTAAATGTCAACGGTACACATTGATTCACACCTACAAGATCCAATAGTGCATGATTGATGTGAAATTTTCAACATAGCTCAAAAAAATGTGGTAATGACATGTGTCATAATTATGGGAAACATAACTGAGATAACTAGTGCCATTCAAATCCCAAGATTGAGATGATGGCATGTGCTAGTTCATTCAAGGATAATATGATGGTGTGAGGTGAAGGGAAGATTTTAAAAGGAAATGATCATTATTTGAACGTTCATGAGTAATTTTGACATTAAAATTCCATAGGGGTGCCACACAAGTGTCAATACAATGCCACATAAGTAGAAAATCAATAAGAATCAAAGATATAATGAACCCACAAAAATAAAAATACAAATACATGATCTAAGGCATAATTTTCACTTAACTCCACATGCTGCTACCATTTAAGCACTATAAATCTTTAGAAAATCCTCACTTCAACCCTGTGATCATCACAAATCATGGTTGATAAATTAAACTATCACTAGTGTGAGTATAATTCAATTTAGAATTGGATTGTGGACCGTTAGTGAGTAATTTAATAGTTCACATCCATGTGAAATTTATGAAACAAATTTCCTATAGACTAATCTATTAAAAGTAAAAGGTCATTTGTTCTAAAATGTAATAGAAAGGACACCTATCTTATACACTTGTACAAATGTATTTGGATAAGACTAACCAACATACCACCTTGATTTGATATAAAAGGGTAATTATCCATTGTCAAAAAGGAAGAGGGAGTTTTTGAGCCAAAAACTTGTGTAAAATTTTGAGAAATTAATGCAAGCAAGTAATTATGCAAATATTATCCATATTTGTTTGTGTCATTTATTATGATGGTTTCTTTCTCACTTGCTTAATCCTATTTCCAGATTTGAATTGTTCTTATGAATTTTTAGTGTGCATATTTTAATTGTAGAGTTGTCAACTTGTGCCAATTATAGGTTGATTGAAAGTTCTTAGGTTCATTTCATTCCCTTTACTCTTCTTATATTTGGGCTAATGTTGTTTACTTGCAGGGTAAATCTGTAAATTGAACTTAGTTCTTATTTACAATTTTCTTATTCTTTAGATGTTTACTTGATGTGTGATAATAGTTGATATCATTCTATTTCATGTTACACATTGGTTAAGTGCATACTTGGATGATATTTGAACTCTGTCATGATGTTTGGGATGAAGATCAGCTATAACTCTTTTCTACCCTGCCCTTCCTTTTGCTCATTTTTAACCAAATCAATCTAGTTTACTTTCCATTATAAATATTCATTTTAAAATAGTGTTTAGATTATAATTTGATCATAATTCACTAATATTATATGATATTAATTCACTCTTTTCAAAGATAATTAGTTGGCCATAGTGGCTCCCAACCACCAAACTTTATAAATATTGTGAAACACTCCACTTACATTGCCTCTGTTCCATCAATAGATAATAGGATTATCATAACCTAAAACTCATACACTTAATTATATGAAATATAAAATGATAAGTGTTTTATAAACACTCTAAGAATTTATGATACATATTAAGGCATCAACAATCTCTTTAATTTTACTTTATCATAATTCATTTTCCTTCATACATATAATAAAAATGTAACTTAGCTTCAAGTATTTGTTGCTCACGTTTCAAGAGAAACATGTACATATTTAAGATCATATAATTTAATTATAACTATAACATTCTTATCCTTGGGGTTTTTATCATAAGGTTTCATTGAATCCATTCATTAAACTAAAAAACCCTTATAATCCAAGTACTTTTCCTCCACTACTATGTTGTTGAAATCTAGATGTTGGGTTGTAGTACCTAAATACAATCATGGTTTGCATGAATAGAAGTGACATTGTGATGTATGATGGATTCCATGTTAAAAAATTATAAATAATGGTTGTGCACTACCCATAGTATTCCAAATGGATTATATTATATTATTCCTTAAAAATTATGTTCTTCACCTAATTGTTAACAAATTTTACACTTTTTGTTAATAGAAAATAGGGTTGATAATGATATTATACTAAAGGTGAGAATAACTACAATATTGCTTAATGGTATAAAATCATTACATTAAGGATTCTATTTCCCTATGTATGTTAAGAAAAATAAGGAAATATCACATTTTTGTACTCAACACACCCCACCTTGTATTTTTCTTTGAAAAGTGGGGACCCCACCTTTTAGTTTTAGAGGACCTATATTTTATCTAGGTATATATGTTTTTATGATGGTTCTTATTATCTATATAAGTTCAGAGTATTGAGCATTGAATTATGTTAAGGTCAACCTATTTTCCATTTGAAAGGACTTGTTTAAACTAACATATTAATGGAAAGTTGTGAAGAATTGATTTGAAGGGAAGGTATTCAGATTGGCTTATTCAGATTCTTTCATGTAGAAATATTTTTATTCGGATACTTTTGGAATTCAAAAACTTTCTTCAAAAGGTTTATCTTCAAAAACATAGTCTTCAATAACTTTGATAACTTTATTTTGGGAACTTTTCTTTGGAAACTTTATTCTCATTGGCAACTTTTCATTCAAAATTTTCTCTTCAAAAGGTTTTCATTTGACAACTTTTCTCTTTGAAAGGTTTCTATATGAAAAATTTCACCTAAACTATAATCTTTATTAAGAGTATTTAGTCTTTGGTAACTTTAGAAACTTTGGTCATCAGAATAAATGTGAATAATTCTTTCAATAAATTTGGTTTTAGGTGGATATATTCATTCAAAATCTTTCAATCAGAAACTTTCTCATCAGAAGCTTTCCCATTAGAAACTTTCTCTTCAGGGACTTTTCTTTGAAATTTTTCTCTTTGGCTAATTTTACTTCAGAAACTTTATGATTAGTATATTTTCAATCAAAAACTTTATCATCATGATATTTCATTTGGAAACTTTCTCTTCGGGAACTTTCTATGTGATAATTTCCACCCAAACTACAATCTTTGCTAAGAGTACTTAGTATTTGGGAACTATTCCTTCAACATATTTTCAAAAAGTTATTTCAAAATGATTTTTTCTAAATATAATTAGGTTTTTTAGGGTCTTTAAATATCTAAGGAAAATTTTGACTCAACCATATAATGATAAATGTCAAAAGGGGAAAGGCAACACTATGGCACCCTAAATGACAAAGCATCCTAATTGGCATGTACACTAGGACTGAGTGGTCAATTTTAAATTAAATGAAGGTGATGAACTCATAGATGTTGGTGATTAATGGTGTGAAAATTGGAAATTAATGCATAAATATATAACATTTATCCCCCAATTAAGTTTATCTCATTTGATTTTCAAGATCTTGAACAAACTTATCCTTTTGGAATCTCAAAAGTCCTAGTTGTGGCTAGGATGACTTTCAACTCATGTAATTTACTTCAGTGCCTTTAATTTTTTAAAGATTAAATCATACTATATTTCATCCAAAAACCATGAAATATTCATTTAGGTCATGCTAAGGACCCTCGCTACCCTATAGGTTTTCCATCAAGGACTCTACTAAATACTTGGACACCACTTTTGATGCAATTATGTTTGATGGCCTCTATCCCAATTATTCATTTCTTTGGGAGGTCTTAGAGAACAAAAATTTATTTGTATTTTAAGAAAATATATTATTTGAGGAGAAACAAATTATAAAGGACCTTCTCTCATTCAATTTATAGGCCTTTCACTACATAGCTTATAAGTCAGAGGTCATGCCATGTATATATTTTATATGAGGCTTATTCTTTTAGTGAAAAATTACAAATGGTGATTATTTGCACTACATCAAAAACACATAAGTATCACTTTCATATTTAGAGAAGCATTGATGAGGTATTTTATTCTACCTATCTGAGACATTAAATTTTACTTGCATACCATAATCACCTAGAATAAAGGAAATAATGTGAAGTGAGCACTAGGGAAGTGGCTCCTCCTAGGTTAGACTTTTAATATAAAATAACATGTTCATAATCCTATCCTTATCACCCAATTTAAGATGGTAATTCACATAGGCATGGCACTATTGAATCAACTCTTTATCCATGTGAGCATTCACTTCTTACATTTATAATGGGTTCTCTTGTTAGACCTACTCAGTACTTCAAAGCACACTGATGCATTAGGGGAAGTCATTAGTGTCTACATATAGGAATAAATTATACATAAAGATAGGAAACCCCATGAAACCCCATGGGGTAAATTTTTATATGATGTCTTACCTATTAGATTCAATCATAGGAATAATGTATAGGTAAAATGGGGTTCTATGGAATTCCAATCTAGATGTTATTAAGAATAGAATATGTGACTATTAATATTTAATTCACATATACTCATATGTTAGGAACATCTCTATAATATCATAAGACCTCTACGCTTAGGTCTGGATAGATATTCATGGTTATCCTTTAACTAATATTTCACAAGGCATTGCCAAAACACTTGCCAATGTGGGAGACTATTGGCTCTACCTTGACTACACTATCATCATGGTCATTGTCCATAAGGTGGATCCTCTTCAGCTTCCTAAGTTTATTCTTGACAAGGTATCTAAATAAGAGATTGCATTCTAGATATGGAATGATATAGATGAGGATCTAATAAACAATAAGAAGGGTACCTCTTATGGCTCCCATATCAAAGGAGAGCATCAAGAGGTAATTCAAGGAAGATATAAATGTAAGGAGAGCATATGCCTTATGCACTTTTCCCATAAGTATTGGGACCCCTATGAAAAAGTCTAAAAAAATATCCACAACCTTGGCATCACATATAAAAATTAACCATTTAATCATGGCATCCTATTTCTTAATGCTAAGGATGATGAGGAAGTAAAATAGATAATATTGAAAATAGGCTCAAGTGAAGACATATTAAGGGTAATACAAGCTAACCCCTCCAATATACTTAGCCAAACAAAATTTATGATCCATTCACTAGGAAGATGGAGATCCTCTAACTTTTGGAGTGTCAAGCCATACCAATGGTTAGCAAACAAGAAACAAGATCCCCAATATCCACCTGTGGCTCAAGACCAACAAAAATAGTCATAATAATTAGTAGGTGAATCATCAGTTACTAAACAATATGTATAACAATAAGAGATATAAGGGATACATTCTCCTTCTTAAAAGAAGAGGAACATACTCCTCTAGTTCAAGCATCAACTATTGAATTGAGGAAGGTTAAGTAGGAGCTAGTAAAGGAGCTAACCCATGTAAAGGACATCATAAATAGGGAATAAATGTGGATCTTTTTATTGGACTATTTTGATGAAGAATAAATTATGGCTTTAATAGCCCTAACATCTAGCATGACTACCCCTCATCTTCCCCAATAAGTGAATACTCTACAAGATAGGAGAATCATGTGATGTTATCAAAGAAATCCAAAGGGGGATATACCTCAAAACCCATCCATGAAATCACTTAATAATGCACAATGTTCATTGGAAGGTGATCCAAGTCAAGAGGTGGATAAGGAAGAACTAAATCAAGCCAGGGTCTTGAGCTTGTAAGCACTAAAAATAAAGGTGCCTCTCACCAGTGATTCATTTAATAAGGGTGTTATTTTCATTTTACCCTTTAGCCTTTTCCATTTGATGACATTACCTATTATCTCTACTATAAATATTCCAATTGTTTCCACTTTCATTCCTATACAATCTCTTTCTACCAATCTTATTTTCATGTCCCTGATCTATATTCTATAATTTAGACCCTACTTTCACTTTTGCAATCTCTACTTGTTCAGACTCCACCACTACACTTTCCATCCCTAAAACCATATATTTTTACATCCTAGCCATCAACCAACCCATAACCTAAATTTTTTCTTCCTATACCCAATTGGGTTGACCTTGCCTTCTTCAACACTAATCTCAACCACAATAGTAGTGAAAAATAAGAGGGATCCCAAAAGGAAAGCAATCTATGCTGTGTACCCAATACCATAATTTAAGAATATATATTGGTCTAAAATAATTTATCCCTTAATGCCCAAACCTTCCTCTAAACTTGAGCCTAGAACTAACTAGACAAGAGATGGAAGAAGAGTTGGATATTTTCAAAGAGTAATAATAGGTGATATGAGTTCCTCCTAGTATAGAGTAGGATGTACAAAAGGTGTAACATAGGTTATATGATATTTTAGGTACAATTCATTTTTTTATAGTCTAATTGGATCTGCATCTAAACTCAATAACTAAATTATTTAAGCTTCTTAGAGAAAATGAAAATAAATTAAATTTCTTGGTATTGTACACCCCCAATAAGGTATTAAACCACCTAGCCTTGATGACCCCTATGGAGGTAGATAATGCATTGAATTTATCTCTCATCATAACATAGGAGACCTAGGATTGGGTGTTATCTTATGAAACTCTCATAAATAAGCTTGTCAAATAAGAAAAGCAAGCAGCACAAATTTTTACTGAGTTTGAATTGACCAGATTTTGAGATAATAAAAGGAAGTTGGTAGATCATTCCACTTTTGATTAAATAATTCAAAAAGTCTTAGATGGTTTAAAATAGAGTTTATAAGGACTGATCTTGGAGGAAATTTAATCCAATTTGAGCACAACAAGGAGAAAGGCAAGAGAGGTAGAGGTCTTCTAGGTTGCTTTTCAACCCACCAAAATAGAAAATACAAGGCTGATGGAATAAAATGATAGGGTAACAAGACCTCATCTTCTTGACATAAACATTGTTTATGTGCAATATGCTAAGGCATACAAATATTAACTAGACTTAGATGAAAATAATAAATAAGTGTTAGTGCCTCCTGCTAGTTCTTCTCCTCAGACCCCACCTACAATGTTAATAACAACACTATGGCCAACTACAACCCCTTCTAGTTCAATAGCTACATTGATGACACCTCACAGCTTAGTTCTAATTTTATATCTAGTTAAATCAATGAGTGCATCACTAATTACAATATTAGTCACCATTTCCCCAATAATAAGTAACATGGTAGCTACAAAAATAATTTTGAAAACTATTAAGAAAAATCCAATTTAGTATGAAGTTAAAATTTATTTTTGTACAATTTTGAATGTCACAATTACAAATTAATAGTTAAGTCTTAGTTACATCCATATTATAATTAAATAAATTATTTTTTCTAATATGAACAAGTTTCATGTCTAAAGAATCTATAAGTTATGACTTGTAAATGAGACTTATGATCTAGTCATTTATGATGTAATCAGAGTTTTCTAAACTTGGAGGATGAGGCAACTCCTTCCCCAAGTTCTTTATAGACATGTATAACCCTCTTTTCAAAGGGTCAAAGTTTTGTATGAATATATAATAATAAATCAAGTAATTGATTATCATAAAACTATGTTTGTTTCCTATGATAATTGAATTTATCATACAACTATGTTGATTATCATAAATTGAATTTTCTTTTTTTATATTAATTAAATGATTCTAAAGTGTGTTAATGCTACAAGTAAATTTGATTATTCTATTTAATGAATATTAATCTTATATTGAAATAAAAATTGAGGATTGATAAGTTTAATTGATTTAAGTGGTCAGTTAAGGTTGAATTTATAATAAATATGTGTATAGATATCTCTCCTAATATAGTCTTTTAGGCATGAGCCATAACTACCCTAGACAACTTTTTGGTCCAAACTATAATCTCTTAAACAAGGGTGTACAACAACATACTTAAGAAGAGAAACCTTTAGTTGAGATTATTAAGCATCCTATATTTTTTATCTCATACTATTAATCATGCTTGTTCATAAGTTTGCAATAGTTGTAAATGGAAAACACTAGTTTCAGAGATACTTATCCCCCAAAGAAAATGTCTTAAAAGCTACCTTTCAAGAACACTTAACCTTATTTTATACCTTAACCTTTATTTACATTTTTTAATTGTATTTGATAAATACCCACCATAAAATAATTATACACCCATCTAAATCACCTAGTGATTAATTTTATTATATTCCATGTATCCATCTATAAAACCTAGTTAAACAACCCATAGGTTCAACTTACTATTCCATCACCTAGTTATTTTAACCACATACCTATAATTTATTCCCCAAAGTAGAAACACATTCCATAGAGATACTAAAATTTTAATGGCTACCTAATTTAAACTTTTTGAGGTGTGCCTAAACCCACATCAATAAAAAGAAAGATAGTGCTAGAAGGAGAGTACACTTGTGTGTTTTATCAATAAATATGGGATAGTCATTACAGAGACACCTGGGAGATTAACAAGGTCTAGAGCACAAACTAGTTTTTTTGGTTTCACCATTGTCAACCCTTAGGAGGCCTAGGTCCATACCTATCATACTTAAGATACACCAAGATAGGACACTTCCTATAATAAATGCCCCACTTATCCATAATCCTATGGATCAACCTTGGTTACTCAGATCTATCATTACCATCCTTGAGGATCAACATGATCTACTAAGGAATTTGGAAAAGTATTTTCTTACCTTATCCCCCTCAAGTGGGAGGATGATAGAGGAACACATCAAATATTTCAAGGTTGCTCTGAGGTTAATGAATGTCATCTATGAGCATGTTGCATGCAAGATTTTTCCATTTACTCAACAAGATTCTTCTTATGATTGGTATCTCAATTTTCAATAAAATTATATCACATCATGGAATGAGTGTTAAAATATGTTCCTTGAATAATTTTGACAAGTGACTAATCTAAGCCTGGTATTTCATCTCTTTACTAGCATGAAGAGGTAACTTAACAAGTCAATCTGGGCCTTCAATGCAATATTATAAAAGATGTACACTTAATTAAATGTTGTATATAAGATAGATGTGAATTTGATGCTTGAGATATACAAGAATTCCCTAGATCCTATTACTATAGTATTCTTACAAAGAGATATCATCATTAATACTTTAGCTTTGGCATTCTAAGAAGTTGTTAATCTTGAAAATAAGCTCAATCCATATTTGATCCCTCATAATCTATGGGGAAAAAATTCAACAATGGACTCTCATATTTGAATATAATTACACATGATAATTATAATTCTCCCACATTTAATTAGAATTAGTTGTACACTTTGCCTCCTATGATGTAGTAAACAAAAAATTAGAATATGATTTCTTAAACAATCAGGTAGTAAGGAATGGCCACCAACAGAATAAACATCAGGCTCATACCAACATGGTAGTTATTTAGGGTCCTAACTCCAACAAAGCTGATTGGATTATATACAAAGAATGGTCTAGAATCTGATTAATGATTTCTTGAATATGCAAAAAAAATGGGTAATAC
Source organism: Torreya grandis (assembly GCA_037957365.1). Lineage (NCBI taxonomy): Eukaryota > Viridiplantae > Streptophyta > Pinopsida > Cupressales > Taxaceae > Torreya > Torreya grandis. Next base: position 1,951,407 of record JARHVA010002433.1, on the reverse strand, counting down.
CACTAATCATAATTACAACCAAAATTTTATATTTATAAGATATAATAGGCCTTTAAAAAGATCCACCAATAGTGTAGAGTAGCAATAGTCTAATAATATACCAAAAATCAATATAATGGAGACAGATTTTCCCAATTAGTGTAGGGTCCATAACACATCACAACATGCAGAACTGGACTATATAGAGTTTTGTGTAACATTTGAAATATTCCAAAGAGAAATGATTAGATAATATCAAATGATGAATCCTTTAGATCTCCCTCATGAATTTGGCCCTTCAAGTTTAGTTATGGTCTTTGAAATCTATGATTCTTCCTTACCTAATGAAGATGACAATATTACAAAGGATAATTCTAATGAAGTGCAATAATTTCAATAGTTTAACATGAAAATTTATAAATTCAAGAATAGATAACCTCTTACTACTTCTACTCCTCCCAATAATACAATTATCCCTCCAAATCCCATAGCTAACAACAATCCTCCTCCCCCTAGAGGGAATGGAAAACCTAAATATAAAGAAGAATAAAATAAAGGATGATACAATATTGTTAAGGATATGAAGAAAATTAAGGACATCACTCTTCATGAAATAGAAGAAAAATCAATCATGGGTAAATCCATCATAGGTAAGCCTATTGTTAAAAAAGTACAAGACAACCAACACAAATGTTATATACAAAAGTAAGTTGGAATTTTCCCCTTTTTGCTGACCATTAAGGTGTTTGAAAAGAATAAACATAATTGTTTAGTAGATTCTAGATATTTAGTAATTGTAATACCAAATTCTATTTGTCATAATCTTTTTTTAACACCTAATCCATCCAAGAGGACTATGTCACATCTAGATAAAATTGTAGTTCCTATATTTTGAGAACTTAATGATGTAAGAATTTAGGTTATCTCAGAACCTAGAGTATAGATGATTGTCAACATCTTGGTAGTGGATATTCCTAAAGGATTTTGGTTATTTTTTAGTACATATTGGTTTAAAATGTTAAATGGATATCTTTCCATAGAATTTTTGCATATTTAGTTTCTTTGGAGAGGCATTGCTAATAAGATCAGGATCAATCAAGAGCCAATGATGAAGAAACCTATTATAGAGTAAAACAACATCAATGAAGAGGTAAGTTATAAGTCTCATAGTCTTGGAATTTATACATTTACCATGAAATATGAAGTGCTAGAAAAAATTTGGGGTCCTTCCTAATTGTGGACATTCCATTTTAATAGAGCAAGATCCAAGAAAGGATTAGGTGTTAGTATTGAGTTGGTAGATCCACAAGGAAATAAATTATTAGCAACATATAGGCTCCAACTCCCATGCACTAATAATAGAGTAGATATGAGGCATTGATTTTGGGATTATATTTTTGCCCTCAAGAATAATTTCAAAGATTTTCTAGTAAATAGAGACTCTGAAATTATCATTAATTAGGGTAGAAATAAATATCAATGCAAATTATCATATTTAAATAAATACAAACATAGAACTTAGGATCTAATAAAATCATTTGAATCTTTTAACATAGTAATTGTCTTGAGAGAACAAAACCAAACCACCAATTCACTGGCCACATTAGCATCAAATTTGGCACCCTTACAAGAATCAAAAGCCCAACATTTCTCCATTGAATTCATAATAGTTGGACAAAATTGGCATACATGAAAAAATTTGGCCTAGATGGATTAGGCCATCTAAATGAGATAATAAATCACAAATTTTTATTTTTTTCTTCACTCATTCCAATTCATGACTTGCATTTGAAGGGAGACATCTCAAGAGGTATCTCAATAAGGGGTGCAATGGTAGTTTAAGGGCCTATTACATGTGGGGAGACCCAATGGGAGAGATAGAGAAGACTAGATTAATGAACATAATTAGTTTTATCAACCTTATTGAGTTTTTTCCCCATCCTTTTTTAGGCCTCTACAATTAGGTTTTGATGAGAAGATCATCTCTATGCAAAAATTAGTGTTTTGACTCTCCTAGCTCAAGAATTATCTCCTTGGTCAACCTTGAAAACCTCTATTAATGTAGTATAATATTTGTAGGTGTATAAATTTATGAATATGAGGTTGATAATTCTTATTATAGTGTGTGAAAATCAATAAAATCAAGAAGCATAGTGAGAAAGGTAGTTTTAATCAGTGAAGAGGCTATGAGGCACTCTCTAAGCCTGAGAATCTTAGCAAAAAAAATGTATCAATTCAAATGATAACCAATGGGAAGATAAAATATTATTTTGATGGTTAATAATGATAAATATCATTAAATAATTATATTAGAGACTCTACTAATCCCTTAAGGAGGAAATTTTGTGATTTGTGCCCCCTAATCTATGCATTTTCCTAAGCTTGGCCACATATCTATTTCAAGGTTTGAATATTATCACAAGGTTTATAGGTATTAAATTTATCATATTAAATCATGATATCTAAAAAAATGTTAATATAACATTTCCTAAGAGTATTCATACATGTAAATGTCAAAAAATCCATTTTTTATTTTTATAAGATTACAAAGCTAAGAGAGGCCTAGAGTGCTAGAAGAGAGGTGGGTGACACTAGTAATTTACTTGTACCCCCACAACTGAACAACCATCATCAAAACCAAAATTAGGTTTTAACCCTTCTTAAACCCTCACAACTTGCTTTTGGGAGAATTTTTACATTTTTTGATATTTTTGATGAAAAAAATATTATTTTAGATATTATGGGAAATATTTTACCTTTTTACACCTTATTCCATCAAATTTTAGGGGTAAAAAGTGAAACAGAGCAAGTTGGCCAAATTCAGGGTTTTGGCATACAAATATAGACAGTAAAAAAAAGCATTTTTGAGGAACTTAAGGGATTAAATGATAAAATATAATTATTATATAGGTTTTATGTGTATTTTAAGGTTATAAAAATAATAATTAGGTCTTGATACATTATAAATCTCAAGATTCACCTATTTCTTGCTCCTTATGTCCCACAGTTCACAATTTCTAAGTGTGCACTAGGCCTAAATTAGATTTTTTGGATGTTTTATTTATTGAATTATGAAAAAAAATGATTGGAAATTTTTTATTATTTATTCCATTTCATAATTAAAAAAAAAACTAGGTCTTTATACCTTATAAATATCAATATATGGCCTTTTCTCGCTTCTTAGTTTTCTTGTTTCTTGCAAGCATGAGAGAGCTAGTATGGAACTCAAAAAGAAAATGGATGTTTTGGGTTAATTTTTAATTTTTAACATGTTGGGATGAATTAAAATAGTTAATATACCTCAAAATATCCATGGGATGGTCCAATACTGAAAGAGAGGCATCAAGAGAGAGGAAAACCAAGTTTTCATATCTCCATCAATGGATTCTATGCTCAAAACTAGGTCCAAAAGAGCCTTTAGTAGAGGTAAAAATGAGGATTTATGTATGTAAAATTTATAATTATTTTATATAATATCCACCAAAATGTTTTTAGTGGGTTTTAAAACTTAAGAAAGACTCCAAGTGGCTCAAATTAACAGACCCCTCTAGACCTACCTAAGCCTAGAAGGTGGAAGACCTTCCCAAACTAATTTAAAGAGTTTAAAAGTGAATAAAAGGATTATAATGGTATAAAATGAATTTTAGGACCAAAAAAAAATTCATTAGAATAAAATAATCTCATTCAATCTCCCAAGCACCATGGAAAGGCCTAAAACTATTGTAAGCTCTAAGGAGGCTAGTGGGTATCTCATGTTGGCCATAAGTTTTTTAATCCAATTTGATGGTGAAGGTCATGAAAAAAAGTTTATAAATAATTTAAAAGTTTTTAAAATTCACCATAAATTTTTTGTACTTCCCCTTTACCTTTTTAACCCATTTTGCACTAAATTTGTCTTTCTCTACTAAGCCTATAAGAAGGAGCTCAAAGGTGAGTTTCACTCACTCAATATGTGACACATAAGTTACATGGGGAGATAATATTATAGGATAATTTTTATGTGGATATAATAAGGTTTTAAAATCATTTATTAAGCCATTAAATCCATTAGTTTTATGAATAATCATTAAGAGCCAAGGCAACTCTAAAACCTTGTTTTTACCTTTTTGTCAAATCAAATTTTAGGTTCAAATTCTTGGTAATTAAATTTTAATAAGATTTAAGACATGAAATTTTTAATATATTTTGGGTAATAAGTTATATCCATAAACCTGTCTCATTTTACCTAGTTTGAACCTATAATTTGAGAACCATTATCAAAACCAAAATTAGGGCTTTGCTTACCTAAACCCTCAAAAAGTCTAGTTTGGTTTCTAACCTCGTATAATGAATTATAAAAACATAAAATTGTCTTATAATTACCTAAAAACTATCAATGAATTCCTAAATAATAATTATGACCTTTTTTTCAACTCAGTTTAGCATGTGTGGGTGTTCTCCCAACTCAAAATTGCTTAAAAAGGGAACAAGTTCCAAGTAAGGAATTGAACAAGCTTCTCCAAAGCATGAAAGAGGTCTAATAAGACCTAAATAAAAGATATATATAACTGATAATTATTTAAAATATATTATAGGGTGTTTTTTTAATGGATAAGTGAAGAACTCATGTTTTCTAATGATTTGGTGAGTTTTACAGGTCTAATGGAGGTTACCACCATTATTGTAGGTCTTGAATGAGGCCTAAAACTTCATAATCATCCTTATATCCATTATATTTAATTCCAAAATACTTATACAAGTCCTAAAATACCTTATAAAGTGTCTTGGTAAATTGACAAGAGCTCCTATGGAAAAATAATGAAGAAGTCAAGCGAGCTTGAAAACCTCCATTAATGGAGTCATGTAAAAATAGGTCTGGTTAAGGACCAAAAAATAGTAAAACAAGAATAATATAACATGTAAAATACCTTTTAAGTTCATATAAAGCTTATAGGTGAATTGACAAGCCTAAGGTGAAGACTTTCATGGTGGCCTAACCTCTCAAGAGGACTATAATAGTTAAGATATAGGTTCAAAGCTAAAGAGCAGGTTTAATAGTGTTCTAATGGTGTTCCAAGGATAAAAAGAGTTCATGTAAAAGTTAAATTAGACTCAAGTTACTTTATGGAATTATAAACATCTAATACTAAACTAACTAACCACTAATGGTCAAAGAAAGCTTCTAGTAGGATAGTGGTGAAGTATGGTGAATTTATCAAGTGGGCAAGTTGGAGAGAGTTGAGGAGATTTTCAAGGAAAGTGGATTAAAATTTAAGAGGAATTATAGAATAAAAAAGACTTTTCACCCTTCAGTGGATGATGCCATCATATAAGTCAAGAGACTTTTAGACCAAAATGTGCCTAATATGCTAAAAAATAGAGCTTTTTGGATCCTTTTTGAGCCATTTAAGTTAAAAGTGGAAGTGTAAAAGGTCCTCAAGGAGATAAATCAAGGTTTAACTCCTTTTCCCACTTTAAAAAATAAAAATGGTAGCCTTAGAGGTGGTTGAAGGTCATTTATTGACTTCTAAGTGCTTATTTCTCCTCTCTTCTCCTCATTATTATATATAAGATAATTTTTCTCTTCATTGTAATCATACTCCTCATTTTGGTATTGTATATCCCTAACAATTTATGTAATAAAAAACCTTCAAAACAATAAGATTATCCATTTTACCTATCTCTTTGCCTACACTTTTTGTTTTAGTTAGTTTATTCATGATTGCCTTGTGAAGGATCCTTCTTCCATAGTTATTGTCCTCTCTTTCCTAAATTTTTATAGGTGGTTTAATGTGTTTGCAAGTTTGAATTTGTGATATTTTGACTAGTGATGAAGGTATAGTGTGAATTTTTATACTCCTCCATGCTTCACCTCTTATCTAGTGAGCCTAGTTTAAAATATTGATGCAAAATGACTATTTTGAGAGATTGTGTGATTTAGGGTTATCTTTGAGATGAATTAGTGCTAGTTTCAAGTAATTTAGAGTGTCTTTCAATTTTATATATCACCTTTGTATGTTTTCAATTAACTCTTGCAGCCCTTCTACCCTTTTCTAAGTCAAAACAAATAGTCTAGGTGATCTACCAAGAAGAACCAGCCTTCTCTAGAGGTTCAACCCCACCATAGGACACCCACATCTTGGGGTTGCTACCATTTTGTAGCCAAGATAGAGAGAGCCTAAATAACCCTCTCATAGGATGCAATTTTATGTTATAACAATTTTTGGCATGCCTAGTAGGACTACTAAATTCTTCACTAAAGGGTTATTGGTGTTGTTTTTCAATGAAATCATCCTTCAAAGGAAAATTTTAAAAAATCAATGGTGAATCCACTATGAACATCAGCTACTCAAGTAACCTAAGTTCCCAAAATCAGATCCTTGGTATGTATACTCAAACTTATTTTGATCGACATGCTTATTATGTACCTCATCATCACTCATATCAAGATAATAACATTTATATGTTTTTCCCAAGTTTTCCTCAAGCAACCTATAATACATATCATGGATTTTGCCTCCATCTCACCCCTATGTATGACTAAAATAAACCTCCTTGGCATTCAAATCAGTCCTCTAATCTCCCTTGTCAAGACTATGTTTATTCTGTTACATCCTTGTTAGGATTCAAGACAGAATTATCAGATCATATGAAGTTGATAAAGGATATTTTTAGGGGTTAAGATATTTTTTAATTCATCCCTATCCATGTTATATAAGATTCAAGGATTTATTTTCAGTTGGTCAAGAATATATGGTTAGTTTATGAGGGTGAACAATGTGTAGTTTGTGAGAGGGAGAATAAAATGGTGTTGAAAAACATGGTCTAAAGATATGAGGGTGTGATTATATCCTATGAATATCATAAATATAATTTATATTATTTATATGTGACCTCTTCCCTCTAATATCCTCAATCTCATCCTCTAAGAGCTTCAAATCATCCCCTTAGCTAACCTTGTCAAGGCCCATCCTTGTCAAGAATCAGAGAAGCAATACTAGACCAAGGGAGAGCAATCATGAAAATAAATAAGGGGGTTGGACTTGGACAATAATTCCCCATTAATTCCATGGAGGGGATAAGTATCTTCTTGCATGAGTTTTGGAGTGTGTGGTCATCCATTGAATAAGGTGATTATCCACATGTCGAGAATCTAGTGATGAAGGAGTGGGTACTATCCATTGAAGAGGTGTTAGAGCATTGGGGGATAAAACATATCAAACTAAAACAAATCAATATAACCTCCTACCCATACACATACTCTTCTTTAAAATCCTAAATCCATCCCACCATGGATCTCTCCTTATGCCAATGATCTTATTTATACCATGCCCTCACTAGTGAGACCACTCTTTCCTAGGCCTATTCAAGAATAAGAATATAATAAGGTGGCTAGACCCTATACATTTCCCTCATATAAATTATTCAAGGAAGGCATAAGATATGAAGGAGGATGTGATGGTTGTGATGAATCAATAATTAGTCTTGGAGAAGGAGGAATTTTTGGTTTAAAAATAAAGTGGTTTATGCATAGCTCAACTCAATGATCTTTCTTTACAAGAGTTATAAGACTCCCTCTCCCTTCTTCAAGATCTACCAAAGACACCTCTCAAGATCCCTAGTTGGAGTAGTATTCTCTTAAGTTGTAAGCAAGATGAACCACTTCACCCTCCCACCATCTCCCTCTTAGAAAAAAATCTATTTTAATAAGGATATTAGAGGATCTTGTAGTCATAGGTGAGCCACAAGAGGATAATACAAGTGTCTATGATGAAGAGATCATAATAGGTAGCCCAATTTATTTAGAGGAAAAATTAGGTTTAGACTAGCCTTCTTGGTATGGTTGTTACACTAATGAATTAGAGCCTGAAGAGGACAATCCTCAAGCTGACTATGGGGTAGACCTTCAATGGACTATTGAATGTGCATTCTACATAAATGAAATAGAGGATCAGAATTAGGTACCAGAGGTTGGTACGCTTTAAGATATCCCTAATATGTTGGAGCTATAAGAAGATAAATCTGACCTTGAGAAAGACAAGTGTTACGTTTTGGACCTTTTTTAGTCAAATCAACCCTCATTTGTAGTTGAAAAATAATATGAAATCTTGAGTGACGTTGATGAAGGAGACATATCAAGTGCTTGTTACCACATAGGATTGTACTTGTCTTGATTTTATAGCTTGTTGTGTAATTTCCTAATTATAAAATGGAAAAACTTCCAATGCTATGGGACCTTGGTAATTTGAAGTTAATCTTCATAAGAGGTTGGCTTGCCTTTACTAAATCTGATGCAAACTAATAAAATACCAATTTTGTGGAAATTTTGATCTTTAGTGATTTTTGAATCATAAAATAGAGTTTTGATAGAGAAAAGGGTTGAATAATTGAAATTTTTAGAAAAATAAAAATATGGTGATTGCACTAAATATTTTATAGTGGATCTGAATGCTTGCTTGACAAACATAAAAGAGCCAAAAATATATTGAATTTATTTAAGCACAGACTCATGAAAATAGAAATTAGAAGTAGTATTTTAGCTATTTTTAACAAAAGGCAAAAGGATATTTATTCCAAATAGTATTATCAAGAGGTAAAAATACCATAGATGAATTTTTTTGAGACTGGAATAAAAGATAAAGCTTCCATAGATAATCAAATAAATAATACACACACAGAGATTCCACAACACAAGAAAGGTAAATATTCATCTTTATTTCTCTCCAAAGGTTATAACTTATAGTACATACATTCAAAATGCATAAAATATAAATAATAACAAAAGATAGATTGGGCCACAAGTTCTACCCATTTTTATACAAAATATATCCAAACTGAGATGTAGTTGAAAAAACTTGAACACCCAGTTGAAGGAGATCATGCAAATTTGAAACCCTCATGAAAAAGAGGTGAGTTCTTATATTTATGGTGGTTTTAAACTTAGAATAGATATAAAAATGGCATGCATGAGCTAGCTTTGAATTTTAGTGTAGTATGATGTGGCTAGAAGTATTGAATCTTCATGTAAGGCTTCTTCATCTGATAGTGGTTAGTACTACTTCCTCATGCAAAAAGAGGTGCTAAAAAAAGAACTAGTCTTCCAAAAATAGAATATAACTTTGAAAATAATTCCTACTTTTCCATGCAAAAAATCAAACTTACAAAACTCAAGTGAGTCTTCTACAACCTGTTAAGTCTTTATCACTTTTGCCAAAATGAACCATGCAATTTGCACTTCATGATTTTACACTTTTCTATTAATCTATACTTGTCAAAATGGAAAGTGTAATTTGCACTTGTGCTTTTGAAACTTCCACATTATAAAAAATATAAAGTGTAAAATATGTTTTCTCTTTCTCAACATCAAAGAGTTCTCTTCTAAAATTCCTTATTGATTTGTTCCTTCAATATTATCCTTCTATCTCTAATTATTTCATAGTGATCCATTTACTACTGCAATAACCTTTTTCTATGGAGGTGGAAGGTGATGTAAGCACCTAAAAGTTCCCAAATAGGTTAGAGGTGCTAGAAGCACTTGGAAGTTATCATGGAGGTTAGAGGTGTTTGAAGCACCTAGAAGTTCCCATGGAGGCTAGAGGTGTTGGAATCACCTAGAATTTCTCATAGAGGTTGGAGGTGCTAGAAGCACTTGGAAGTTCTGATGAAGGTTAGAGGTGATAGAAGCACCTAGAATTTCCCATGGAGGTTAGAGGTGTTGGAAGCACCTTGAAGTTTCCATGGAGATTGGGGGTACTAGAATCACCTAGAACTTCCCATGAAGGTTGGAGGTGTTAGAAGCACCTCAAATTTCCTATGGAGTTTGGAGGTGTTGAAATCTCCTAGAAGTTCCCATAAAGGTTGGAGGTACTAAGAGCACTTAGAAGTTCCCATAGAGGTTGGAGGTACTGGAATCACTTGGAATTTCCCATGGAGGTTGGAGGTGATGGAACCATCTAGAATTTCTCATGGAGGTTGGAGGTGTTAGGAGCACCTAGAAGTTCCTATAGAGGTTGGAGGTATTGGCACCACCTAGAAGTTCCCATGGAGGTTAGAGGTGATGGAAGCACTTGGAATTTCCCAAAGAGGTTGGAGGTGCTAGAATCACCTAGAATTTCTCATGGAGGTTAGAGGTGTTAGAAGCACCTAGAAGTTCCTATGGAGGTTGGAGGACCTGGAATCACCTATAAATTCCCATAGAGGTTAGAGGTGATGTAATCACTTGGAAGTTCCCATATAGGTTGGAGGTGCTAAAATCACCTAGAAGTTCCCCTGGAGGTTGAAGGTTATAGGTTTTGTAAGATCCAAAGCCCATCGTGCACTTTAAACATTGTGAATTATGCAAAGTACATGCCAAGTTCTAGATTTTACTAGATTGGGTGTGTGGTGGGATCTAAAGTTTGACATCCATTTTACATGTTGTGAAAACATGCAAAGTGCATGGTGAGTTTTGAGTTCTACCAATTTTGGATATTGGTATTTTTTAGGATCTAGAACCCACAAAGCAATTTTCACAAGTGTAAATTGCATCTAGAGTTCTAAATTCTTCAAGGCAAAAAGGGAAGATGCACTTTTTTGGTGGATTCATGGTTTTTTTTAAAACAAAGGGGATCTCCCTTAGGGTATGAGATGTAATGATACTTTTCGGAAAAAAATATCAAAAATTTGGTGACCTCTATGGGATTACTACCTACTAATCATTTACAATCTAGTAGCCTTCAAAGACATTGGGTATGGATTTGATTTTGATTTAGACAAACTCAAACCTAGGGGAAAACAAACTGGGATTTGCCTAAACATGAAAAAATCAAAAAATAGACAAAATAAAATAGGTTAAAACAAAATGACCTAAAGGTAAAACTCCTAATGAGTTTGACCTATGTAGAAGCACTTATTACAAAACACATCTAACCTATCCTAAAATAACAAATGAAAAGGCCATTTAAATAAAGCCATTGAGTAGATGTATAAAATAATTACCCTTTCTTAGTAATATAATATTCTTTGCATGCTTGATGGCAACCAACCAAATATGGAGGAGTGAATAGTCAACAAATTGATGATATACTTCTCTAATTATAAGAACATAAATAAAGTCACCCAATCGAATTTGTTACACATAAAATTGTCTTGGAGTGGATAGGTAAGATGATCCTATTATTTTTTATGCTTAATTTTGTGTTTTGAATTAGGAACAACATGTGATGGTTACTCCTTACTAGCTTCCAACTGAGCTAGGTACCTAACAGGGCATCCTATTATCAAAACAAATATTGAACAATTAGAATTGACCTCCCATATGGATTTTGATTCTTCATCATCCTACTAATTAGGATGCACCTACCCAAGTGATTGAATTTGGAACACATCTACTTCTTCTTTTTGTTCTTATTACTCATGGTTTTCCCCTTTAATAGATGTTGGTTTAATACCAATGCTTGAAAAAATTTCCTCTAGTTCATACCAAAATAAACCTTCTTTTAATTACTTTTCACTCTTCTATATGGGAGGCCTCATTACAGATTCATGATCGACCTCATCTTCTTCCATACTAAATAGAAGATCATTTATCCAAGAGAATGCCTCATCATCTCACCCCTATGCACTACCCTACTATGTAGGCTGATTTTATTCATCCTCTTCTTGGAGTAACTCTAAAATTTATGATTTAATGGAATAAAGAGTGTTGCCAATGATGATTTCCTTATCATACACTTGACATATCCTCCTCCTCATCTAAATTGTCTTCACTTTCCTTCCATACAATTGGTCCTCCTTTAAAATGGGATATCATGGGAGGATAAGAAGCTTCAATTGGCATGAAGGAAGGGGATTTTATAAGGTTGGGAATTGTGAAGTCAAGATTCATGGTCCAAAAATGCTGCCATAACTTTGCTTGGGGTTTTTGAGGAGGAATGAGGGTAGTAGATTTTAAGGAAGGGGGGCTCTAAAACATGAAACCTTAAAATTAGAGTATTTACTTAAAAGTGCAGAGGATTTATCTTTATTAAAGCTAGGAAATGGAGGAATGGAGGTGGTTGGCTATTATTCAATTTCTTATATTTGTGCAAGCAACTTATACATCTACTCCTCCTTAGTTGCAATCTACCTAACCAGGCACTCTTCTTCATTTTTACATTATCCCATCACCTCTTGCTACTTTGTGTAAGCTTGATAAACAAGATATTCTTGTTTCCTACTATACTCCTCTCTTTCAATTTCCATTAGTTGTCTCTAGAAATTAGGCTTTATATCACTGATGATCTTTTGTGGCTGATTAGGAGGGTAAAAATATAAATTGGGAGCAAGGTAGCCTTCTTAAGGCAAGTAATAGATGTGAATAGGTTCCCAAGAAGGCTAAAATTTGATGGGAGGGAGGCCATTATTATGAAAATGAATATATCCTATTATGACAAGGCTATTTGGGATAAAACCAATAACATTTTTAGTCTGATATGTATGGTATGAAGGCATAGAAAATGCATTTTGATAAATATGAGGGGAAAAGGTGTACTTTCCATGAAGGCTTGATATATTAGAGAAATCAAATAAGCAATAATTAGTTATTTATTTTCAATAATAATTACATACTAATAGAGTCACCATGTGATTAGATTAATTCAAAAGACTGGAAAAGATCAAGAATATCACCTAAATCCTAATCTTTGATAATATTTAACATCTTGGACTACTTAAACTAGTATATTTGATCTTTAGAGTCACCATGGTGTTGAATAAACTACCTTAAATGACAATATATATTTAAGTACACACCAAAATACTTCAATGGATTATGGGTTTGGATCCCACTAGGCATGCCAAAAACTATTATCACATAGGATTACACCTATCTTAATTTTGTAGCTTGTTGTACAAGTGCCTAATGACAAAATGTAAAAACCTCAAAAGATATGAAAATTTAGAAATTTAAGGCTAATATCTAAAGGAGGTTGGCTTCCTTTCACTAAATTTGATGCAAACGAATAAAATACTAGTTTTGCATAAATCTCACTCTTTAGTGTTTTTTGAATCCTAAACTAGGGTTTTGATGGGGAAAAGGGTTGAAGAACTAAAATTTGAAAAAAAACTAAAAATATGTTGATTACACCAAATATTTTATAGTGAATCTAAATTCTTTCTCGACAAACATAAAAGAGTATAAATTATATTGAATTTATTTAAGCACAGACTCATGCAATTAGAAATTAGAGGTAGTATTTTAGTTATTTTTCATAAAAAAGAAAAGGATATTTATTCCAAACAATATTATCAAGAGGGGAAAATATAAACAATGAGTTTTTTTGAGACTAAAATAAAATATAAAGCTTCTATAGATAATCAAATTACTAGCACACACATAAAGATTCCATAACATAAGAAAGGCAAATCTTCAACTTTATTTCTTTCCAAAGGCTATAACTTATAGTACATATAGTCAACATGAAAAAAATATAAATAACAATTAAAGATAGATTGGGCCATGGGGTCTACCCATTTTTATACAAAATATCTCCAAGATTAGATGTAGTTGACAAAACTTGAGCACCCAATTGAAGAAGATCATGCAAATCTGAAACTCTCATGCAAAAGAGGTGAGTTCTTCTATTTATGGTGTTTTTAAACTTAGAAAAACTATAAAAATGGCATGCATGAGTTGGGTGTGACTTTTAGTGTAGCATGGCATGGATGGAAGTGTTGAATCTCCATATAAGGCTTCTTCATTTGGTAGTGGCTAGAAATGCTTCCTCATGCAAAAAGAGGCACTCAAAATAGAATTGGTATTTCAAAAATAAAAGACAAAATTGAAAATAATTCCAAGTTACTTTTCCATGCAAAAACCCCAAACTAAGAAACTCAATTGAGACTTTTAAAACTTTTTAATTCTTTATCACTTTTGCTAAAATGAACCATGCAATTTACACTTCATGACTTTACGCTTTTTTATTAATCTATACTTGTCAAAATAGAAAGTGAAATATGCCCTTATGCTTTTTGAAACTTCCAAATTATAAAAAATATAAAATGTAAAATATGTTTTCTCTTCCTTAACATCAAATATTTCTCTTTTGAATACCCTTATTGATCTTTTCCTTCAAGATATTCCTTCTATCTCTGATTATTTCATAGTGATCCATTTATTATTGCAATAACCTTTTCCCATGGAGGTAGAAGGTGTTGAAAGCACCTAAAACCTCCCATGAAGGTTAAAGGTGATGAAAGCACCTAGAAGTTCCCATAGAGGTTGGAGGTGTTGAAAGCATCTGGAGGTTCTTATGGAGGTTAGAGGTGTTGTAAGCACATATAATTTCCCATCAAGGTTGAAGGTGTTGGGAGCACCTAGAAGTTCCCACTAAGGTTAGAGGTGTTAGAAGCACCTAGAAGTTCCCATAGAGGTTAGAGGTCCTAAAAACACATGGAAGTTCTCATGGAGGTTAGTGGTGTTGGAAGCACCTACAATTTCCATAAAGGTTAGATTTGTTGGGATCACCTAGAAGTTCTTGTGAAGCTTAGAAATGCTAGAAGTGCTTAGAAGTTCTCATAGAGGTTGGAGGTGTTGGAAGCACCTAGATGGTCCCATGGAGGTTGTAGGTACTAGGATCACCTAGAAGTTCCCATAGAGGTTGGAGGTGATGGGAGCCCCTAGAAGTTCCCATGGAAGTTGGATCTGTTGGAAGCGCTTAGAAGTTCCAACAAAGGTTAGAGGTGCTAGAAACACCTAGAAGTTCCCACAGAGGATGGAGGTGCTAGAATCACCTAGAAAATCCTATGGAGGTTAGAGGTGTTAGAAGAACCTAGAATTTCTCATGGAGGTTGGAGATGTTGGAAGCATCTAGAATTTCCCATGGAGGTTGGAGGTGCTGAAAGCACCTAGAAGTTCTCATGGAGTGTCAGGATGCGAAGCATCAGAAGCACACAATTGATTACCAAACCAAACAACTTAATATGTGGAAATTAACCAGATTCAACAAGTAACTAGAATTTAGAATAACACAGAATATGAGAGACAATACACAACTTGTATTAATAACTCTTACAGAAAAGAATACAATAAAGAAGATGCCACTTCTTCTCCACCACCTCTTCAGAGGTTTCCCACACCTCAAGTGAATAGTAATTCTCTCCTCAAAGCTCTCTCTACTAGGTCCCAACACCAAACTCAAACACAAAGTTGGTGTTCACCTTACTCCTGTGCTCCACGCACTCCACAAGTGCTCCACGTACTCCACAAGTTCTCAAAGTACTTCAAGTAGATCTCCCATGAACCTGCAACAACTTGCAATTCAACAGACCATAATTATGGAAGGAACTACCTTGCCTTTCTCTTAGCTCTCCATGTACTCCATGTACATACTAATGAGTACACACCGTACTCCAAGTAGATCCTGCCTGATCCTGCTCCCTGTTGTGTTACTGTCCTATCTGATCTCCAACCTACAGATCAATACTGGTTCTGCACACCTGTGAACCTTGACCTTGCACACACACACACACCTGCAAATCAATGATCGTACTTACCATGTAGATCTTCTATACGGGCCATGCTCACCTGATGACCAAGATCATACATACCTGAAGAATCCAGCTGACTCTCTAATCTAGCACCCACACACTTGGTACTAAGGCACTAAGAGGAACGTACCATTGCTCTACCTCACACACTGAAGGAGCTTATAATTATGCTCTCTTACTCCCTAGCACTACTTTACAATACAACCATGAGTCTATTATATAGATCTCATCCAAACAATAATTAGACACCTAGTACAATAAATAGATCCATAGCTCTTAGTCTATAATTAGCACTAAGCATGCAAACACTTGGTTTGTCAACCAACTGCCTGTAATAAACTCACAGTTGAACCACACAGGTGACTGACGCCGGTCCCTGTCCACCTGGGGGTCACCGACGTCAGCTGATCTCTGACCGACGTCAATTACTCTCCTACCTTATCCTATCGACGTCGGTTGGCCTGACCGACACCGGTGTCTATGACACTCAGCAGCCCTTCTGCACCCTCCTCCATGTCTTCATCAGTGAAGCTTTTAGCTCCACAACTTAACAATCTCCCACTTGGAGATAAATAGCTACACTGTACCTGTATTCTATCTAATCTATTTCCTGGTTTGTATTCCTCTTCAAGCTCCCACTTGAAGACTAACCACCACACATCCCATGGTGCACCACCTGTGATCTGAGTACCCTGCCATATCCAAACCTACAAACACATGTAGTGAAGTCCTGACCCTTCATATATACCTACTACTGGTCCCTCTCAAATCCCTAAGAACCCACTTCCTCGAATTGGCTCCTAACTCTCTGACAGCTCCCACTACATGGGAATACTTAGGTCTATACCAGACCTCATGTGATTTTAGACACTATACCTATCTAGCCCTTAGTGTGCTCTAGCTCTGCATCTTGCATAATGAACCTTGCCAACACCTAATTCACATCAGCTCTCACTGGAGACAAAATCAACCTGTGATCTCCATGCCTCCTATGTCAAAGAATTTCGCTGCTCCAAACTCCTCCTAACATGCCACTAAACTAATCTTACCCTTAGCTCAGCAAAACCCTGTATGTACAAACCCAACTAGCAAATATACCATCCACATATAGAAACAGAATGATGTCGCGACTCATCATCCACCTGGTAAGACAAATCATAGTAGTTACCTTGACATTGACTAGAGTCATGCTCTGTCATCCCCCTATCAAAACCTGTACCACTGTCATGCAGCTCCTCAAGACCATATGCCTGGTCTTCCATCTCACGTGTCCATTCTCTTTATTCTTCAACTAAGGAATCCATTCATCTCTGTGCTTTCGCACCAGCTGGCAACCCTACCAAAACTCCCGTTTGGTTCTTCATCATATCCCTGCCATGCTCCCACCCGTTTCCTGGATCCTTCCTACTCTACAATCAGCAACAAGTATAAAGAAGAGGAACAATGAATTTGAGGGCCTACTTACGTCTTCAATCCTTTGTATGGGTGTTTGAGACTCCTTGACAACGTGTTATCCACCCAAAATTTGTTATAGTGACTGACCTCAGTCACTCCATAGTCTGCATCTAATCGACATCAGTTCCCATGCGTCTATCCCTAACTACCAACCTACCAACGTCAGTGTCCCTATTGCTGACATCGATCCTCCTGACCGATGTCAGTCTTACCTACTGTCGATGTCGGTCCTTATGACCGATGTTGGTCTTACCTTGCCTGACATCACCTGCTTTGGTCTACACATGACCCACATCGACACCTATCTATTTGATGTTGGTTCCTCCTGACCGACGTCGGTATCTGTGTTCACTTGTGAGTGATGAATTTTTACCTACGAGCTCCTTTGAATCAATCTCCATGTCCAAACTGCCCTGCTCAAAAGTATCCACCACCATCCATTGGTTTCTATCTGCCATCTCCTCCAAGAACACCAAGGCTTTCTAGTTCTTAAGCCTATCAAATATATCTATCTTCCGCTTAAGAACATGCATCTCCTTCTTGCTCATGTGACCAAGCCTACGAAGCCACGTCTCTGCAATAGAAGAAGAATCAGTAATATAAACAAGTAGATAAAGAGTACCTATTTTCTTACCACCAGCTAATTCAAGTGCACCCACTATGAGAGTTCTTGTGCATCTCTCATCACCCAATCTTTCTGAAGAAATTAGCCATATCTCTAAACCTGGGACCTGCATGACCTTCATCAACACCTGTGTGTTGGCTACCTGCAATTTCAGCTTCACTTTCCCTTTGCCAATTCTTTGGCAAGGCTTACCAGCTCCTCTACCTGGGGCTGCATGGAAAGAGGCAATCGAATCTATAAAACAAGATTCAACTTTATCCAAGAAACCTCTCAGAGCATCCTGTGCAACATCACCTGCAACATCTGCTTCTTCAGTTCCTTCTTGCTGATCTTCCACAGACCAACAATGTTCTTTTACCTACTCTTTCTTTCCATGGGACCTAAAGTGACCATCTATGCTTTTCAACTCCTCCATTCTTAGCTTACTTTCATCTGCCATTACTCTGCTCCCACTCAATCAGAAACCCTTGAGAGTGACCTGTAACCAAACACAAAACCTGCTTCCTGCAACCTTCGCTCTGATACCACTTGTCAGGATGTGAAGCATCGGAAGCACACAATTGATTACCAAACCAAGCAACTTAATATGTAGAAATTAACCAAATTCAACAAGTAACTAGAATCCAAAATAACACAAAATATGAGAGACAATACACAACTTGTATTAATAACTCTTACAGAAAAGAATACAATAAAGAAGATACCACTTCTTCTCCACCACCTCTTCAGAGGTTTCCCACACCTCAAGTGAACAGTAATTCTCTCCTCAAAGCTCTCTCTACTAGGTCCCAACACCCAACTCAAACACAAAGTTGGTGTTCACCTTACACCTGTGCTCCACGCACTCCACAAGTGTTCCACGCACTCCACAAGTACTCAAAGTACTTCAAGTAGATCTCCCATGAACCTACAACAACCTACAATTCAATAGACCATACTTATGGAAGGAACTGCCTTGCCTTTCTCTTAGCTCTCCATGTACTCCATGTACATACTAATGAGTACACACCGTACTCCAAGTAGATCCTGCCTGATCCTGCTCCCTGTTGTGTTACTGTCCTATCTAATCTCCAACCTACAGATCAATACTGGTTCTGCACACCTGTGAACCTTGACCTTACACACACACACACACCTGCAGATCAACGATCTTACTTACCATGTAGATCTTCTATAAGGGCCATGCTCACCTGATGACCAAGATCATACATACCTGAAGAATCCAGTTGACTCTCCAATCCAACACCCACACACTTAGTACTGAGGCACTAGGAGAAACGCACCATTGCTCTACCTCACACACTGAAGGAGCTTATAATTATGCTCTCTTACACCCTAGCACTACTTTACAATACAACCATGAATCTATTATATAGATCTCATCCAAACAATAATTAGACACCTAGTACAATAAATAGATCCGCAGCTCTTAGTCTATAATTATCACTAAGCATGCAAACACTTGGTTCATCAACCAACTGCCCATAATAAACTCACAGTCAAACCACACAGGTGACCGACGCCGGTCCCTATCCGCCTGGGGGTCACCGATGCCGGCTGATCTCTGACCGACGTCGGTTGCTCTCCTGCCTTGTACTGTCGACGTCGGTTGGCCTGACTGACATTGGTGTCTATGACACTCAGTAACCCTTCTGCACCCTCCTCCATGTCTGCATCAGTGAAGCTTTTAGCTCCACAACTTAACATGGAGGTTGGAGGTGTTGGAAGCACCTAGAAGTACTTGTGGAGGTTGGAGGCGATGGAAACATTTAAAAGTTCCCATAAAGGTTGGAGGTAATAGGTTTGATGGGATCTAGATCTCATCATGCACTTTTCACATTATGAAACATGTAAAGTGCACATTAAGTTCTAAATTCTATTAGATTGGGTGTGTGGTAGGATTTGGAGTCCACCATATATTTGACACATTGTGAAAACATTCAAAGTGCATGGTGAGTTTGTAGTTCTATTAGTTTTGGATATGGGTGTTTTTTGGGATCTAAATCCCATGAAGTAATTTTCACCTAGGAATAAGGTAGAAGAATATGGTCTTTTTGAGCCACCAAGTGAACAAAATACAGTTTCTCTTAATAGCCTGAAAGAAGTATTTTTGAAAGGCTTTCTCAAGAGTGATGAGAAACATGAAGCAAGTATTAAATCAAAAGATGAGTATGTCATAATTAGATACATGTTTTTTCCTCTCCATCCATCAGGGAATAAGCTAAAGGAGTTGATAATCCTGCATCTTAGTCCACCTAGCATGAGCTCACAAAATTATAATGCCTCTTATCTTTATCCACCAAAAATTAATGATGCTAAGAGATTTTAATTTGATCTAGGAGGAAAGTATATGTGAGTTTTAGTTTTAAAAATTATATATTTTTTATTTCTCTAAGTATATGTGAGTTTTCATTTTAGTTTTAAAAATTATATATTTTTTCTTTCTCTAAGTATATGTGAGTTTTTTTTTTAGTTTTAAAACTTATATATTTTTTATTTCTCTAAATTGTTTGTCACATTTTACATTGTTATCTTACCTCTAAGTGTTTTAAACACATTGTTTGGTTACTTGTATTTCATTATTGGTTGGTGGGAGGTGGTAATCAGTTTCATAGGTATTTTTAGAGTTATCATCCTTGTTAATAGTTTAAAATCAGTTGAAAAATACTTGTGTGACTCCATAATCCCAATGGATAGGGTTAAGCCTACTAGTCTCTTACATAGTCAAGCATGTAATCCCAAGAGGTCACCAGAAATGTTGCCCAAATTGGCCTACATGCAAAACTTTGTCCAAAATGGATTAAGCCATCTCAGTGAGATAATAAATAAAACATTTTTATTTGTTTCTTCACTCATTACAATTTATGACTTGTATCTAAAGGGAGACATCTTAGGAGGTATCTTAGTGAAGGATGTAGTGGTAGTTTGAGGGCCTATTACATGTGGGAAGACCCAATGGTAGAGAGAGAAGACTAGATTCATGACCATATTCAATTTTATTATCCTTATTGATTTCCTTATCCATACTCTTTTAGGCATTTGTAGTTAGGTTTTGATGAGAAGATCATCTCCAGGCAAAAATCAATGTTTTGGTCTCCTAACTCAAGAACTATATCCTTGATCAACCTTCAAAACCTCCATTAATGGAGTATAAGAGTTTTACATGACTAAATTTATGAATATGAGGTTGATCCATCTCAATAAAGTGTGAAAAAATAAATAAAATCAAGAATCACTGTGAGAAAGGTAGTTTTAATCAGTGAAGAGGCCATGAGGCACTTTCTAGGCCTAAGAAGTTTAGAAAAGTGCTTGTATCAAGACAAATGGAAACCAATGATAATATAAAAGGTTTTTTGGATCGTTAATAATGCTCAAAATCATTAAATAATGATATTAGATAATCCACTAAACCCTTAAGAAGGAAATTTTGTGTTTTACCCCCCTAAACCATGCGTTTTCATAAGATTGACACCATAGTTATTTCAAGGTTTTCTTATTAGCATAAATTTTAAAGGTATTAAATTTAGAATGGGACATAATGGTATATTACCCAAGGTTAATTAAAAATTTTCCAATATTTTTCATACATTTAAAGGTCAAAAATCCATTTTTTAAATTTTTCTAGCCCTAGAGAGCTAAGAGAGGCCTGGAGTGCTAGAACAAAGGGGGTGATAGAAATACGTTCCTTGAGATTTAGGACATAAAATTTGGATTATATTTGTGGGATTCATTTTATTCCATAAAACTCTCTAAATTACCCTATTTCACTCCCCATAACTAAATAACCATCATCAAAGCTAAAATCCGGTTTAAACACTTAAACCCTTACAACCTAGTTTTGGGAGAAGTTTTGCACTTTTTGATATTTTTTCTAGAAAAAAAATATGGTTTGAGAACTTATTGGACATATTTTACCTTTATTCACATTAATCCATCAAATTTTAGAGGTAAAAGGTGAAAAAGTGCAAGTTGGCCAACTTCACGATTTTGGCATACAAATGTAGACAGTGATCAAAACATTTTTGAGGCACTTAAAGGATTTAATGATAAAATATAATTATTGGATAAGTTTTATGGGTTTTTAAATTTTTTTTTTTAAAAATAATTAGGTATTTATACCTTATAAATCTCAATTTTCACCTATTTTTTACTCCATATGTGTTGCAGTTAAAAATCTATGGGTGTGCATCATTCCTAATTTGTGTTTTTAGAGGTTTTATTTGATTTAATCATGAAAAAAATGATTTAAATTTTTTTATGAGTTATTAAATGTCCCAAGGAAAAAAATAATGATCTCTTGTTTTTATCAAGCATGAGAGAGCTAGTATGGAGCTCAAGAAGAAAATGGATGTTGTGGGTGCATGGTTACTTTTTAACATGTTTTTATGACTTATAATAGTTAATATAAATCACAATGGCCATTTTTTTTCCAATATTGATAGATAGGGATCAAGATAGAGGAAAACCAAGTTTTCATATCTCCATTAATGGAGTTCATGCTCAAAACCAAGTCTAAAAGAGCCTTTAGTAGAGGTGAAAAGGAGGATTTATGTATGCAACAGTGATTAGGTTTTTTCATAAGATCTACCATCATGTTTTTAATAATTTTTAAAAGTCAATAAAGACCCCAAGTGGCTCAAATTAGCAAAGAGACCCCCTAGACCTATATAAGCCTAGAAGGTGGTAGTCCTTCCCAAACTAGTTTAAAGAGTTTATAAGTGAGTAAAATTATGAGAATGGTTAAAAGGAAGTATAGGAAATTTTTTTTTTCCCAATTATAAAATAATATCATTCAATCTCCCAAGAACCACAGAAAGACCTAAAACCATTGCAAGCTCCAAGGAGGCTAGTTGGTAGCTCATGGTGGCTAGAAGGTTTTCAATCCCATTTGATGGTATAGGTAGTGAAAATAAGTTTATAAATAATTTAAAGGTTTTTTCAATTCACCATCATATTTTTATACTTCCCCTTTACCTTTTTTACACATTTTTCACAAAATTTACCTTTTTCGACTGAGCCCATAAGAAAGAGCTTGAAGGTGAGTTTCACTCACTCAATATATGCCAAAGAGATTTCATGGGGAGATGATATTATAGGATAATATGGATGGTATTTTATAATAAGGTTTTACAAGAATTTATAAATACATTAAATCCCCTAGTTTTATGAATAATTGTTAAGAGCCTAGGCCACTCTAAAACCTTGTTTTTGCCTTTTTGTCAAATCGACTTATAGGTTAAAAGGATTGGTATGTGAATTATAAGAATAGTTAAGACATTAAATTTGGATTATATTTTGGGGATGGATTTATCTCCATAAATCTCTCTTATTTTCCCTAGTTCACCCCCATAATTTGAGAACCATTATCAAAGTGAAAATTAGTGTTTTACTTGCCTAAACCTTTCAAAGGTCTAGTTTCGTTTCTAACCTCATTAATGAATTATAAAAACATAAAATGGTATTATAAGCTTCTGAAAACTATTAATAACTGCATCATGCATAAGTATTACCTATTTTTCAAACAAGTTTGGCATGTGTGGGTGTTCTCCTAGCTCAAAATGGATTAAAAGGGGGTAAGTTACAGTTACGAATTGAAAAATCTATTCTAGATCATGAAAGAGGTCTAATAAGACCTAAATAAAAGTTATATATGATTGAAAATTCTTTACAAGAGCTTTTAAGGTGTTTTGCTAAATGGAGAAGTGAAGAACTCAAGTTTTCTAATGATTTTGTGAGTTTTAAAAGTTTAATTGTAGGTCTTGAATGAGGCATAAAACTTCATCCTCATCCTTAAGTGCATGTTATTAAAGTACAAAAATATTATACAGGTCCTGAAATATCTTATAATGTGTCTTTGTAGCTTGACAAGAGTTCTTATGGAAAAAAATGAAGAAGTCAAACAAGATTGAAGACCTCCATTAATGGAGTCATGTAAAACAAGGTCTTGTTAAGGACCAAAAAATTGTCAATGAAGTATAATATATAATGTGAAATACCTTGTAATGTAATAATAAATATTCTATTGGTGTTGTAAATCTTAAGGGTGAAGACTCTCATAGTGGCCTAGGCTCTCAAGAGGCCTCTAATAATGAAGATACAAGTTTAGAGCTAAAGTGAATATTTAATAGTATTCTAATGGTATCCCAAGGAGAAAAATATATCATGTCAATTTAAATTAGACTCAAGTTACTTTATGTAATTATAAACATATAATATTAAAGTGACTTACTACTAATGGTCAAAGAAAGCTTCTAGTAGGCTAGTGGTCTAGTATGGTGAATTTGTGAAGTGGGCAATTTGGAAAGAGTTGAGGATATTTTCAAGGAAAGTGGATTAATATTTAAGATTAATTATATAATAACAAATAATTGTATCCCTTGAGTGTATGATGACATCATCTATGTCAAGAGACTTTTAGACTAAAAGGTGCCTAATATGCCAAAAATAGATCTTTTTGGAGCCTTTTTGAGACATTTAAGTTAAAATTAAAAGTGTGAAAGGTACTAAAGGAGATAAAACAACATCAATTAAGTATTAACTCCTTTTTCCATGTTATAAATCAAAAATAGAAGCCTTAGAGGTGGTTGAAGGTCATTTATTTATTTCTAAGTGCTTTTTGGTCCTTTCTTATCCTCATTCTTCT
Source organism: Torreya grandis (assembly GCA_037957365.1). Taxonomy (NCBI): domain Eukaryota; kingdom Viridiplantae; phylum Streptophyta; class Pinopsida; order Cupressales; family Taxaceae; genus Torreya; species Torreya grandis. Next base: position 1,927,219 of record JARHVA010002433.1, on the reverse strand, counting down.
ATATAATAGACATGTTCTCTTCTTTGTAATCACGATCCTCATTTTTTTATGGTTTATCCATACAAATTTATTTAATAAAAACCTTAAAATCAATAATATTATCCATTTTACCTATCTCTTTACATACACTTTGTGTTTTAGTTAGTTTGTGCATGATTGCCTTGTGAAGGATCTTTCTTCTATAGTGATTATCCTCTCTTTATTACCTTTTTATAGGTGGTTTAAGGTGTTTTTAGGTCTGAATTTATGATATTATTACCAATGATGAAGGTATAGTGTGATTTTTGATACTCTTCCATGCTTCAACTCTTGTTTAGTGAGCCTAGTTTAGAAATATTGATGCAAAATGACAAGTTTGAGAGATTGTGTGAGTGAGGGTTATCTCTAAGATGACTTTATGTTAGTTTCAATAAATTTGGAGTGTATTTTAGTTTTGTGTATCACCCTTTATATGATTTTAGTTATCCCTTGTAGCCTTTTTACCCTTTTCCAAGTCAAAAATAGTAATTTTGGTGATCTACCAAGAGGAACCAACCTTTTCTAGAGGTTCAACCCCACCATAGGAAACCCACATCTCAGGGTTAATCCCATTTTTTATCTAGGAGTGAGTGATCTTTAATAACCCTCTCATTGGGTGAAATTCTATGCTACAATATTAACTTATCCTTTAGCACTAGATAATGTTGAAAATTTTCAATTGTTTGACAATGACCAATAGGTTATTTAATTTTTGACAAATTTAGGATAATTTGAATCTAAAATAATTGATGATGAGGAAATAAACCATATATTACATGAATAAATGGATGAATAATGTGTTATCCAACTAAAGGAGAATCATCTCCCATTGAGAATGGTTTCCTTGAAAATGACCTTTGATACAGATCCTCAAGCACAATCATAGAGGTATCAAGGTTAATGAAGTTGAATTCAGCTAAAAAAACATAGATGATGAGAGGGACACGCAATATATAAATATTATATTAAGCTTCACACCAAATGAAAAGTGAAAGGTTAAATAACTAATTATAAGGTATAAATATGTAATTACATAGACCTATGATGACTTAAATATATTTAACCCTAAATTCATCACCCATATGATTCCACTCAAGCCTGATCATAGACCATTTAGGCAAAGGCAAAATCCAGTTAATCCTATCTTGGAACAATTAATATAGTAGTAATTAGAGAAGTTGTTGAGTGATATGATAGATTTTTTTTATCAAGATTTCAACCTAGGTGGCTAATCTAGTTTCGGTTAGGAATAAGAGAAATGAAATTAGATTGTGTGTTAACTTTAGGAGTTTGATCAAAGATTTTAAAAAGGAAAATTATCCTTTACCTTCCTTAGATGAGGTAATACAAACTATGAGTGGTTCTAAAATGATGTATTTATTAGATGGATTTTTAGGCTATAATCAAGTACTAGTTGAATTTAAGGATAGGATGAAAATGACATTTACTATGAAATAGGGAACATATGCATATAAGTGAATGCCATTTGGGTTGATCAACACTAAATATAATTTTCAAAGAGAAATGGATAATTCATTATAAAGAATGGTAGGCAAGTATATAATCACATGGATGATCTCACTATTTTATCTAAAAATAGAGTTGATCTTATCAACCACTTTGAGTGTATTTTTGAAAGGTGTAAGAAGTTTGTTATATCAATTAACCCCAAGAGGATTATATTCAATGTTATTGAAGGAAAGCTGCTAGTTCACATCATTGCTAAAGATGAGATAAGCATTGACCTAGACAAAATCCATGAGATTTAAAAGATAATGTTTAAAAATTGTAAAAAGGAGCTCAAATCCTTCTTTGGAAAGATGATTTTTTCAAGGAAATTAATATCAAGATTTTTAAAGATTATTAGGCCTCTCAACTTAATACTCAAAGTAGAATGCCAAAATGGAGTGGACACTAGAAGATAATAAGTCCTTCCAAGACATAAATAAGACTATTTCATAAGTCGTAATGTTAGAAAACACATATTTAACTAAAGACTTTTTCTTGTACTCATTCACCTTAGTGCATACTATTACTACCATACTTATGAAAAAAAGGGAAGAAAGTGATCACCTTATCATGTTCATGATGACTAATTTGAAATATACAGAGCTCAAATACTCCCTAATTGATAAGTAAATATTTAATCTCATCAAGATGGTTAAAAAATTTAGGCACTACATCCTTTAGAATAAGACAATCTCAAAATGAATTTAGGGAGCATCGAGGTAAATGGATGGAGAAGTTTTAAGAGTTTGATATTGAAATTAAAACTAATAGGATCATTATAGGATAAGGCATTATTCTATTAATGACTAAAATAGACCCATGCATCACCATTGAAGAGGTTTGGTAGACATAAGTTTCCTAATAATATTGATATTAAGGTATCATTTAGTTCTTACTCACTGGAACATGCCCTCAAGAACTCAAGAGAGAACAAATGAGAGATTTAAGGCTCAAGGATGCTCACTATATGATCAATAAAGGATTTTATTATAGGAATAATTACAAAGGCATCTATTTATGATGTGTGTCATGTGGAGAATCTCAAGAGATCTTAGAAAATCTACACTAAAATATTAGTAATATCCATCCATCTAGAAATAATATAACTCATAAAATACTTATAATGGGTTATTATTGGCTAACATTCTTTAAGGATTATCACTTCCATGTGAGGATGTACTATTGATTCTATGTCTTGGCAAAAATAAAGGTACACAAAACAATGCTCTTATAACATGTGATTGAAGGTAGGTCATTCACCTAATAAGGCTTGGATTTTATTGGTGATATAAACCCAAATTATTTAGTTGGGCATAAATTTGTGCTAACTACTATAGATTATTTCAGTAGATAGACTAAGGTAGCATCCACCAAGAACCCAAGAGCACAATACATGATATATTTTATTGAGGAACATATCATAACTAGGTTTGGCATTCCTATCTCTTTGGTTTACGGTAATGGCCTAGTATTTTATTTAGTTGAGTTCACTGAATGTGACCATGATAATAAAATTATAATTAGATCATCCTCTAATCAATACCCATAAGGGAATATATTGGTTAATTCAACCAATAAGAACCTCATACATGCTATCAAGAAGTTAGTTGTAGATAAACCTAGTGAGTGTCATCTCTTATTGAAATATTCACTTTGGGTAGACCAAACTCGGTACAAAGAGGCCCCTAAATATTCACCATATCTACTATTTTATGAGAAATAACCAATGTTCCTAGACATGATAAAAATTCTAACATATTACTTTATCCAAGAATACATAGAGCTCAATGATAAAATAGAGTTCAGATTACTAGATATCATTGAAATGGATGACTCTAGGAATGAAGCATTGTAAAAATTTAGCGAACAGGAGGATGTAGTCAAGAGATAATTTGATAAGAGAGTGTAAATTCAAAGCATTCAAGATATTTGATCTAGTTTTGTAATAGGATAAATCCCATGAGAAAAAAGGAATGCATGCCAAGTTTACCCTATTTTGGATAGGACCGTATCAGATCTCTAAGATATAGGGTAATAATGCATTCCATTAATAACATATTGAAGGTAATGATTTGACATATCTAGTTAACATAATTTTTTTGAAGCATTACTTCATGGTTGCCTCATCTAGAGAAGTCTTTGAGGAATAATAGATGTTTTAGTATAGGTAGGAGTAGGTTAGATTTTCTTCATTAGTTAGCTTCCTACATTTAGTCATTTGCTTTTATTAGAGTATTTCATGTTTTATAGATTACCTCTTCTTTTTTTTCAATAGCTTTGCTAACTTTTAGGGTAGTTTTCTTTTGATTTCATGGTAGTCTAGATTGATCAATTGTAGTATAATCAAATGATAGTTTGAGGTATTTTGAATCTATATCAAATTGATGCATGTTGCATACTATAGTTTAGAATTATTAATCTAGGTAAGTAATGAGAGATTTAGCCATGACCATGTCCAAAAGATAATGATTCCATCAGGTACATAAAAGTTACTCCCACAATTCTATGCAAAGTTAGAAAACTCTCCTTATCCCCTTGGGTCAAATTCACACAAAATATAATACTTGTTTAATATAATAACCATTGACATGGGCAATAGTTGATAGGGACATTTTTATTAAACCAAAAGTTTACTAAGACAAGGTCATGGTGGTCATCTTCTTCCCTCTTTCATTGAAAAAATAATAACAAGAGGAGAAAAATTTAAAACTAAAAGCCATAATCCAAAAGTCCAAAAGAAAATCAAAGAGGATTCAAAGCCTACATGATGAAATAAGAGTAATGTATCATGTATCATGTAAAATATGAGGAAAGCGAGAAGAGGTGATCAAAGGCATCTATTTTATGGCTATGGACAACTAGCTAGCAATAGAGAATTTCCCAAGCCCCCCAATGTCTATGCACCTAATGCCTAATCAAAATGAACAAATAGGTCACCCCATGTCTTTGCCTAAAACCCTAAGACAAGAGATAAAGAACATCGCTTCTCAAACACACATCTAAGTTATAAGTAAAGTTAGTATGTTACATGGGATCACTAAGAATTTCTTTTCATTTTTGATTTAATCATTTATTTTAGTATGATTTATGGTTGATATTGGGATTATAAAAGCATGGATTCTGGGTTCCTAAAAACTCAATATTACTCACCCCTACGAGTCTCCTTTTGTTTTATTCAACACACCACACCTTGTATTTTTATTTTAAAAGTGGGGACCCCCCCTCTCTATTTTTAGAGGACATATATTTTATCTAGGTATGTATCTATTTGTGTTAGTTCTTATTATCTATATCATTTTGGAGTATTGAACATTGAATTATGTTAAGGTCCACCTATTTTACATTTCAAAGAACTTATTCAAACTAATATATTAAAGGAAATTTGAGAAGAATTAATTTGAATGGTAGGTATTCAGATTGGATTTTTTAGATTCTTTCATAACAAAAGACTTTTAATTGAATACTTTTAGAATTTAAGAAACTTTGTTAATAACGTTTCTCTTCACTAACTTAGTCTAAGGGAATTTCAATGACTTTGTTCTAGTTATCAACTTTGTCTTTGACAAATTTTTATTCAAAGTTTTATCTTTAGAAGGTTTTTGTTTGGCAACTTTTATCTTCAGAAGGTTTTTATGCTACAACTTTCACGTGAACTAAAAAAATTCTTAAGAGTAATTAACTTCAGGAACTTTAGAAACTTTGTTCATTGAAATTAATGTGAATAATTCTTTCGTGAAATTTATTTTTGGGTGGATATACTCATTTAGAAGCTTTCATTCAAAAAATTTCTCATCAAAATATTTCCCATCAAAAATTTTCTCTTTGAGGACTTTTCTTCAAAAAAATTCTCTTCGACTACTTTCACTTTGGAAAATTTGTGATCAATAGATTTTTAGTCCAAAAAATTCTCATCAGGATCTTTCAATCAAAAAATTTCTCTTTGGGAACTTTATATGAGATAACTTCCACCCAAACTACAATCTTTTTGAAGAGTGCTTAGTCTTCAATAGTTATTCCTTTAGTGGCTTTTAGATAAAAATTTTTCAAAATGAATTTCTCTAAAGAGCATTTGGATTTTTAGGGTCTTTTAGGCTCTAAGGAAAATTTTAACTCAACCATATAATGAAAAATGTTAAAAGGGAAAAGTTAACACCATGACACCCTTAATGACAAAGCATCCTACGTGTCATGTACACTAGGACTAGGTGGTCAAGTTTGAATTGAATCAAGGTGGAAAGCTTGCAAATGTTGGAGATTAATAACACATGAAATAGAAATGAATTTATAAAGCTATAACTTTGAGTCCCCAATCAAGTTCATCTCATTTTATTTTTAAAATCTTGAGAAAACTTAGACTTCTAAAATCTCAAAATCCCTAGTTGACTAGGACAACTTACAACTCACATAATTTAGTTTAGTGCCCACTATTTTCAAAAGCTTAAAACATACCACCATTCATCAAATAGCCATGAAATCTTATCTAGCTCATACAAGGGACCCTCAACACCCTCCAAGTTTTCCATCAAGGACTTTATTAAATACTAGAACACCAATTTTGATGTAATTATGTTTTATGGCCTTTATCCCAATTACTTAGCTTTATGGGAAGTCATAGAGAACATAGATTTGTTTGAATTAGAATAAGATATCTTGGTCTAGGAGAAACAACATATAAAGGAAATGCTCCCATTCAAATGATAGGCCCTTCACTACATAGATTCAAATTTAGATGTCAAACCATGTATATACTTACTATGAAGCTTTTTATTTGGGGGTAAAATTATATATGATGATTATGTATGCTACATCGATAATAAAATAATTATCACATGCATCTCTAGAGAAGCATTCATGAGGTTTTTAAGTCTCCCTATCTTAGACATCAAATTTTACTTGAATACGATAGTCACTTGGAAGAGAGGCAATAATGTGAAGTGAGCACTAGGGAAGTGGATCCTCTAAGGTGAGAGATTTACTATAAAATAACATGTTAAGAATCCCATCCCTATCACTAGATTTAGGATGGGCATTAATATAGGCACATCATTATTAAATTAACTCTTTGGACATATGAGAATCTACTTGAATCTATAATGGGTTACCCTACTAGACCTACTCATTACTTCAGAGTGCACCTATGCACTGGAGGAAGTCAATAGTTTCCAAATGTAGGAAAAGAATCTGCACAAATACAAGAGTCCCCATGGGTTAAATTTTTATATGGTGTCCTACCTATTATATGTAGTCATGAGAATAGTGTATAAACATAATAGGGTTTTATGGATTCCTAAACCAAATATTATTAAGAATAAAATATGAAACCATTACACTTTTATTCACATATACTCATATGTTAGGAACTTCACCAAAATTATAGAGTACTTCTACCCTTAGGTCTAGATGGCCATTCATGGTTAGCCTCTAGCTAAGATTTCACCAAGCATTGCCAAAACACTTGCCAATGTGGGAGACTATTGGATCTACCCTAACTACACTATCATCATGGTTTTTATCCATAAGGTAGATACTTTTAAGCTTCTCAAGTTTGTTTGTGACAAGGTATCTAAATAGGAGATTTAATTCCAAATATGTAATGGTATAGATGAGGAGATAACAAAGAATAATAAGGATACCTTCCATGACTCCCATATCACTATTTGAAGGATGCAATGCACCATCAAGAAGAAATTTAGGGAAGCTAAAAATGTTAGAAGAGCATATTCATTGGACACTCTACCCCATAGGGATTTGGATCCCCATGGGAAACTCCAAAAAAGATCCACATCATTGGCATCACATATAAGTATGAGCTATTTGATAATGACTTCCTATTTCTTAATGCCAAGATGATGAGGAACTAAAATAAAGAGTAGTGACAATAGGCTTGAGTGAAGAAATATTAAGGGTAATATAAGTTTATCCCTCCCTCACACTCATCCAATAAAAATATAGGATCACATTTCCATGAAGATGGAGATCCTCTAACTTTAGGAGTGGCAGGACATATCAATAGCCAACAAACAAGGGACAATATCCACAACATCCACCTATGGTTCAAGACCAATAATAAGAGCCAGAATAGTTGGTAGGTGAAGCATCACATGATAAAGGAAATGAATAAAAATAAGAGATATAATGAGTACCCACTTTTTCTCATGAAGAAGAGGAATATACTCCTCTAGTTCAAGCATCAACTATTAAACTGAGGAAGGTTAAGTAGGAGATGGTAAAGGAGTTCACCCAAGTAAAGGACAAAACAAACATGGAAGATATGGGGATTATTTTCCTGGATTATTTTGATGAAGAAGAAATGATGGCTTTAATATCACTAACATCCAACATGACTACCCCTCTTCTTCCCCAATAGGTGATTTCTCCACAAGTTGGGAGAATGGCATGATTTTATCAAAGAAAGCCAAGTGGGGATAGACTTCAGACCCCATCCATGGAATCACTCAAGGAGGCATGAAATTCACTATAAAGTGAGTGAAGTTTAGAGGTAGATGAGGAAGAACTACAATGAGCCAAGGTCTTGAGTTTGTAAACACTAAAATCAAAGGTGCCTCTCACTAGAGATTTAACTAGTAAGGGTGATCTTTTCACTTCCACCTTGGGCCTTTTCCATTTGATGAAATTACCTACTGACTTTATCATACCTATTAATATTATTTCAACTTTCATTCCTATAAAATGTATTTGTATTGGTATTATTTTCATGCACTTGAACTCTACTCTTCTAATTACCACCCCTACTCTCACTTTTATAGTCTCTACTTCTTCATCCTCTACTACTAAAATTTCTATCACTGTAACCATATATATTTCCATACTAGCCATCAACCAACCCATCACCCAAATTATTGATTCGTCTATCTAATTGGGCTCACCTCTACCTTCTTTAACACTAGTCTCAACCACAATAGTAGTGACAACTAACAGGGCTCCTAAAAGGCAACAAGTGTATGTTGTGTACCTAATACCATAATTAGAAAACATATACTCATCCAAAATAGTTTTTCCCTCAATTCCCAAACCATCATATGAACCTAATCCCAAACATGAGGAGCATGCACAAGTAGAAGCTCAACCATCAGATACTTTAAATCTCACTCTTCTAGATTAGGTCAAGGAGTTAAGAGTTCTAACCTCTAAGAGGCCTAATCTAAATATTACTAGGATCCATAGAGTAAGCTCACTATTTGACAAGGATACAAGATCAATCCAAAGGGTCAGAAAGATAAATAGTGAAGATACTTTTGGGAGAGGTTTAATTTTAGAGGAAAGGGTTTAATTCCCTTTCAAAGAGGAAGAACAAGAATAAGGGTCAATCCATATACATTGAGGACCTCAATTCCTATATGTATACCCATAATAATGTAGTCCTAACTATAAATAAGGCAACAAAGATATCAAGATAGAGCTAGAAGAAGATTTAAAAACTCTCAGAGAGAAGCAATAAGTGATATGAGTTCCCCCTGATATAGAACAAGATGTATAAAATGTAGGACTTAGGCTATACACTATTTTATATACAATTCATTATTTGATAGTCCAATTGGATACACATGTGAATTCAATAACTGAATTGTTTAAGCTTCTTATACAAGATGAGAATAAATTGAATTTCTTGGTATTATACACCCCTAATAAGGCATTTAACCACCTCGGCTTGATGACCCCTATGGAGGTAGCTAATGAATTAATTTTAGCTCTAATTTGAATAGATGAGGCCTAGGATTGGGTTTCATATTATAAATACCTCATAAATAATATTTTTAAACAATAAAATCAAGAAACATAAATTTTGACTGATCTTGAATTAACTAAAGTCTAAGATAATAGAGTGAATCTAATAGCTCATGCCACTTTTGATCAAATGATTTAGAAAGTCTTAAATGGTTTGAAATATATTTTAAAGTGATTTATTTTGGAGGACATTTAATCCAATTTAAGCACAAGGAGAAAGGTAATAGAGGTAGAGGTCTTCTAGGTTGGCTTTCAAGACACCAAAATAGAACATACAAGGCCGATGGAACAAACTAGAAGGGTGATAAGACCTCATATTTTTGACATGAAAATTACTCATGTATATTATGATAAGGTATACAAATATTACCAATATTTGGATGTGAATATTAAAGGAGCATTAGTGCCACCTTCTAGGTCTTCTCCTTATACCCCACCTACAATGCCAATAACAACATTACAATCAACTACATCCCCTTCTGGTTAAATAGCTACATAAATTACACCTCATATATTAGTTCTAGTTTTAAATAAAGTTTAATTAATGAGTGTATCACCAAGTACAACTCTATTCACCATGTCTATAACAACAAACATAATGATAGTACAATAACAGTTCTGAAAACTATTAATTAAGAGCCAATTTAGTTTGAAGTTAAAGACTATTTTTGTATAATTTTGCATGTAATGATTATAAATGAAATGTTAATTTCTAGTGAGATCCATATTTTAATTAAATAAATCATTATATCCAACATTCACACACTACATTTTTGAAGTATCTATAGGTTATGACTTGTAACTGAGACTTATGATCTAATCATTTATGATGTAATAAAAGTTTTCTCAACTTGGAGGATGAGGTGACCCCTTCCCCAAGTTATTTGTATAAATTTAGAACCCTCTTTCAAATTTTCAAATTTTTATATGAATATACATGAATAAATAAATGAATTTATTGTTATGCAAATGTGTTTTTTTCTTTCTTCTTCCCTCTTTTTGTTGACGAAATTGAAGTTTCTTTATCTATATTAATTTAATGATTCTAAAGTGTGTTAATGTTATGGATGAATCTGATTATTTTATTAATGAATATTAATATTATATGTGTAATAAAAAATTATGATTGATAAGTTTCATTTATTTAATTAGTTAGTAAAGGTTGAATTGATAATCAAATGTGTGTAGAGGTATCTCTCATGATATAGTTTTCTAGGAGTGAGACATAACTACCCTAGATAAATTTTTGGTCCAAAATTTAATCTCTTAGACAAGGGTGTGAAAAAATAGCCCTAAGAAGAGAGAAATTTGGTTGAGATCATTAAAAATCCTATATTTTAATCCTAGAATTCTAACAGTGTTTGTTTATTAGTGTGAAATAGATGCAAATGAAAAACACTAGTTTTAGAGATACCAGTTCACTAAAGAAAAAGTCTTAGAAGCTACCTTTCAAGAACACATAAAACTTATTTTTTGCCTAACATTTTCTTTCTCTTTTTTAATTTTGTTTGAGATATACCCAGCATAGAACAATTCTCCACCCATCCAACTCGCCTAGTGATTAATTTTATTAGATTCCATGCATTTATACACAAAACTTGATTAAAATAGCCCATAGGATCAACCAACTATTCCATCACCTATTTTTTTTAATTTCATAGCTACAAATCATGCCCTAGAGTGGAAATTTATTCCATAAATATCCAAAAATATTAGAGGTTACCTCATTTAAATTTTTTGAGGTGTGCCTAAAACCCACATCAACAAAATTGAATGTTAAATAATGATTGCATGAAAAAGTTCCCCTCTTATTTTCTCTCTTTATATAGGTTATGCATAATATTTTGACTTATAACATGGTCATTCTCCTTTTGTACCTATTTGGGAATACATGTTATCAATGGGAAATTAAAAATATATTGGATTCATTAGAACTATAATGCATTTAATAGATTGATAGATGAATTATGATAAATTGATTTGTGGTTAATCCAAGTACATGACGAATAAAATATTCTTTGAGATGAAAATATAAAATCCATACTCCATGGATATATGTAAAAACCCTAGACTTTGTGCTAGGTGATTTTTGGAGAAGATAAAATCTACGTGTGTTATGAGTAGTTAGTTTTAACGTATGTTGAATGTTTTAGTGACACGCTAGTACCTTACCTATACCTAAATCATGTCAATAATCACCTTGATATTATTTTAAACCTATTATTAAATGGATTTAATAGTAGTATTACATGATAGCTACTAATGATGATAATGTATAAAGGTTTTTTTACATCATTATTTAAAATAAGTTATATTTTATGGTATGTTATAGTGGTATCAGAGCTCTAAGTTCAACCCTCTGGAAATTTGGGATAGAAACTACCATGGGATTGACATCTACTTTGCATTCACTAGGAAATGATGAGAACGTAAAATGGTCGTGCTTATTTTTGATCCCTCTAAGTATTATCTTTATCATGATAAAAATGAAGGGTAAAAACTAAACCATTATGTCTCTAGATGACCCTGAGTTGGTATTAACATAAGTCTCTATGGGAAGAGTGAAAAAGGATATAAAATAAAGGGTATCATAGGCCTAAATTTTTTAAGTAAATTTTAATTGACTAATAATATAATTTTATGTTTTTTTCCTTAAATACAAGCAAAGGAAGAAAGGTATTGATAGGAAGAAAAATTACTAGTTGAACAATCCTAAAGTGAAAGAACATGCTAATCCAATGGGTATCTACCTTAGTGAATAAAATTATTGATAGTAATTATATCCTTAATAAAATGTGTATTTTTGAATACATACATTAATTAATATCATATGTGTCCATGGACTAAATTGATATTATGCCCTATATGACATTTATTGTAAGACTCAATTGGGAAAAGTTAGTAAGATGCATAGGCAAGGAAGATAAGACTAGAGAAAACAAAGTGGGTTCAAGATTTATTTGAATCAAAATGGAATAATTAAGTTGTGTATAACCTATCTCACTAGGATTGACAATAGGACATAATTTTGTATAGTTTGAAAAGACCAATAGGTAATGATGAGGAATCATTACTGATAACCCTAGAAGGTCAAGATAATACATAATCTTATTTAAGTATTTATGATTAAGGTAAAATTTAATAAGGGAATATTAAAACTATAAAAAACCTATTCCATTAATTCCTAAGTGTAAAAGGTAATAATACCACTAAGAAAGGAATGGAAGGTCATGTAAATCCCCAATTGAAAACATAATAAGAACACTAAGAAATGTATGGTACCTCATTGGTGTTAAAAACATAATGATAATCAAAGTAATTATATATATATGAACTATAGTTCATGTATTATTAATAGGGTTTGTGGTTGTAAACAACCTAAAATTCCCCAAACCATAATGCCTAAAAGGCAAAGGTTGTAATTCCTTAAGGCAAGGTATAAAATGTGAGACCTAATTGGAAAAAGATGTAAGACCATTATGTAGGGTATATAATTAATAGGGTGATCACCTAATTTTTTAAAATTTGGGAAATAATTTGTTAAATAAAATTTAGCTCAATTTTTAAGGAAAAGTATAAGTTAATAGTACTTGGGTTTCAATTTTTGTTTGATATAAAAATGGATACCTTAATTGATATTTAGGGTGACAATTTTATATTTAACCTAGATAAAGTATTACCTTATGTATAGTCTTAATTCATCTTATTTTTCTTCAAATGCCTCATAATTTTGATTGGTATCCTTGATTATTTTATTCCATATGGAACAGCCCTAAAAAGTTTTCTTTTCGAAGGCATTTTTACCAATGTTGGATAATAAAAATGGGTAGGTAATGTTTTGAAATCATCTTAAATATGTTTACTTCAATATTATATAAATCATGGTTGGTAATAGATTTATACAAAATTGGGGCTGGTGGCATGGTTTTTCTCTAACTCCTATACTATCAGTTCTGACCCATTTATAAAAGTTAAAAGTTAATAAAAATTTTCTTCAATACAGTGATGAACCTTAGTGCATGAGGTAGATATGCCTAGGATAATTTGGCCTAATATACCAATGACATGTAATTATTTCATTAGAAGTTAGGATGATGCCTATTTTAAGGGGTTCAATGTGTAATATCCCTAATTTTTTTCTCATGAACCCATTAAGTGTGTGAATTGAGTGTTGCTTTCTAACTTTGTCTAATTTTGACACCTTATATTATCAATGGAGTCCTTATAGTTAGGTCATGAGTTCACTCCTTGTTGGGTTTGAAATTACATTGATTTACTAATGCATTAATTTATGCATTTCACTCTATATAATAACGCTTTACTTGACTTCATTTTTTGTCTAAAGTTTGAATTAGGTTTAGGAATAGGTTTTATCTAATAATTAAGGTTAATTATAGACCCTGACCATAATTATGAAAATATTTTTACAAAAGCTATAAATAAAAATATATTAAATGAGTCTAGAGAAAATGACCATTTATTATTTGTAATGTTTGATTATATGGTTATTATCATGATCATGTTAATTTGAAATATAAAAAAATGGGATTATAGTCATAATAAATGATTTTTTAAAGTATTTCAAAATATTTAAAAACATATTCATTATTTGTAAATTTGACTTGGATCCATAACTACAATGAAAAATGGGTTTTTGAAATTATAATAGATCAAATTGGTAAACTAATATAAAATATCTTATTATTTATCATTATTTTTAAATATTTTTTCTAGTTGGACTTGGTCTTTCAATGCCAAGGGTTTTGACTTGGCATGATAGTAATGGGAGTTACATGTAATTATCACATGAATCTAATAAAATAGATGGTTGAATTGATAAAATAATTACAAGTTATTAATTCTACCATTCAAATCTTATTTAGTTGTTTTTAAATTAGTTATTGGATCTCCATACAAGCATAATAGATCTTAAAGCTTTAGAAATTAAGATATTCTTTAAATACCTTACCTAGTCAGAGGTCTAATATTAGATAGTTATAATGAATTTTAAATGGTATGAGCATATTTTTAGGAATAAAAAACTTTAGTTTGATTTTATTTATTTATTTAGGGCCATAACAACCAAAATATTTAGATCTTTGGTCCTTATCTTGATGTAATAAATATTTTGGTTTATGGAGGAATTAAAGGTATGTTTGTTGGATATTATGAGTAATAAGGAAAAAAAGAAGATAGGGCATGTGTTTTTCTAGGAAAAGAAGATGAATGATCAACCTTAATGTTGAGTTTTCTCACCCTTTTAGGCATGTATTTTCCTTTTCCTAGATCTAGAATTTGATGGACATTAGTTATTATTTTTCTCTCTTCCTCTAAAAACACTAATATGGGAAAAGGTAATAAAAATGAGATAAATTTTGATGGCATGGATGATTTTGTTTTTGTCTTCATATATTTATACCTAATTATAAATTTCTATGTAAATTTGAAAATATATGTATAGGGTTATTAATTCATATATCCATATTAGGAAAACATCTCCTACATTAACTAGTGCACGCGTGTGCACGCGCACGCACACACACACACACACACACACACACACACACACACACACACACACACACACACACACACACACACACATACACACACACACACACACACACACACACACACATTAAGTAGTGCACATGCACACACACTATGTGTGTGTGTGCATGTGTGTGTGTGTGTGTATAGTGCACATGCATGCACACATGCACATGCACACACACTGTGTGTGTGTGTGTGTGTGTGTGTGTGTGTGTGTGTGTGTGTGTGTGTGTGTGTGTGTGTGTGTGTGTGTGTGTGTGTGTGTGTGTGTGTGTGTGTGTGTGTGTGTGTGTGTGTGTGTGTGTGTGTGTGTGTTGTGTGTGTGTGTGTGTGTGCGCGCGCACGCATGTGCGCATGCACTAGTTAATGTAGGAGATGTTTTCTTGATATGGATATATGAATTAATAATGATTAATTTCTTGTTATGATATGATCTCCACTTTAATGTTATTTTGAGTATGAATTTATCTTTACATAGATATTGGTAGTGGCATAAAAATTTCATTTTATATATGAGATGATCATTTCATGTAAATATATCATAGGTGATTCTTCTACTACATCTTTAGATGTACATTTTATTTTATAACCCTATATTAGATGGTTCTTATGAGTGTTTTAAAATGATGAATTTAATTCTCTTGAAGTTACTATGTTTGTAAATGGATGACATTGCCAAATATTTTTCAAACCTATATGTATGATTGTGCCTTAAGTATAGGTTGAAGACATATAGATATTTTTTCAAGTTAATCAAGTTATAAGAATTATTTTATTTCTCTAGACATTTGAGGAGTTAGTCTCCTTATTATCTCAAATGAAAACAACATTTAGCTTATCCAATCCCTGTAATTTTAAACATAACTGATAATTGTATTTGGATTTACTCTATGTTTTGTACTTGAATGGAAATAATTATGTTTACATAGTCATTTATACATGTTTTATACTTGGTTGATATTGTAAATATTACAAGAGTATAATTCACTTATTTTTACTATTATGGACTATAACAATAGTATTAATGATTCAAATTTTCTTATTAAAAGTATAGTCATATAAAATGTAAAAACTGGTAACCTGAGTGTGGATTGTGACACCACACCCATAGGTCCCTCTTTCTTATTCTCACGACCCTCATAGGCATATTTTCACTAATTCCAAATCATCCATAGCCTTCTAGACTTAATCTTAGCTCAACCAGATTGATCTTTCCATAACTAATCCATCCCTCTAGACCTCTTCAACTCTGGACAATAGTGCCACACTTGGACTACAACATTGGTGCCACTCTTGTCCACTTTTGGTGCTCTTGTCTAAATGCATTTTTGGCCCCAAAAATTGGTTTCTTTTAGTTCCCTATCATTCTCCTTATCAACCTAATATGAGTACATTCAACCCATGAATAATATATACCTATAAAATCCCATTCAAAGATAATTTGGAAAGGGTTGAAAATTATCACTAAGCAAGTAGGAATAGAAGACAAACTACTTAGGTAATCTTCCTTATTTTCTACATACAGCCAGATCATACAATTACAAGCTTATCCAAATATTTAAATTATTCCTTAGCCACATTAAGCACATAAAATTTAGTATATTTCATCTTCATACACACTATTTCGTAAAGCACATCAAGTAAGAGAACTACATATGGCTTGATCCCTCTTCAGAGTATTGGTATGTAGGCAATATGCCCACACAAGGGGTGTGGATACACGTTCAGTAAATATAAAAAAATTAACCCCCATATTTCTCAAAATTGGTCAAATCATAATGGAATATAGGGTTTGAAGATAAAATATGATCTATAGGGATATCTATAGACTTCTAGCTACCAAAATTTCATAGACAGGGTCACATAGGCATAATAAACAAAACCTAGAAAACTCAGATCTCCTTGACAATAGTAGAAAAGGTGGATTACAAGTTTGGTGCCACTCTTTTAAACTTTAAATGCTCTTATATAATCATAAAATTAAGGTCAAATCCTATTTCATGATAGTGTCCTAATCCTACATAATGAATCTTAGACCCTGTCTCAGTTGTATTAGTTAGTTTTCAACTAAGTCTTGTTTTATCCCTCTTATTACTATTTTTAGAAAGGTAAAAATTTAAATATAATTTACACAAATTATTAGATTAATTATTGAATATTTATTTACTAATTTTACTTTTCAAACCCTTTAAATAAATTTGGAATAATACACCAATATTCCCAACTAGGTTAAATCATTTGGTGAACCTAACTTACTTCATTTGTGCATAAAAACCTTAGAAACCCTAGGGAAATTTTCCAAATGATTTTTCCTATTTTTTATGATTTTTTTAACTAAATAAAAAAATAAAAAATTGTCATTAAATTTTAAAAATTTCTTCGTAGTTTTTAAA